>OY755042.1:75487229-75974729 GCA_963576565.1 Aspidapion aeneum
TCTGTCTGTCTGTCTGTCTGTCTGTCTGTCTGTCTGTCTGTCTGTCTGTCTGTCTGTCTGTCTGTCTGTCTGTCTGTCTGTCTGTCTGTCTGTCTGTCTGTCTGTCTGTCTGTCTGTCTGTCTGTCTGTCTGTCTGTCTGTCTGTCTGTCTGTCTGTCTGTCTGTCTGTCTGTCTGTCTGTCTGTCTGTCTGTCTGTCTGTCTGTCTGTCTGTCTGTCTGTCTGTCTGTCTGTCTGTCTGTCTGTCTGTCTGTCTGTCTGTCTGTCTGTCTGTCTGTCTGTCTGTCTGTCTGTCTGTCTGTCTGTCTGTCTGTCTGTCTGTCTGTCTGTCTGTCTGTCTGTCTGTCTGTCTGTCTGTCTGTCTGTCTGTCTGTCTGTCTGTCTGTCTGTCTGTCTGTCTGTCTGTCTGTCTGTCTGTCTGTCTGTCTGTCTGTCTGTCTGTCTGTCTGTCTGTCTGTCTGTCTGTCTGTCTGTCTGTCTGTCTGTCTGTCTGTCTGTCTGTCTGTCTGTCTGTCTGTCTGTCTGTCTGTCTGTCTGTCTGTCTGTCTGTCTGTCTGTCTGTCTGTCTGTCTGTCTGTCTGTCTGTCTGTCTGTCTGTCTGTCTGTCTGTCTGTCTGTCTGTCTGTCTGTCTGTCTGTCTGTCTGTCTGTCTGTCTGTCTGTCTGTCTGTCTGTCTGTACAGCTTGCTTGATTTTAATGAAATTTGGTACCTAGGTTGGGTCTTGGGTCGAGATGGTCCCATTTAAAAATGAACAAAATCCACCGAACACAAGCCAAATAAAAGGGTGGGGGTAGATTTCAAAAATAAGAGTTTATGTAAAAATATGGCGTGTGTGATATCAAACGAAAGGTAATTGAGTCTGGAGTTTAAAAAAATATATTTTGGTTAAAAAAAAGGGTGGCGGTAGATTTCAAAAATTAGAATTTAAGTCAAAACATGGCTTGTGTGGTATCAAACGAAAGGTAATTGAGTCTGAAGTTGAATAAAATATATTTAAGTTTTTAGTTATATTAGCCCACACGTACTCTATAACTATTGTACCTGGTGTGAGCTTAGGTGCCCATATATTGGCAGAGTATTTTCGAAGCTTAGCGATGACTTTCGGCAAACAGATATGGTGATGTACCAATCGGCAGTAACAGTATTTTCATCTTCCAGAGGAATTGTTGCTACATGCCTGCTTTGAGACAAATGTCGCGACTCCTTATCCATGCTTGAATTCTCTGTACCAACGAGAAACTGTCGACTGATGTGGTACTTCATGACCGAAAAGAGAAATTAACACGGCAATGCTTTCTTCTTGAGATAATTTCCTTTGAAAGTTGTAGCCCCCGTATTATTCAATATTACTTACTTACTTCATGACCGAAAAGAGAAATTAACACGGCAATGCTTTCTTCTTGAGATAATTTCCTTTGAAAGTTGTAGCCCCCGTATTATTCAATATTTAAATTGTAATTGACGGTAATAATATAATACGAAAGTACTATTAACATAAAGACAAAACCTGTCTTAAACATTTCAAGAAATTACATGAAATAATACCTTGTAGGTTTGAACTTCATTAATCATAACTCAAAAATATTTAAAGGTCTTTTTAAATAAATATAAAACCCAAATGTGTAACTTTATAGACAATTTCATTACTTTCAACTGGATACTACTCAGGTGCTGAACTATTTTTAAATTGTTGTTATCCCCTCCATTCAAAATAGTTTGTTTATAGCGGTTACGGTTGGTTCAATTGCGTCTAATTTTAGTGTTTTATAAGCAAACTTTTTAGGTTTTTTATTTGAATTATAGATGTGGAAGTACTTGCTAATATGTTTTATTTGTTTTTTTTGTGGACATTTTTTGGAAATTTTATCATTTCTTGAACCTAATCTATCCAAGCGGTGTCGTTTAATTCTGTCTGTGTGTTTTCCTACAAAAATAGCAAAATTTGCACACCTTGTTGTTTAAGAAAGGTGTAATTTCACACATATTGATTTTTAATTCCAACTCTATGGACTAAGAATATTTTCATCTCGAGAGAGGAAAATGACATGAGATCATATAACCTTGTCAATGTTTTGACGAATATATTTTCTCCTCAAGAAAAGAAAATACTTTCATCTCTGGAGACGAAAATAACAAAAGCTGATTTTGACAAAAATAACTATGAAATTTAGATTAATATTTTGTGGTCGTAGGAAAAATGACATACATAACTCGTTAAAAAGTGACTTTCTTACACTCGGCTAGCGCCTCGTATGAAAACTTTCACACTCGTGTGAAATATGTCACTTTCTTCACTCTTTATTTAATAAATTATAATTACTACAGACTAAAAGCAAACATTTCGGTTTTGACAGAAGAATATTTATTTATTTTTAGCAAGAGTAGGTGCTTTTAAACTAATTTAAATTCGATTTCTTTTAGAGATGAGGAGCGAGGAGCTGCGAAAGTGATTTATTTTAGCAGTAACATCGACCATGCTGCGTAAACTTGAGCCTCCCGGTTCCTTTAATTATTTTTAGAAGAGAGTGTTTTCGATTAAACAAGAAAGTGGAAAGCTAAAACTTTTCAATCCGGCTTTCTACGAGGAAAACTTCAAAAGAAAAAGTATTAGGCCTGATCTCACTGAAAGATATACATTTTTTAAACTTGGTTTAAATATTCTTAGTTGTTACTTGTACATAAGCAATATGTTTGCTAAATCAAGATTTTCTGCCATAATATTTTTTGAATTATCTATAACCCAAAAAAAAACCCTGCGGACAACATTTCATTAGCTGGCCATACACACAGAGGTTGATCCGCCGGTTTGGAACGGCGCGGTTCAAACTGGCGGATTTGTCCGCAACGGTTTAAAACTGCTGCAGTCCACTAACACAAAAAAAATCTTTCGAGTCGATCCTTCATATTGGTCTGTGGCAGACATAACCGCGCGAAAACTCAAGATTTATCTGGCGGTTAAACCAAAACTGTGAAATTTCGTCAAGTCGAAAGTTTTATGCGGCACGGTATTTTAAGCATAGTGTATGTAAAATGTTTCGTGCTAAAAAGAAGCAGGCTCTGTGTATGGAAATGATTATTAATATGGAAATAATGCATAGTGGTGTAAAAAAGAGACGTTCCAAGTGGGTTAAAAGTTATTTGCTTAAGACGAATTACCCATGACCTTCTATTAAAAGAGTTAAGAGAAAATGATCCTGACGATTTTAAAAATTATTTAAGAATGGATAATAACACGTAGGACCTTTAAATTTGGTAAGAAAGGATCTTACGAAACAAGATACCCAAATGAGAGAAGCCATTGGACCAGAACAGCGATTAAATGCTGCCCTTCGTTTCCTTGCCACGGGAAGATCATATGAAGATCTGAAATTTTCAGTGGGAGTTTCTGCACAGGCACTTGGTTATATATTCAATAAATTAAAGAGAGACTATGAACGGTCTTTTATCCCTGGCACAGTGTAAACTGACAGACAAGTCTACGCCGGTTAAAATATCGAGCGCGGAACACACAGGTTTCGCCCGCCGGTCTGAACTCACAGAAAAATCTATACCAGCTATAACTGGCGCGTGGAATGTCCACTAATTGAAAGACAAATCCGCCAGGTTGAACCGCGCCGTTCCAAACCGACGGATCAACCTCTGTGTGTATGGCCAGCTATTGGCTTTACCGTCTGGTTCGTTTATTTGTGTATAAGTTTATTGAATTTGTTTTTTGTGCATACATTATATATTTTTTGTAATCATGTACTTATTATTAGAAACATTTTTAATTGCAGGTAAAACTACAGTATTTCATCCAACATAATATGATAGTAATAACGGTTATTATTTATGTCATTTTAGATCAGTAAACTATCAAATAACACACTAGTAAGGTATTTATTCTATAAAACATTGTTTGCAACACGTTTATTATTTTTCCTATGTCACAAGAAAATCAATCGACCTGATGGTCTCGTGGTATAAATTTTCTCGCGTGATTTATTTTTAATATAAGACACTACCATCACAAATAACTACAACTATAACTCTAGGGATAAAACGATCGGTCTCTATAATCGGAGGTACGCTATGAAATACAATAAATTAATTAATAGTACTTTGGCCAACAGAGCCAACTAAATTTGTTGTTGTTGTTCCCGGAGTATACTGTATTTAAAAGACTTTTAAAACCACCTAATTAAAATACTTAAACTAAATATTACTACTAAATATTAAAACCAACTGAAACTAACCTTATTTTCATCTGGGATAGAAAAAAAATATTTCTTGAATATTTACAAGGTATCTGTGAATCAAAAAACTTCCTGCAAAATGAAATTTTTTTTTTAAATTATATTTTTTTTTCATAAATGCGTAAACTAATATTTCTTTGGTTACACAATTTTTTGTAATTTCCCTAGACAAATGTAAATTTAACGCAATATAATGAAATATTTATCTCAGATAATTTAAATTCAAGATGATTTTTTACAATGTGAATGAGGGGATGTTTTTCTGTCAAGTGTAAATGCCAAATTTTGATCAGCATTATTTTTGTGTGGACATCACGGAGGACATTTATATTTTTCGAAAATAAAAGCGCAGGTCCATATATTTATAATATGTTTACTTTTTGAATATAGTGTGTACGAAAAATTGTTTAACTTACCGGGATTTTCTTTAATGGGACCTTAACAAAAAATGAATTCTGCAGATGAGTCTTGCTTGTGCTTACATTATAACAACCATCAGATCAAAGGTGACTTACATATCATACAGTGTAGAACACCAAAATCAAACATATATTTTGCAAAAGAGTAAATTCCCATTATTTAAATCGATAAAAAAATATTGTACTTTACTTTACTCTTATGCGAATTATGTGTTTTATGGTCTGCCCTGTATACTATGCAATTTAGCTTTGATCTGATGGTCTGATGGGTCTTAGACGAGTTCTAGGAGTAAAACTCAAACTGCGACCTTATTGACTAAAGTATTTAGTTTCGATATCAGACAACTTAAAAAATATATATTTATTTAATAGTATTTTCAGTAAAGCCCCTATACAAATTATTTCAAGGACATTACTTCAACCATGCGAAAAAATACGCAAGGGTGCGCAACATTCTATAAGATCATTTATTTTCATCAAAAACTTGGTCGCAACTTTGCTCCATTACCGAAACTTTTGTTGCCCATGTATAATTTCGTATTTGTTTACTTTGCTTCAGCCTACTAATTGTGTTATGGATGCACGAAGTAATCAAAGAGTTTTCTCAAACTCAAAGACAAACAAAACAGACTGAGATTTTTATAGCGACGGCAGTATAATTTCTTCGAAAAAGGTTCATCGAATAAGGTTCTTCGAATTTTTTTGTTCAAACGGAAAATTGTTCTAAAATATTTTCTTAAAAAGTAATTTCCTTTGAAATCGGGAAAGAAATTCATGCATCAAATTTTTTTTTGTCAATTTCTTTCCGAAAAAACCTTTCTGGTACTGTCGTGTCCTACTGGGTCCTGTCGGATCCCGTTGGGTCCTAACAAGTGTCCTGTTGAGTCTTGTCTATGTTGTAAAATGTATACAGCACCCACTGTTGTAAGCTGATGACCCCACGGCGCAATCAGTTTTTTATATTGGTATTTAATTTTTGGGTTTTGAGGATATTTTGAAAAATATATATACAATCTCCAATAGTAAATCCATTAAAGACTTTGAGAAAAAAATTGGTAAGGTAATTTAGATACAGATAGGGTAAAGAAACCTGTATGTGTTAGTACTTTTTAGCATTTTACCTACAACAAATAAAATCGTTTTAAAATAAAAAAATTGCGAAGTTCATGACTTAAACAACTAACGCAAAAAAAGTAAAATTGGCAGGAGGCGACGTAAACCGAAGATTTTTTAGAACTCTGATCAATTAACCTTTATTACCAATATCTCTTACTTTACCCCAAAAACTGTAACTGTAAATCAAGTAAAGGTGCCACCGTATACATATGAATATTCTGGAAAACTCTCGCTATTTGTGACGTCACCTGCAGTCTTCGACACTTGCGTGTAAAATGCATTTTATGAGTATTTCATACGGTTTATATAACTAATTTTATACTGCATAAAGGATTTTTAAACAAATTTACTAAATAATGAATGTTTTGCTTTAAATTTATCAAAAAATAAACATCAAACGTTTGCAAATTTGTATAAATTAGCAAAAAACGAGTGCAAAAAAGGTAAAGGAAACCTACAATAATTTTTTTGTATTCAATATCCAGATGTTTTGAAACTTATTTTCTTACAGCACCTATTACTATTTTTTAGGGTTTTAATTGTAAAAAATATAAAATAAATACAAAATACATGTACTTCTTTTAAACATAACAGAGGCTTTTTCCTATTTATCGTATGTTTTTCAAAACACCCTCAAACACGTGGTTTTTTTTTGCGAGAATGACACTTTAGGTCTAAAAATATTTGTACCACACATTTCCTCCAAGGGGTGGGTAAACCTTACCCCTTTCCAAAACGAATCGATCGTTTTTCAAAATTTTTACACGGTTGTGAATACATTCAAGAGACCGTTAAAATAAGTTTTTACTGGACCCTTGCCCCACCGATCACCAAAGGTGATCCGTACTTTTCTTATTTAAAAAAGAAGGGTAAAGTTTACCCTTCGAAGGGGGTGCATGTTATAAAAAGTAAAAAAAGGCCAAAAGTGTCCCCCTCGCTATTAAATTAAACGTGCTTGAGGGTTTTTTCAAAAACGTACGATAACTGCCTAAAAAACCGTCTGTGACCTTTAGAAAAAACACCCTGCATAATTCAAACATATTATGATAAATAAAACTCGTACATTTTTTGTTTTAAACATTTTTACAGCTTTAATATTTATAAAATTTATTGAATTATGGTCCTAATTTACAGAATTCTTTAATTATTTTAAAGTTTGTTTTTTTAAGAGATTTTTCGCTAGTATACAAACAGCATCATTTTTTTAGGAAGCTCCCTTGACGTCTTATTTGAGATACTGTAATTGGGAGCGCCACTGTCTTTAACTAGAACTTTATATCTAAATAATTACCTAGCTCCGGAAAACTTGCTATGGTCAATGTATATATATTTGTTATACAAACAAAGAGTTATAACAACAATATTTTACTTAGTCAGGATCCAAAATATAAAACAAAAGTTTTGAAATAGTATAGAAGTCAATTTTAGCTCACACATATACTATACTATAGTAGCTATGGTGATCCTAATTTTTTCGAGAAAAAAAAAGTTGCTCCGATTTTAAAAATTTTTATATATCTTTGCGTTTCAGATGATTTTTAAACTTTTTTGTCGCGCCGTTTGTCTGTCTGTCTGTATGTCTGTATGTCTGTATGTCTGTATGTCTGTATGTCTGTATGTCTGTATGTCTGTATGTCTGTATGTCTGTATGTCTGTATGTCTGTATGTCTGTATGTCTGTATGTCTGTATGTCTGTATGTCTGTATGTCTGTATGTCTGTATGTCTGTATGTCTGTATGTCTGTATGTCTGTATGTCTGTATGTCTGTATGTCTGTATGTCTGTATGTCTGTATGTCTGTATGTCTGTATGTCTGTATGTCTGTATGTCTGTATGTCTGTATGTCTGTATGTCTGTATGTCTGTATGTCTGTATGTCTGTATGTCTGTATGTCTGTATGTCTGTATGTCTGTATGTCTGTATGTCTGTATGTCTGTATGTCTGTATGTCTGTATGTCTGTATGTCTGTATGTCTGTATGTCTGTATGTCTGTATGTCTGTATGTCTGTATGTCTGTATGTCTGTATGTCTGTATGTCTGTATGTCTGTATGTCTGTATGTCTGTATGTCTGTATGTCTGTATGTCTGTATGTCTGTATGTCTGTATGTCTGTATGTCTGTATGTCTGTATGTCTGTATGTCTGTATGTCTGTATGTCTGTATGTCTGTATGTCTGTATGTCTGTATGTCTGTATGTCTGTATGTCTGTATGTCTGTATGTCTGTATGTCTGTATGTCTGTATGTCTGTATGTCTGTATGTCTGTATGTCTGTATGTCTGTATGTCTGTATGTCTGTATGTCTGTATGTCTGTATGTCTGTATGTCTGTATGTCTGTATGTCTGTATGTCTGTATGTCTGTATGTCTGTATGTCTGTATGTCTGTATGTCTGTATGTCTGTATGTCTATATGTCTGTATGTCTGTATGTCTGTATGTCTGTATGTCTGTATGTCTGTATGTCTGTATGTCTGTATGTCTGTATGTCTGTATGTCTGTATGTCTGTATGTCTGTATGTCTGTATGTCTGTATGTCTGTATGTCTGTATGTCTGTATGTCTGTATGTCTGTATGTCTGTATGTCTGTATGTCTGTATGTCTGTATGTCTGTATGTCTGTATGTCTGTATGTCTGTATGTCTGTATGTCTGTATGTCTGTATGTCTGTATGTCTGTATGTCTGTATGTCTGTATGTCTGTATGTCTGTATGTCTGTATGTCTGTATGTCTGTATGTCTGTATGTCTGTATGTCTGTATGTCTGTATGTCTGTATGTCTGTATGTCTGTATGTCTGTATGTCTGTATGTCTGTATGTCTGTATGTCTGTATGTCTGTATGTCTGTATGTCTGTATGTCTGTATGTCTGTATGTCTGTATGTCTGTATGTCTGTATGTCTGTATGTCTGTATGTCTGTATGTCTGTATGTCTGTATGTCTGTATGTCTGTATGTCTGTATGTCTGTATGTCTGTATGTCTGTATGTCTGTATGTCTGTATGTCTGTATGTCTGTATGTCTGTATGTCTGTATGTCTGTATGTCTGTATGTCTGTATGTCTGTATGTCTGTATGTCTGTATGTCTGTATGTCTGTATGTCTGTATGTCTGTATGTCTGTATGTTTGTATGTCTGTATGTCTGTAGGTCTGTAGGTCTGTATGTCTGTATGTCTGTATGTCTGTATGTCTGTATGTCTGTATGTCTGTATGTCTGTATGTCTGTATGTCTGTATGTCTGTATGTCTGTATGTCTGTATGTCTGTATGTCTGTATGTCTGTATGTCTGTATGTCTGTATGTCTGTATGTCTGTATGTCTGTATGTCTGTATGTCTGTATGTCTGTATGTCTGTATGTCTGTATGTCTGTATGTCTGTCTGTATGTCTGTATGTCTGTCTGTATGTCTGTCTGTCTGTCTGTCTATATGTCTGTCTGTAACGACCAACGCGCATAACTTAAAAACCGCTTGCCCGATTTTAATAAAATTTGGCAACTAGGCTGGGCCTTGCGTCAAGATGGTCCCATTTAAAAATGAACAAAATCCACCAAGCAAAAGTCAAATAAAAGGGTGGGGGTATATTTCAAAAATTTGAGTTTATGTGAAAACATGGCGTGTGTGATATCAAACGAAAGGTAATTGAGTCAGGAGTTAAATAAAATACATTTTAGTTTTTTTTATAAAAGGGTGGGGGTAGATTTCAAAAATTAGAGTTGACGTTAAAATAAAATAAATAAACGAAACGTAAGTGACAAAATATATTTTAGTTTTGTTTTTTAAGGGTGGGGGCAAAGAAGATATGTTGATATATCTTCTTTGGTGGGAGTAGATTTCAAAAATTTTAGTTTAAGTCAAAACATGGCTTGTCTGACATCAAACGAAAGGTAATTTAGTCTGGAGTTAAATAAAATACATTTTAATTTTTTTTTATAAAAGGGTGGGGGTAGATTTTAAAAATTAGAGTTGACGGTAAAATATGGCGTGTGTGATATCAAATGAAACGTAATTGACAAAATATATTTTAGTTTTGTTTTTTAAGGGTGGGGGCAAAGAAGATATGTTGATATATCTTCTTTGGTGGGAGTAGATTTCAAAAATTTTAGTTTAAGTCAAAACATGGCTTGTCTGACATTAAACGAAAGGTAATTTAGTCTGGAGTTGAATAAAATATATTTCAGTTTTTAATTATATTGGCTCACACGTACACTATTACTACAGGCCCTAGTGTGATCTTAGGGGCTCATACATTGGCAGAGTATTTTTTTCTTAACCCTAAAATTACATTTTTTTTATATATAAATCGATGAAAAAAGCACACCTGGTGAAGTCATCGGTATCGCCTACGTCCGCGAAAAGTAGCTAATAATGTATAGTTTTTGCAAAGTCACTTGAATAACTCCTAATACGGGGTTCTATCGATTTCATGAAATTTTGCTTTATTCTGCCCTTCAAAATTTATCGAAATTCATATAAAATCTTCGTGGTATAATTTCAACCCTACCGACGAAGAACAGGCGCGGCTCTTTGCGGTCCGACCACAAAGTATTTGTTTTCCGACCGACCAAGCCCAGGTGGACGAACGGCACCTGATTGGCATATTTTTTTGAGATGCGCTTTTAATTGATTTCAGGTGTTCGTTTCGGGACCCCATTAGTCGGCAGTATGCAGAGTTAGAAAATAAATCAGTGTCATTTCTGTAGGTGTAGGAATAGAAAGTTTTATTATCTATTTTTATTTCTCTAGTTTCTCTAGTTTACTAGTTTACGCCATAATTAAATGAAATAATTTTCATGAGTATATCTACCGCCGCCCATGTCACTTTCTTTAAAGAATATGCCGATGGTCGGCTTTTATCTTTGTTCAACTGACTTTGCAAACACTATACGTCTTATGAGATTAGACAGTCCAGTCTATTTGCAGTTCTTGATTTTACCCTACTAATTAGTAAGTTTATAACTATTATTTTTCGTAAACAAAAGTTTTTTTTTAAAAACTTTGTATAATTAAAAACGCCTTGCTCAAAAAATATAAAATAGGGCGCTAAGTGTGCTTGTTTTTGCAAAAAAACATTTTTGATTTAGAGTTTTTATTCGAAGTGCCCTTGAAGTTAAAAATTCATATTTAAGGGTCATTGTGTTTTTCATATACCTACCAAAATATAAATAATTATTAGAATTATGTGGCGAAATATTTCAAAAGACTTTTTATTTTCTTATAGAAATTAAGTTGATTAGCTGTCACGTAAAAATAAAATGTTGAAAGATAATTTAATGTAATTTATTAGTAAGGTTAACTAAAACTGATGCCATTTGTTCTTTTTCCGTGCCTATTGAAAACGGAAAATTTTCCAAAGAGAAAAAAAATATTCTGCCAATATATGGGCCCCTAAGCTCACACTAGGTGCTATAGTTATAGTGTACGTGTGAGCTAATATAACTAAAAACTGAAATATATTTTATTCCACTCCAGACTAAATTACCTTTTGTTTGATACCACACATGCCATGTTTTGACATAAACTCAAATTTTTGAAATCTCTTAAAAAAACAAAAACTAAAATGTATTTTGTTAAACTCCGGACTCAATTACTTTTCGTTTGATATCACACACGTCATATTTTCACTTAAACTCTAATTTTTGAAATATACCCCCACCCTTTTTTTAAAATAAATCAAAATGTGTTTTGTTTAACTCCAGACTCAATTACCTTTCGTTTGATATCACACACGCCATATTTTCACATAAACTAATTTTTTAAATCTACCCCCACCCTTTTATTTGGTTTGTGTTCGGTGGATTTTGTTCGTTTTTAAATGGGACCATCTCGACCCAAGACCAAGCCTAGGTACCAAATTAAATGGGCCAAGCGGTTTTTAAGTTATGCGCGTTGGTCGTTACAGACAGACATACAGACAGACAGACAGACGGCGCAACAAAAAAGTTTCAAAATCATCTGAAACGCAAAGATATATAAAAATTTTTGAAATCGGAGGAACTTTTTTTTTACGAAAAAATTAGGATCACCATAGCTCACACTACTATAGTATAGTACATGTGTGAGCTAATATACGAAAATTACTTGTTTGTAAAGATTGTGTTTATAAAACAAATTCTAACTAATATAGAAATAAATTTGGTGGTCTCAGGCGGGGGCATTCTGGTGTATTACATACCAAATCAAAAACATTATTTTTTGTTTTAAGACCTGCAATTCTTTTATGTCAACATGAAGAAAATTTCCAATAAACACTAGAGAAATGGATTAGTCGGATAAAACGTTTTGAAGTCAGCCGCGGCTCGTGCTGGTGGCGAGGTAAAGACGCAAATAATAAATACCGGTATAAACCTTATTCTCTTTTAAAACTCGTTACATCCTTGGATTATGACGACCTCGAATATATGACACGAAAACTAATGGAATAGTACAATAGGTGGGGTCTAGAGGTTAGACAATAGACAATAGACAATAGACAACTTTAAATTAATAAGACAGAGTATATGTGTATCGGTGGAATGAAACAGGATCTAATCTTAAATACCGGGCAGCGAATTCAGTCCTGTGATGAGTATAAATACTTAGGTCTAAAAATTACAGCTGACGGAACACTAGACAAAGCTATAAAAGATCGAAACGTACAAGAAAGAAAAGCAATAACTTTATTAAATGGAATAATTTGAGACCAAAAACACCATTGTAAAAAGTATTAATACATACGGCTCAGAAGTATGGCCAATCAAGGATAGAGCAGAAAAAATGCTTTCCGCTACGGAGATGGACTATTGGAAAAGAGCAGCAGGGAAATCAAAAAGAGAAAGAGTTACAAATCAAAGAATAAAATAAATTATGACAGTGGGTGAACGTACTTTAGTGGATGATATAACAACAAAACAACTGGTTTGGTACGGACATGTACAAAGAATGATGAAAGACTACCTAAACAAATACTACAATGGAAACCAACTGGCCGAAGAAAACTAGGACGGCCAAGGAGAAGGTGGAGAGAAGGAATAGACAGTGAAATAAGAATAAGAGGCCTAGATGATGAATAATGGGCAAACAGAAACGAGTGGAGATTGGGTATCGGAAGACGTAGACGTTATAAAACCGATAAATATATATATACATCCTAGAACTCATAGAACATGTTGGACCATTTGACAGGGATAACAAATATATTTATAGGCCAAAGTGAAACATGCATCCCTGTATACAGGATGTAGTTCCATTATACAAATAAGCAAAACACTTTACCATTCAAACTAAGTATTTTTTCTAGTAAAATTTTAAACTTTTTTTTATGCAAAACGAAAATTGCCCAATTTTTTCTCTGAGTGTAATAGGACTGCATTACTGTCATTCAGGTTTTGTCGATTCTTGTTGATATATTTTCTTTGTCATAACAGGCCTAATAAATTAAAGTTCCTTTGCCTCTATATTTTTGTTAAAAAGTATTGTTGGCCCTACAAACTACATATTTTTGTTATACTAGAATTGTTGTTTTACGAAAGTAAGTAAATATAGGCCACAATGAAACAAAAATAATTTTAATCACTATGGTTTTACTCTACAAAATTTATTTTTCAAGTTACAGGTAAAATTTTATTTTACAATAAATTGTTGGTCCAAAAAAATTATGCTTAAGCAATAAATGCTACCATAAAACAAAAACTGCAATAAATTAGACGGTTAGACAATGTATTAAAGTAACAAAAATTGTCTTTTAGTTTAAGTGTCGTTTGACCTAAGCGTGACGTCACATACACATACATGTACAGTTCTTGACTTTACCCTACTAATTATTAGTTTAAAAATAATAATTATAAGAGTTCTAAAAACACTTTGTATATTTAGAAGCGCCTTGCCCATAAAATATAAAATAGGGTGCTAAGTATGCTTGTTTTTTCGAAAAAATATTTTTGATTTAGAGTTTTTATTCGAAGTGTTCTTGAATTTAAAAAATTCATATTTAAGGGTCATTGTGTTTTCATATACCTACCAAAGTATAAATACTCCATATTGAAAGTCTTAGATCAATTCTATAGTTCAGAGGAGTAATAAAACTGGAACTGCATCATGGCTATGATTATTAGAATTATGTGGCAAAATATGTCAAAAAGCTTTTAATTTTTTTTAGGTAGCTTAACCAAGTCACTAAAATAAGTTACTACTGGTATGGTGTAGACAACTTGGTTTAAAAATTTTGCTATGCATTTAATCTGTTATGCGCAGTATATACCGTACAAATGACTAAATTTAATAACCTGATATAGTAACTTAAGCCATGACAAGAATAATAAATTAAAGTGCCTTTGTCGCTATATTTTTGCTAACAAGTATTGTTGGCCCTAAAAACTACATATTCTTGTTATATACCAAAATTGTTGTTTTACGAAGTACGAAGGTAAACAAATATAGACCACAATAAAAAAAAAATAATCACTATGGTTGTACTCTACAAAATATCTTTTTTAAATTACAGTTCAAATTTTATTTGACCAAAGCGTGACGTCACATAGGTATTTGTCGCTTAAATAAAAAACTTTTAACCTAATTATTAGTTTTTAAGAAATAAAAAATATATTTTGTAACATATTTACGTAGTTTACGAAAGTAAACAAATATAGACCACAACAAAAAAATATAATTTTAGTCACTATGGTTTAACTCTACAAAATTTATTTTTCAAATTACTGTTACAATTTCATTTTACACTTATGTATTGTTAGTCCAAAAAATTATGGTTAAGCAATAAATGCTCAATAAAGCACAAACTGCAATAAATTAAACGATCAAGCCACGTATTAAAGTATTTAATAATTATTTATTCGAATTGGCCTTAAAATTAAAAAATTCATATTTAAGGGTCATTGTGTTTTTCATTCTTATTAAAATAAAAATACTCCATATTGGAAGTCCTAGATCAAGTCTATAGTTTAAAATGTTCAAGATCAATAAAACTGGCACTGCGTCATAGCTCATGATTACAAATATGTGGCAAAATATGTTCAAAAGCTTTAAATTTTCTTATAAAAATTAAGTTGCTTGTTAAATTAGTTAAGTTAAAAATAAAATTTTAAAATATAATTTAAATTTATTTATTAGAAAGCTTTTATTTAAATGTTTAATAAACTGATGCCGCAGTTTCACTATTTAGATAGTTTAAGCAAGTCACTAAAATAAGTTACTACTGGTATGGTGTAGTAACTTAAGCCATGACAAGAATAATAAATTAAAGTGTCTTTGCCTCTATATTTTTGCTAACAAGTATTGTTGGCCCTAAGAATTACATATTCTTGTTATACCAAAATTGTTGGTTTACGAAACTAAACAAATATAGACCACAATAAAAAAATCACTATGGTTGGCCCCAAAAACTACACAGTTTTATTGTACTAAAATTGTTGGTTTATGAAAGTAGACAAATATAGACCACAATAAAAAAAACTATTTTAATCGCAATGGTTTTACTCTACAAAATGTATTTTTCAAATTACAGTTAAAATTTTAATTTATACTATATTGTTCCTCCAAAAAATTATGCTTAAGGTATAAATGCTGCAAAATAAAACAAAAACTGCATTAAATCAGACGGTCAAGCAACGTCCTCCAGTAACAAAAAATGTCTTTTTGTTTAAGTTTCGCTTGAACAAAGCGAGATATAGGTACTTGTCTCTTCAATAAAAAACTTTTAACTTTCTTTTTAGTTTTTAGGAAATAAAAAATATGTTTTGTAAAATATTTGATAACCTCATATAAAAAATTTATTAATAAAAAATAAGTTATTTTACAATTGAATATTCTATTAAAGTTATTTTAAAACAGATAATCAAGAAATTCTAAGTTGTCCTTTACTAAATCTATTTAGATCAGATCTTTGCTAAAGCAATACTAGCCGACTTCTTACTTGCCAAGCACTTGCAAGTACTGACTTGGAGAAAGGACTAATTCCATTACTTTCAAGTAGGCACGTAGTGTATCCAATTTACTTGAACGAGACTCGGACCTTAACAAGTACTTGAGTTTTGTGTTGAAGTAGTAAAAAATAGGTAAACTTTTTTCAAATAGCGATTAGAGATACATTAATGCGTACGTATAGGTATGTAGGCTCAAGGCCAACTTTTCTTTAGTAAGTCGAGGCTGTTGGGGCCGAAAAACAAAACCCTTACGTTAATGTGAAGTGACAAGTGCTTCGAACCCTCCTTGGCCTCAATAACAAAGGGGAATAAAAGTAAAACAAATTGGGGCTGGATTTGTAAGAAATGATTCTAAACGTTCTAAATATGCTGAATTTAAAAATATGAATATTTAATTATTATTCTTGCAACAGATTTAAAATAGAGACCATGTATGAATGACATATTTTAAACGTGTTTTGTTTTATGTTGCAAAATAATTGATGTCACGCACCGCTGACAAACTAAATTACTTTTGTAAAACTCCAATAAACTTGACAAGAAAATAACATAACCAAAAAAAATGTATGTTTCAGTGACTCTTATCGTGTGTTTTGTTTGTCGCGTCTCTATTTCCTTAAACTCTGTCATACATGCAGGGTCTCTAACATAAACTACCTACTTTAAATCAAGAAATGGGTTTTGTACCACCAACAGAAACAACTACTCTGAGGGAAAATACCCCTACCGGCATTGAATTATACTGCTGGCTTGATGCTCTCGTTGGGAACTTGTTAATACTGTTTGGTTTTCACTATCTCCAACGTCGATCACAGGGATACGAGTGATCCCCGTCTGGAACACGTCCTGATAGTCAGGAACAACTGATCCATGCCAATCCACGACCGGACCAGTTTCGACCTATTGGGCGATCTTCAGGTGAATGTAGGCGATAGCTCCGTGAAAATACCCCTACCGGCATTGAATTATACTGCTGGCTTGATGCTTTCGTTGGGCACTTGTTAAAACTGTTTGGTTTTCACTATCTCCAACGTCTGGAACACGTCCTGATAGTCAGGAACAAGTGATCCATGCCAATCCACGACCGGACCGGTTTCGACCTTTTGGACCATCCTCAGGTGAATGTAGGCGATAGCTCCGTGTAGAGCATAAGTTTTATACCACCAACAGAAACAACTACTCCGAGGGAAAATACCCCCACAGGCATTGAATTATACTGCTGGCTTGATGCTTTCGTTGGGAACTTGTTAAAACTGTTTGGTTTTCACTCTCTCTAACGTCGATCCCAGGGATACGAGTGATCTCCGTCTGGAACACGTCCTGATAGTCAGGAACAAGTGATCCATGCTAATCCACGACCGGACCGGTTTCCACCTTTTGGGCCATCCTCAGGTGAATGTAGGCGATAGCTCCGTGTAGAGCATAAGTTTTGTACCACCAACAGAAACAACTACTCCGAGGGAAAATACCGCTACCGGCATTGAATTATACTACTGGCTTGATGCTTTCGTTGGGAACTTGTTAAAACTGTTCGGTTTTCACTATCTCCAACGTCGATCACAGGGATACGAGTGATCCCCCTCTGGAACACGTCCTGATAGTCAGGAACAAGTGATCCATGCCAATCCATGACCGGACCGGTTTCGACCTTTTGGGCCATCCTCAGGTGAATGTAGGCGATAGCTTCGTGTAGAGCATAATTTTTGTACCACCAACAGAAACAACTACTCCGAGGGAAAATACACCTACCGGCATTGAATTATACTGCTGGCTTGATGCGTTCGTTGGGAACTTGTTAAAAACTGTTTGGTTTTCACTATCTTCAACGTCGATCACAGGGATACGAGTGATCCCCGTCTGGAACACGTTCTGATAGTCAGGAACAAGTGATCCATGCCAATCCACGACCGGACCGGTTTCGACCTTTTGAACCATCCTCAGGTGAATGTAGGCGATAGCTCCGTGTAGAGCATAAGTTTTGTACCACCAACAGAAACAACTACTCCGAGGGAAAATACCCCTACCGGCATTGAATTATACTGCTGGCTTGATGCTTTCGTTGGCAGCAGTATAATTCAATGCCGGTAGGGATATTTTCCCATGGAGTAGTTGTTTCTGTTGGTGGTACAAAACTTATGCTCTAGACAAAGCTATCGCCTACATTCACCTGAGGATGGCCCAAAAGGTCGAAACCGGTCCGGTCGTGGATTGGCATGGATCACTTGTTCCTGACTATTAGAACGTGTTCCAGACGGGGATCACTGGTATCCCTGTGATCGACGTTGGAGATAGTGAAAACCAAACAGTTTTAACAAGTTCCCAATGAAAGCATCAAGCCAGCAGTATAATTTAATGCCGGTAGGGGTATTTTCCCTCGGAGTAGTTGTTTCTGTTGGTGGTACAAAACTTATGCTCTACACGGAGCTATCGCCTACATTCACCTAAGGATGGCCCAAAAGGTCGACACCGGTCCGGTCGCGGATTGGCATGGATCACTTGTTCCTGACTATCAGGACGTGTTCCAGACGGGGATCACTCGTATCCCTGTGATCGACGTTGGAGATAGTGAAAACCAAACAGTTTTAACAAGTTCCCAATGAAAGCATCAAGCCAGCAGTATAATTTAATGCCGGTAGGGGTATTTTCCCTCGGAGTAGTTGTTTCTGTTGGTGGTACAAAACTTATGCTCTACACGGAGCTATCGCCTACATTCACTTGAGGATGGCCCAAAAGGTCGAAACCGGTCCGGTCGTGGATTGGCATGGATCACTTGTTCCTGACTATCAGGACGTGTTCCAGACGGGGATCACTCGTATCCCTGTGATCGACGTTGGAGATAGTGAACACCAAACAGTTTTAAGAAATGGGTTGTATCATGTCATTCGTATATGGTTGTGGATTGTATCCAGGGTTGCCAGATTTTTCAAAATTAAGAAAATGCGTAAACACAAAAATTTTAAATAGATACTAAAAATTTACATCGATTATAATAAGCTGGAGTGTTTTAGGAACCAGATGGTGTGTTTATTTATTTACGTTTCCAAAAATTTTTTTAATTGAAGAGGTGAAAAACTTTTAAATTAAGTTTTGTTTCAAACTTCCATTGTCTTAGTTATATTTTGATGAGCAAAATTCCATGCATAGCTAATAAAATATATGATCTGTAATTTCTTTTAAAGGGATGTGTGAATTTTATTTAAAATAAAAATATAAAGCTAATAAAATATATGATCTATATGATTACGTTTTGAAAACGCTAAGCGAAACGCACAGCACCCTTCTCGCATGGCATTTGCGCTGACCGATCGAATTCACGTTGGTAAATGCGCCCTTGGGATGGAACTCGCTAAGCATCCTTCAAATTCTCGCTTTTTGTTTATGTTTTTTGACGTTTGTGGCACACATTAGATATTTTTTCACTCCAGTTAGTTATTTTTAGTATTAATTGATAAAAACATAGAACATCTAGAGAAGGTGATGATTAGAAATGGTTTTATTGAGAAATGTTGGGCGGGCGGTGTCTTAACATGATTGTAATGAGCCCTACACTTAGGGTGTAATAATAAAGGTTCTATGGACAAATAAAATAAACGCCAAGCGATTTCCAGAAGCAGATGCCAATTGGTAGGTGTTTTTAAACACGGTTACCATTTTAAAAATTTGACGTCATAAAACAGTGAGCGTTTTAAAACCGCTATGCGTTTTTGATTACGAGAATATCTGTCCTGTAACTTCTTTTAAAGTGATTTGTGAATTTTATTTAAAATAAACAAATATGAACCAGCACATAAGATAAGTATGTACTGATAAGAAATATCCGCCCTAAAATGAGAAACTAACTTAAACGAAAAAGCAAAACATTCCTCTTTGATTGGTTTTTTTTAATAAAATTTATAAGTTATATATAAGAATATACAGACAGGTAAAAAAAATAATACAGAAATGAAAAAAAGCGGGAAAATCGGGACAATTTGCATAAAAAGCGGGACTTTAATGGGAATAAAAAAAAGTGGAACCGAGCTACAAAAAGCGGGACCGTCCCCCCTACGGCGGGACGTCTGGCAACCCTGGTTGTATCTATTATGCCAAATGCTTCTTCCTCTTAGAATGGTCAGTAATATACTCCGATTTTTCGACCAGGGTCGGGCGACGTTAATTTCTGGTATTTATTAAATTCACTGACATTACTAATATTTTTTTTAAAGCAAGGAATTTTAAAACTAATTTTTTATACGACTGTCTTGTAAAATGGGGTTTTGCGCATGGAGAACACGATCTGAAAATGGCATTTTGCGCACGCTGTGTGCAAAACGTTTTGCACACGCTTATGTCATTTTTGCGCACACCTATGTCATTTCTGCATACGGGTCTCCCGTCATTGTGATTTTTGTTGTTGTCACCCATCAATATAAGTTGGCTTAGTTCCGTAGCAACCGTCACTGCTCGTATGTTTTGTTGTATAGATACGTCAAAAAATTGTTGAATTTTTAAAGTTTTGTTGTAAAAATGTCGGAAATAAAAACAAGTTAAATTAAAATTTGATTTTTCTTTCTTTATTAGCAGTCGTATAAAAAATATTGTAAAAAACTCGTTTGAAAACCTCTTTGCACACTCCCTCGACTTGTAGACTTCGCCTTCGTTTCGGTCTACCAAACTGTCTCGATCGTGTGCAAAGCGTCGTTTTCAAACCTTGTTGTTTAAATAACTATTATTAAAAAAAAACAGTTGCATACTACTATTTATTTATTATTCAAAAATTCCGAGGGAAATTCCCGCACGAACGTTACTGGTCGAATTAAAAAATAAACATGTTACACCTACATAAAAAGCTCTGCTCGATAAATAGTAAGTGTAAGTATAGGTACCAAATTACATAAACATATCTAGAGTAATATCATATATATTAATAAAAATATTTTTTGAATGTATAAAATATTAAGACGCCTAAGACATATGTTTATATAAAGCGTTCTACTCAAAATAAACCCAAAAATTACCTCCTGTAATTTAAGCATCTTACTCAATATCTATGGACGCACTCAGCGGGGAGCCCTGGGGCCCGGCCCCTCCCCAAGCTAAAGATTTTTTTAGTTCGTTTTCACTTATTTCATGAATCAAAACAAAAAATAGCATGAATACGATCATGGGGTCTCGAGCCCCCCAAGACATGTTCCTGGGTGTGCCACTGCAATAAACCTTATAAAGAAGAATCTATTTAAATAACAAAAAATTAGTTTTTAAGAATTCTGGTGATTTTTCTTTTTCTGTCGTTTATCATAAAAAATCAGTATTTTGTTTATTTAATACTTCCTATTCTTTCCCCTCCCGAGAGTGTCCTGTATTGAGGCTTAAAAATCTGGTCAGCATAACTATACCCAAACAAACAATACTTTGCAAAATACACAAGCTTTTTTTTTCTTTCCCCTTCTGAGAGTATCCTGTATTGAGGCTTTAAGATCTGGTCACAGTAACTCACGCAAATAAACAATACTTTGTAAAATACACAAGTTTTCCAATCCACTGCGTTTTTAACATTGAGTTGTATAAAGCCCTGAAAGGGCTTTAGAGACGGAAAGACAAGGCATTTTTTATTGACCCTATCCAATTTGGTTTCTAAGGGCGGGTAATTCTTTTACAAAAAAACCAGAGATAGACATTATTGAACATGTGAAACGGACAAAGATAGGCTGATTTTGCATGCTAATAATACCCTAGATAATATATGATTACGTTTATCTCTTTCACACTGACGGCATAAGTGCGACAGAAAAGCAGCTGGCTACTTTTAAACCACCTGCCGTATTTTAAGTGATTCTACCTGCTAGTCGATTTATACAGGGAAAACTGATAGACAATGTTGTCTAAGTACGGAGATAAATTTTTTTGACTTTCGTGCGGGAATATTACAAAAAGAAATCTTAAAAACGTTTAAAAACAAGTTTAGAAGTAACTATTTGAGTTAAAACATGGCGCAAAATTGTTTTTTGTGCAAAAGAAGAAAAAAAATCGATGAAAAAACAACATTTCATGGGTAAGTCGTCTTGACGGATAGTTTTTGCTAAAACACGAGAAAGTTCAGTAGCGTCACGATAGATAGTTTTTTCTGCGACCGTGCGAATGAACCCTCACAGATCTTGATTCAGAAAGTGTCAATTCCCAGCACTTATAAGATTATTTTTTAATAATAATTTGTCCTGAAATGTGTTGCAGTCTAGGACAACTAGACTTACTTTACTTTAATAAGCATCGCTATTTTAAACTATTTAATTAATAATTATCATGGTAGCAAGCAAGTTATAATTAAATAATTAATAATTAAATAATTTCTGGGCAATTCGAGAAGTTCTGACTAGAAGATGAGAATAAACGGGTCACGGGACTTCTAAGTTTTATTTATAATGGTTGGAAATATGTGTCACAATGTGAGATTTTACTATATTTGTAATTGGCCTTTGGCTCTTGATATTTGAGAAATAAATAAATAAAAATAAAATAAATAAACAACTCGGCGCCGCCAACTCGGCGCCACCAACTGGGCGACAGGCCAACTGGGCACCGGGCCACCTGGACGCCGGGCCAACTGGGCGCCGGACTAAAATATTTTTTCTTGATAAAATGTGCAGACGAAAAACAAAATAGATAGATTATTATTTATGCAAAAACATCTTTAAAAAATCTTTTATGTAATATTCTTCAAATTTGGTTTTGTTAGAGTTAAATCCATCGAGTGTTGAAATTTTGGCAGGTCTAGAGTTCTGGTAACCTGATAACATAAAACTTACGTTTTTAATTACAAGAATGGCGAATCCAAAATGGCGGATTTCTTTATTTTTAAACCGATTTGTCTCAAACTTGAAAGTTTGAAGTGTTTGTGATCACTTAATACAGTTTTACCCTAATTTTCTTATTTATGCACCGATATGTATCAAATATAGAACTTTGAGTCAAACTCATAAAAATTTCAAAATGGCGGATCCAAAATGGTGGGTTTCTTTATTTTTCAACGAATTTGTCTCAAATCTCTCAAACTTGAAAGTTTGCAGTGCTTAAGGTCACTTAATACAATTTGTGCCACACTTGCAAATGGCAGACTTTTATAGCTTAATACAAAATATGACTCAAGTTTGAAGAAAGAAATGTAATATTTTAAGCTTAAGACAAATCGGTTAGTAAATAAAAAAGTCTGCCATGTTGGATTCGCCATTTTGATTTTTTTATGAGTTTAAGTAAAAAATGATAATCAGCAAAGTCTACCATTTGGGATCCACCATTTTAAATTATTTATGAGTTTGATATTTGACACATATCGGTGCATAAATAAAAAAATCCGCCATTTCCCATCCGTCATTTGAAATTAAGTGCTATCAAGCACTGCTAACTTTCACGTTTAAGAAAAATTGGTTTAAAAATAAATAAATTCGCCATTTTGAGTTTGAGTCAAAAATTATATTCAGCGATTTGATACACTGCCAAGTTCTATATTTGATGAATATTGGTGCATAAATAAGAAAATTTGCCATTTTGGATCCGCATTTTAATTTTTCTTTGTTTGGGTTAAAACTGTATTAAGTGATCTCAAGCACTGCATACTTTTAAGTTTGAGACAAATCGGTTTAAAAATACAGAGATCCCCCATTTTGAATCCGCCATTCTTGAAATAAAAAACGTAAATGGTATTTTTACCAGGTTGCCAGAACACTACACCTACCAAATTTCAACACTCGACTTAATAGATGTTGAAATTTTTGTATAAATAACATATTTATTTTGTTAGTCCGGCGCTGAGTTGGCCTGGCGCCCATTAGGCCCGGCGTGGCGCCCTGTTGGCGGCGCCGAGTTGTCCCGGCGCCCAGTTGTCCCATTCGGAATTGAAATTTTTAGTTCTGAAATTTCTTCTGACTCGAGCTTAACTTGTAGTCCACCCAAGGAAGAGAAGAGTTGAAGAAGACCCTTGTTCAAAGAAAGAAAATATTTTACCTGGAAGATACAACATTTGTAAAGTTCTAAGATGAAAACAATAATTTTAATACATCCACTGCACTTAGCATGCTAACAAATTCTTTTTGCTCTTTTTTTACTGAAGAGAATTTTGTAAACACAGTATACACAAGTAAGTATTCATAAATTATTTTTTATTCAAACAGAAAATTGTTGATAAACAAATGCTAGTGGAATTCAAAATTTTTATTTTGCGCTGCCACTGCCCTTTTTTATCCAAGACAAGCAAATAGAATATTTTTGCGATGTTGCATGTATTCGGACTTACCAAACCGAAATTCTATTTTCATCCCTGTCTTGCTCATTAAATTCTTACTTGTATTTGATCAATTGCGATAAGAGGTTGATATAAGGGCAATTAAGGCCCATGCCGGGTATAACCGTAGGGTATAGAAGTCAATGGTTTTTTACTACAAAAGTAAATTGGCCTAAGTGCTAGAGCACGCATCCAGACCTTTATCATAAGAAATCTGTATTTTGTTTATCTATTACTTCCTCTTTTTCCTCCTCCTGAGAGTATCCTGTATTGAGGCTTAAAAGTCTGGTCACCCTAACTACACCCAATTAAACAATACTTTCTAAAATACACAAGTTTTCCATAACACTACGTATTTTACTACAAAATTAAGTTCACCTAAATGCTGGGGCACGCATACAGACCTTTATCATAAGAAATCTGAATTTTGTTATTATTACTTTCTCTTTTTTCTCCTTCTGTATTGAGGCTTTAAAGTCTGGTCACCCTAACTACACCCAATTAAACAATACTTTCTAAAATACACAAGTTTTCCATTTTCCAACACTACGTATTTTACTATAAAATTAAGTTGGCCTAAATGCGGGGGCACGCACACAGATGGGGCATAAAAAGACCTACCTGAGACCCCTAATTTAAACTTTTCCGATTTATCTGGGGCGCAATTAAAAAGTTACAGTTAATTTCGTATTAGCCGGTGCGGAAAATTTATTTTAACTACCAAAAATGGCGCCCTTATTTACCGACTCACTTTGGAAATGATACAGGTAGAACACAGATTTATGATTTCTTATAGACTGTTCATGCATTATTTTGTATGACATAACTTAAAATCCAGAAAAAAATTATAAGCAAGTAAAAACACTTAAGAAAGAGAAGTTTTGAGCAGCACCGCAAAGAAGCGTCTCTAATTTTGCGGACGTTTTTCTAACAAATAATAGACCGAACGCTCTAGAGGGACACACTTCGACCACTTCAAAGTACAACTGATTTAAAAAAAAACTGCTAAGTCATTTTAAAGTACTTTTTTTAAAATTTGTATCCAACATCAGCTGTATGCAAACGTCTATTTTAACAATATAAAAACTGTCATTGACAAGTAAAAAAATAATAACTGTCATCAGTGACAGAATGATATGGCATTACTTACGACCAAAGAGCTAAAAGCCGAAATTGTTACTAACTTGGAAATGGTTGGTCCTTTCCAGCGTTAGCCCAGCATTTTAACGTAAGCCCAGCAACACTTTGTCCTATAAATAAATTATGGATAAAAAGACAATCACTTGAAAGAAAATAAATATAATCTAGCAGGCCAAAAGTACTCTAAAATGAACCTTTAGAGAGAGCAAATAATGCAGGATTTCTTTCACAGTTTCCAGGCAGCTAAGCACCCATTTATCGTAGAATTTAATCAAACCTCAGTTGCCGAACAGCAGCAAATTATTATCAAAGCTAGTAAAGATATTCAATTCAATGTTAAATTTAGTTTAACAGAAAAAAGCACGCTATTTCTAAACTTGACCAAAAATATATTGCTAGCTGGATTTTATCAAGTTTTATTTTATTTATTTTAAAAACAGTCCTCTTATTGGACGTCATAACACTACAATAAATTGCAAATGTCAACCCGATATAATATACAGGGTGTTCGGCACATGAACCGCCAAAATTTTTTGGGATATTGTTAGGGTCATTTGCTACTTTTTCAACCTTGGAACTTGGGTCCTAAGAGTCACGGCTAAAGAAATATGAATTTTTAAGCACCATTTTTAAAAAAATAATTCTGTAATCTTATGCTTCTTCAACTAATTAATAGATTTGTTAAAATTGATGTACCAAAGGGACATACGATGTTTCGTATTGAAGAACATTAGTGATTTTGTGATAGAAAATCAATTTCAAAATTAAAAATCAAAAAAAGTATCGACAATTGAGAATTTCATTTTCTTTTAAAAACTTCTTTAGTTGATTACCTTTCTAACGGTATGCTACATATTGATAAAAAAAAATTCTGCTTTAAAATACGGATATTCCGTCAGAAGGGCGAGACTCGTTCGGAATTGGTAAGAAAAACAATTTGATGTTTATGATTGTTTACCTACTTAAACAAAAGTTATTATGTTCTTTATTTATAAATTTTGTTAGAAACGATCATAAACATCAAATTGGTTTTCTTATCAAGTCCGAACAATTATTGCCCGTCTCACAGAATATCCGTATTTTAAAGCAGAATTGTTTTTTTTAATCAATGTGAAGCATACCGTTAGAAAGGTAATCAACTAGAGAAGTTTTTAAAGGAAAGTTAAGTTCTCAAATGTCGATACTTTTTTTAATTTTTAATTTTGAAATTGATTTTCTTTCACAAAATCACTAATGTTCTTCAATAAAAAAACCTCGTATGTCCCTTTGGTACATAAATTTTAACAAATCTATTCATTAGTTGAAGTAGCATAAGATTACAGAATTATAATTAGAATTATATTATAAAAATGCTGCTTTTCCAGACATTAATAAAAAGCTTACGAGGTTATAAAGGTGGGATTTTGGGTAATTTGAGAAAAAAAATTAAAAAATTCATATCTCTTTAGGCATGACTCTAAGGACCCAAGTTCCAAGGTTGAAAAGGTAGCAAATGACCCCAACAATATCCCAAAAAATTTTGACGGTTCATGTGCCGAACACCCTGTATATGCATACTGCTTAAAATAAAAAACGAGTTATTCCATTCGTACCAGATGTTTTTGAAATTAGCTGTACATTCACGCTTTTGCGCAGCTAAGCTCGACGTCAAATTACGGCCGTTTTTTTGCAGTATCGCTTTGTAGAAAACCAAAGCTTTAAAAGCTCTCGTGATGTTGTAGTATCCATTTGAAGGCTTCATATTCTATCACAAGGTGTCTCTTCTTCCTGGCTACCTATTCTCATGAACGATGTGATTAGCCGATGGCAAGCTTTAAATAAGCTCCGAGACGTCACGTGCTATGCGGCAAAAGCTCCATTGTGCAAGCTTCTCCTACGATCCGAGCGAAAAACATTCAGTCGGTACGGGGCAGGAGAACTCATTCGGGCGCGACTACTCAGAGTTTACTATTGGCCAAAGCGTGTGATGTGGACGATCACATCGTTCAAGTACGAGGATAGAGTTCCTGGCAGTGATGTGCATACAATGTAGGCGGAATCGCGGTTCCTACCCTCAGGCGCGTGTCAAACGACCCCCGGGTCCCCAATATACTCTAAGAAAAAGTAATCATAGGTAAGTATTATATATCAAACAAACTCCAAAAATACAAATATGCACATGGCCTCAAAAGAAAGTTCGCGGGGGGCCCCCAAAAAATTTAACACGCTAATGTCTACCCTAGATAAAATCAGAGACTGATAAATCTTATATCTATCCATCTGTCCTTGACCAAACTAAACACTTGCACATTTTATAAAACCTTCACACAAATATTTAGGATTTTTTCTCTATAGATACTGTTGATGTCTATTTTATGTGCTTTATGAGCATTAAGTCTATGAAGATAACCCAAGGTGGCATTAAAATTAATTAATTTGTTAAATATATCGCCTGACGCGCATAAAAGTTTCCAAACGAATGTAAATGGGTTTTTGTATGAAGCTGAGATTTAATACAGACTTGCTAAATTTACAGGCCAAACGGCAAATTTATTTGACAAATAAAGCAGGTGAGAAATAAACACATCGTTCTTATTCAATTCAATAAAACGACAGGATTTGGAAAACCGCGGCACTCAAGCCAAGTCCATTATTGTATTCGGCCTACGATTGGTGCCAGTAGAGAACCTGATTTTTACCTTCTCAGTGCCCGCCTTTAGAAAAAGAACAGTATTATAAATAATAGGCTGTTTGTCCACCCGTGGTTCTAGAGGTCTGGAGGAGGGGGAAATGTTGCACCCAAGTAAGCGCACAGGAAAAAGCCCAAATTGAAATATTCGCGCAGGAAAAAGCGGACATAGAAAATAGCGAATTGCGGCCAAACCCGCGAATATATTCCCCTGCAGGCAATTACCGCGCCGGACTATGCTGCGAAAATGCTTACCGGGTTAGAATAAAATCACGCCTGACAATACAGCGCATAATATTATTGCCCACGGGCTATCCCGCGACGAATGTTAAAACAGGGCATTAAATATTTTAGTTTATAGAAATCTTTTATGAATAAATTTTATTTTGCTTAAGCGGCATCTGCACAACGTCTTTTTAAGAATATTCTTACAGAATTCTCTTTAAGGAATCTCATCCCAACATCTTTTTTTTTAAAACATACATAGAAAATATATTTCCCTTAAGCTGCGTCCGCGCAACGTCTTTTTAAGATTATTTTTACAGAATCCTCTTTAAGGGATCTCATCCAAACATATATTTTTTTTAAATATACTCTCCTGACTTCCTTCCCGGGATCCTGGAGAGTGTGAAACCTAACCGTTGTCAATTGATCGTCAACGTATCCTAAAAGTGAAGAATACGGGCCTTGCATTGCAGTTATAAAAAAGAAAAAATTGATAATGATGATATTAACGTTGCTTTATATTATTTTAGTGTCGTCAATAGTCTTAGTTTTTATTTAAATTAAGGTTGCTCTTATCTGATCTTTTGTAAATAATTTATTTGTTTTCTTTGAAAAAGAACCATTTTTGCATCTTTACCATCGTACGAGTAATATTGAAATACCTTGACCAAGTTTTTCGCAATTTACTAAAAATATTTGGGACTTACGGGCAATTCAAACCTTGTATTGGGATTTGATTCATCTAAAGACATAGAGATGGTTAAGTCTGGTCACGTAAGCAAACCAATGTTTTTACTATACTTGACAGTGTTATTGTTGTTAATTTTATTCTGTGAGGTTTTTGGCATGTTAATTTATTTCCGTTTGCGATTTTTTCTGTGTGCGCGTTTTTCTTTGTGGGACTATATCCTACGAATGCACAATTTTTAATGTGCATTTTTTCCTGTGCGCCTATTAGCGGGATTCTGGCTAGGTAAATCAACAAAAATATTTTTTTTAGCTTTTACTTATCTGAAGTCGATATCAGCATTTATATGTGTGACTATGAGACTGTCGGTCTCTCTATCTCTAAAATAAAATGAGATTAGCTTCATTTAATATAATTTATCCTAATTTTTTTAGAACGTAAAATTTGCCAATTAAAAATTAATAAGACAGAGTAAAATTGTAGACTCCTAGGGTAAAAATATTGAGACATTGCTAGACTTACTTTAGCCCAAACCTTTATAATAACTGAGACACAATATGTTAAATAAATTAGTTATTTTCGATTTCTTTAATGAACTACCCAATCAGAATACATCTTTTAACAAATCCTTTAAATTTTGATTTAAAATTTTAATTAAAACATTTTAACAATTTTCTCCTTAGTGTATACACAAAAAGACATTCGTAAAATTTAAGAAATGTTTTTTAAAACAAACACAAAGATAAAAGCAATCTTCATAAAAGATTTTTTAATATTTAAAAGGTTTCAGGTCAAAACAACTATAACTACATTTTAAAAGCACTTTAAGGTTTTCAAATGCCTTTTTGCGTAAAGATAAAACTCAAAGCATTTTAGCAGATATTAAAAATGGAATGGTAAAGTTTGAATTAAAGTTTTGAAAAAATAACTGAAAGAAAGAAAACTTTTTTTCGTCTTGGATCGTAAAATATTACTATGACTAAATTTTCGTCGCCGTCGTGGTGTTGTGGTAGCAATGTTTGTTTCCCACACCGGCGGTCCGGGTTCGATTCCTGGCGAGGTACTTGGTTATTTGTGTTTGTTTAAAAATACTTTAACTTTGCTAAAACTTTGTGAAACTGGGCGATTGATCCTGATTGGATGGAAAGTTCCAGTATAAAAAAAAACTAAATTTTTTAATTTTTTTCGTTTTTTTGGTTTGTTCAATTAAAAGTGTATATCTTATTTATATTTTAAAATAAATAACGATATATTTTGCGGACATTATTAAATGGAAAAAGCTTCTAAATGGAAACCTAATGTTTTGTTTTTAATGATTAGCAGTCACATTTACTCAATGAATAAAAGGGATAAAAATCAATTTAATAATGTTACGGTAATAATACTAATTAGACATCAAACGAAAGTAGAAAGGGTAAAGCCACATCGTAATAAAAAGTATTGAACTATGGCTAGGTTTAAGGCATTCTAACTGGAGACTACCTTAACTAAATAATCAGACGTATAAAATTTTCAAATAGGTGACAGTGAGAATGAGCATCTTCCCACGTCAGTCAGGACCAATTAAGGTGAAATTAAATAAGACAGCATGAGTAGTTCGACTTTCACGATTTCGAGAAAATTTTTCTTCTTACCGATTAGGAGAATTATTCATACACAGATTTTTCAGTTCACGATGAAAAATGTTAAATGTATATGGCTACCAAACAGAAAAAAACATATAGCATATATGACAAGCAGACGTAAAATTTTAGCTGCCACAGGCTTATAACTGAAACAACAATAATTATTTTTATTACATGCGCTAAAGTACTCTCAATGGTTGGAACACAAGTAGTGTCGGATTAACCGTAGATGCCTTCCGGGGCTAACAATCGGTGCCGCCCCTGCAGGCACGGATCTGAGAATCTATGGGGGCGGGGGATAATGGTCGACAATTCTTTTTTTCAAATGGAGCGGTGATTACTAATTACCTGTGAATAATTTTTGAACCACAACATTACCCCCACTCTTCTTAAATTTGCGCTTGTGTATAATTAAGAATTAAAGTATTTACGTGCTTATACTATTTTGTATCACACGTTGCCGTCTAGCAATTTTAATAACAATAATGCAAAATATTCAATAAAAGTTTTGTAAAAACTGGTGTGTTTAAAGCGCATATAAGTGAAATTAATTAATAATGGGGTTATTAATTCTTAGCCATATTTATAGGTTTTGGGTCAAGGAATATTTGTCGCAAATCTGGATAATAATATCTAGAAAAGGGCTCGGGAAAAGAATAGTGCTTTCGATTTTCTAAATAGGGATTGTAACTTTGCCTTTTATTCCTTTCTTTTGGATACAGCTTACATAACTTCAGTTCTTGCATGACAAGTCACAAGTGCGAGAAATAAGGAATACAATTCAAAAGTACATAAAAAGTCATCAACGCAACGCTTTCGCAAGGCTTTCCATTAGATACACGCCGTTTGCCTTCTCTGTCTTACCCTGGGATGCACCGTAACAAAGCTTAGCTAATAAACCGAACCGAACCGAACCCTCTTTGTTGTTCTTGTATGCGAGCAACAAGGACTTAATCACGATTAGACCCATAATCGCGCTTAAGTGCTTACGGTGTATATGAGGGTTATACATTCATTTAGATTTGATACCTTGTCTCGCGCGATTTTGATTTTTAAATGAAAGAATTGAATTTAAAGACCCTGTGATTTCCTGATTAGAATATACTTATATAGCTTGTATTAGGAAACAAATCAACTGTAATTGCCATATTAACAAAACTTTTTTAACAAAATTAACAGAAATAGAGATATATTAATACATATTAACTAGAAACCGTATTAAACATGTTTTAAAATGAAAATGACGAAAACTAGCTATTTGTAGAATAGTCAAGTACCTTTCTAAAAACACTTATGTATTCATTTTCCTTGATTTTCTGTCTAATTCGTTATTTTAATTATTGAATCAAAGCGCATTTGGAGTTTCTTGCATTGTTTTTCGTTTTGTTCAAAATTAAATTAATGCTCTTTTATAGGGCGTTGGGATGTTATTATATTTGCACTTCTAGGCTAGGTCTTCACAGGTGCGGTGCTGACTCAATCATGCGGCCGTTGATTAACCTCATATTACGCGACACTATGTCAAAATTTGCCATAAGTAAATAATTTTTTATTCGCTATTAGCAAAATAATAGGCGATCCAAATTTCGCGTCATTTTGATTATACTGTTTTGCCCTATAAAACAATAAGATTCGCAAAACTATTTACAAACAAACCTAGTTGCACCGCCCCTCTAGTTTCGCCGACCGGGACTTAAATTCCCTTAGCCCCCTCCTTAGTCCGCCACAAGTATATTTCAGGGACCATCCTGGTAAATAAAAACTATGAATTTTAGTAAAATCGATCTAATTGACAAATTAAAATACACTCCATATTCATCCAGATTTTATTATTTTGGGTAAACGGGCAAAAACAAATCTTAAACTAGATTCATTTACACTTTTTGTCCTTTGGGTGTTATTTTTACTTGTCAGAAAAGTCAAACACCCAATGCTTGATCTAATTAGTTCAGAAAAAGCTTCCACGTTTTTCCATACTTGCCTGAAAAGCCAGCTTGTAGAAAACTAAAGCTTTTGAAGTAAATTTATGCCTTGCCTTTTAAAATGCATAACACGTAAGCTAGTCTGGTCAGAGAAGGTTTTTAAAAAACGTGTCAGGTCTACAGTATAGGCACGTAGATAAGAGGGGGACAGTGGGCGGCAATACTCCCCTAAAAAACTTTGTATCATGAAATAGTACTTCAGTTTATATGACTAAAATTTGAATTAAATAAAATGTCTTAAAAACTTATGAAGCACACACAATTTGTTACTTTTGACTTGATTTTTTTTAATGCTTTATTGTTTTCTTTTGTATATTTTGTTCACATGATACATATTTATATCGATGGTTGAAAGGCAAAAGGTCATAAGCGACACATTATTTGAAATAGACTTATAAGCGCCATAGTTTTTTTTTCTGCGTCGAATGAGCTATTATTCAAGCTTCTACGATGATTTTTTTGTCGCTTAAATCAAATGAAAAAAGAATGGATCCTGTTTTTTTTTAACTAAGCGACAAATAATACTTTAAGTGGCCTTGCTGTAAAGTTTGAAAACTGTCACTTATGACCTTTTGCCTTTCAACCAACCAGAATTTAAAAGGTTATTGAACCTGCCTGGCCAATTGTAATCAAATTAAAAAGTCTATGTAATCGAATTACCTTAAACCAATTGTTTTATGGAAACACGATTACCCAGCAACAGTTGTCCAGTAAGGCAGCAGGGTAGTGCCGTGGTATTGTCGTCAGCTTCACATTCAAAAGGTACCAGATTCGCGTCTTGAACAACGATGCAAAAAGAGGCCGTCGCCCTTCCGCCCACTACATTTTCAGCGTTCAACAGTCGACATCGAATTACCATACGATATGCACGCAACATATAAGTTGACCTTGAATATCGAGAATATACGCAGGTATAGTCCAGAAGCCGACACGGAGCCAGCTGAGAAACCAGGAATAATAACCCAAGAGCCTGCTATAAGTGCTATACATATAGTCGGTACCAGGATTGCGTCAGCATAAATGTCCTACAGTCAACTCACGACGACCACGACTATTGCGCTGACAAGGTAGACTTCTTACCTCTATCGTCTATAACCAAGTTCAGCTCGCACGATAGCGATGTTAGACAGATGCAAGTCTTACAGCAGAACGACCTTTCGGAAGGGGTGTAAAAGCCAGGGTCCACTGTGTATACTTGCTACGCAGTATAAAGATCACTGCCCTCGACAAAGGCAAAATTAAGTCCTCTTAGAGAAAGAAACGTGCCTTCTAAGGGGCACGTGCATCAGTTTCATATATGGTGTGCTGACAAATCGAGGTTTGCTAAAAGGGCGCCGTGTGCCTAGTTGCTACTACTACTACAGTCGTCCAGTTAAGTTCACATGACTCGTCAAATTCTGTAGACAACCTGTATAAAAGTATAAAGACCTTGGTCTATACTCTACTGTCTGATAGTTTTATTAAATATATATGCAACACCCCTTTAAAAGAGAAAATTAAGAAGAAATCAAAAAGTCCCCTTTATATTGCCTTAAAAGTACATATTCTGCCTTAAACGGATTAAAGCTTGCTGCAGCAGCGCTATTCATCAAGCTGGGGAAAAACAAAAACTCCGCCACGAATAATAGTATCTGATTGGTCTATGTATGTTATTTAACTCCCTTTTAATACTAATCATATAATTTTTGTTGGAATCTGTTTGTTTTCATTTCAATTACGATCAATAGAACAACTTTTATCGAAGATTTTTCTTTTTTCTCTAGTTCGAAGATTAGATATACACAAATACTACAAAACATGACCGACTGTTGACATTTTCACAAATGTTAATAGAACGACAACTTCTTAAAAAAATGCAAAAACTTTACAATAACTTGTTTCAAGTGGTTTGATTTAATGTAAATGATATTGATTTTTTCATGATTTAAGATTGGCGTGCCACACTTAAAATATTTTGCCTTCACTGGATTTGGTTCCTTTGACGGCGACTGCGGCGATGATTTCTAACAACCCTGTTCAAAATCTCAGGTACCGTCAATGAATAACAGCACTTTCTATATAGGAGTACCCCCCTTAAAAACACAAGCTATCTACGTGCCTGCTACACTATTGCTCTTGTATTTTTAAAACGTGCAGTGTGTCAGCCAGGCCCGCTTAAGTTAATTTTTTAATCTTTGCTGATAACAATTTTATAAGACTAGACTTTTATTTTTGCAGATTTTATACAACATTGTTAATTTTTACTTAAATGTATTTATTTCTGCTTAAACTGAATAGACACAGGGGCCAGTCACGCTTTTACTGAGTGAGTGAAAATAAACCGGACAAAATGTTTTTCATTATAACTTTCGAACTATACCATCGATTTTAATTCAACAAACTGCACTTTTTTATTATTTAAAAAAAATTATTAAGTATTTTAAATCATAAGGGTTGATTTTATGCGTTATCGTGGATTTTAAAATGACGGAAAATTTTAACTTGGATAATTTAAGAGCTATTGATTTTAACTATGATGCTTTTCGTTTTAATAAAATTGGTTTAGTAAATTTTTACCTTCCTAGCCCGCGTAGCAATGGCTAGAGAAGGTATTATTTTTGACAAAAAACTTTTTTTTGAGATAACGCCGGAAATAAAATGTGTTATTTGGGTGTATTTCTACCTATCCTAGCAATATCGTCGTGATGTCTGTGTGTGTGTGTGTGTGTATATATTATTTCTGTCCGTAACACGATAGCTCCTAAACCGCTATATCGATTTTTATAAAATTTTTAGGTAAAATAGTGTCAAAATCCATTAACGCTAATGACAGTTTTTTGACAATTAAAAACTTTAAAAAATGCTAATTTATAACGGAGCACCGTATCAACTACACTTTGCTTAATAATTTGTGTTATAACCAAAAACTTCGTAAGTTCTTTAGTTTATGAGATATTTACAAAAAAAACTGTTTTCAAGGCTAATATATTATTATGGCTTCACTTGAAGTGTGCTAATAGGCTAGCTAGGAAAGTATCAGATCCGTCATGGATCCATTTATTTTTATGAGAAAACGAATGCAGACAAAATTGAAAAGGCAGTCGTATAACTGCTAAACCATCTTTGTAAAAAAGATGGAAACCACTAAATCGATTTTAATGATTCGTACCTTGTTGTGCATTTCAAAAATGGATTTTTTTTACAAACTCAAATAAAATTCTAAAAAATTTTCCGAACATGATAATAAACGATTCGATTTGATTATTATGGTTAGGTTTAGTCCTGTCTGCCATCTTGGAATTTAAGATAGCAGAAAAAAATATCTTTGTCTAAAAGCCTCATTAATTTCAATTTGCAAAGTGCAGTTAATTTCATTTAAATTAGTATTATATTTCAAAAGTTATAAAAAAGCATTTTGTCCGGTTTTTATGGCCATCCGGTATATTTCTATTTTAAGGCTTTTCTTTTTAGTATATTTCCTTTTTCTTTTGTTCTTTCGAATTATTTTTGTTTTTTATTACTTCGTTTTCTATTTATTTTCTTTTTGTTTAGGGTTTTGTTTTCCTTTTCTTGTTGCGTCAAAAAAAAGTTCAGATGTAGAGTAAGATCTTTTATATCCGAGAAAGGTAAACTCTGTCAGAATTAGCCATGTACAGGGTGTCCCAAATTGGGCACTTTTAGGGGGTTTAAGGTACTTCTAGGGGAGACAGAGAAAAACTGACCACGCATTGCGAGGCTCAAATTTTAAGGGAAGACTTATAGTGAAAACCGCATTTTGAAATATCGTCTCATCTTTAAGCTACGGGGGCTTTTTGAAAAGTCTACATTTTTGAAAGGAGTTTATAACTTCGTTATTAGTGGAAATTTTGATTTAGAGTGAATTGCAGTTTCATAGACTTTGTCACGAGGAATTCACCCGCTAAATTATATTTTAACTGTCACTTTTAGTTTTTGAGATATCACACAAAGTTGCATTTTTTCTTATGGAATGGCTTATTAGCTATTATTAATTTTCGAATTCGTCATTGAATTCTTTTCAAAATGATGTATCATATGTCATAGTTTGACTGAGCAGTTTAGGAGATATTCAGCTTTTTCACTTATTTCTAGTGCGCTATGATTTCCTACTGAGGCAGATCAAGGCATTCCAGTTTTTTTATTATTTTGCACAGTCAAAAATATAGTAAGCCTGGTTTGGAAAAATTAACAAAAATGATACATATTTCAAAATAAAATTATATATAAATAAAAAGCTTTTGTGCAAAATAATTTCATATCAAAGCGTAATGCCAAATTGTTTAAACAATTGAAAACAATTACAAAACGCCAAGACGCAAGGCCAGCTTGATTTGCATAGTATAAGACAACAAAACTATAGGAGCATTGAAGTAGGATTTGACCGCAAGGCTTTCACGACAATGGCGCATGACGTCATTCAACGCACACTAGACAAAAATAAAAAACTTTAATTATCTCCGAAACCGCTTAATCAAACTATGACATATGATACATCATTTTGAAAGGAATTCAATAACGAATTTGAAAATTAATTAAAATATAGGCCATTCCATAAAAAAAAATGCAATTTTATGTCATATCTCAAAAACTAAAAGTGACAGGGAAAATTTAATTTAGCGGGTGAATTCCTCGTGACAAAGTCTATAAAATTGCAATTTACTCTAAATCAAAATTTCCAATAATAACGAAGTTATAGACCCCCCTCCAAAATGCAGACTTTTCAAAAAGCCCCCGTAGCTCAAAGACGAGACGATATTTCAAAATGCGGTTTTCACTATAAGTCTTCTTGAAATTTGAGCCTCGCAGTGCGTGGTCAGTTTTTCTCTGTCTCCTCTAGAAGTACCTTAAACCCCCTAAAAGTGCCCAATTTGGGACACCCTGTACATCAACTCTCCAATATTTGATTGGTAATCTTGTCACGTAAGTTATCATAAGTTATTAAATTTCCTTCCTACTTTGGATCACAAAATACCAATAGTAAATTAGATTAAAAAATTTGAAAAGAACGTGATAAATTTTTTAAATTTTATTAGATAGTATTAGTAGTAGTGATACACCATTGATTATCAAGATTTTTTTAACTACGGTTATGCCACTTGTTAGCTCCCGCTAAATTTCGCGGTGTTTGTAAATTTTAAAACCACACAATTGAATGACGGACAGAGTGCGTTTTCGCGCATTTTGGACATGCACACCAAGAATCAGAGAGATCCTTTTTCGACCGCCTCGAGAAATGGCGTGTTAATTTATTTTCTCCGACTATTTCAAATTTCTACACTTGAAAGTGCTCGATTTTGGTGTACTGAAACATAGAACTAGAAACTTCAGCCCTTCAGCTACGTGGTGACATCATTAGATCCAAACAGGGGCCCCTTGGAAGTGGAGAAATTGGCTGCAAACTGGTGAGTGCTTTGTATCTGATTTCCGTTGTGTGGTACCCACAATTAACCTATGGACCTTTTAATTATTTCGTAATTTCATATCAATATATTTATGTTTGTTCGCGCTTTCATTAATTAAAATATATACAGTCCATTGCAGTTATCGTTTTTCTTACTGCGGGCATAACATAAGTGTTCCTTCGACCTTAGGTAGCGGCGCAGGTCACCTGTTTTTCGGTCCGCTGCTATGGTAACGTACCGTGGTAATTCAGTAAACAAACCGAAGCAATCAAAACAAACAAGCACATGTTCAGTGTGTTAGGTGTGTTCCATATCATTTCGATATTAAAAACAATTTTCATCAATTGCGATAAATTAGTGCATATTTTCGACAATTCGTCATTTTTCTATTTCAGAAGCATTAATTTAGCGTTAATTATATATTTACCGACATTTCTGTGATTAGATGTGTTCCATATCATTTCGATATTTAAAACAATTTTCATCAATTGCGATAAATTAGTGCATATATTCGACAATTCATCATTTTTCTATTTCAGAAGCATTAATTTAGCGTTAATTGTATATTTACCGACAATTTCGTCATTTCAAAGGTAAAATCATGTCTGTCAAAAAAGCCGTGCAAAAACGCAAAGGTTTTTTATCTGCGATCACCGAGTGTTATGTGTTTTCACAGACCGCGGCATCGGACGAAAAAGCGAGAAACGAGTTTCAAGTGAGGTATTCCGATTTGGATGAAACCTTCGATAAATGCATGCTGGCACATAATGACGTCATTATGTTGATAGACGACGCGGACGACGAGGAGTTTAAAACGCAGGATGCGATCCTTTCAGAAGCTCGTAAATATTTTTATGCGTGTAAGGGGGTTTACTCTAAAATATTTCCGGTTGAGGCCCCAACCCTTTCGGGATCATATGTTCGACAAAACGAATCTGAAACTCCAAAACTCAAAGAGTTAGGTATTCCCATATTTCGAGGTGATAAAAAATTATGGCCAAGCTTTTTCGATCTTTTTAATAACATTATAGATCAAAATCAAAGTCTAAGTAACGTTCGAAAACTTCAATATTTATTTTCATATCTCGAGGATGAGCCTTTAAAATTGATATCAGGGATTAGCTTATCTGATCAAAATTATAAAATTGCTTACGACAAATTAGTCAATAGATATCAAAACAAGCGAGACCTCGCAAATGATGCTTTAAGCACAATTATGAACTCCACCTTAAAAAACGAGTCAGCTAAAGAATTGCGTAATTTAATTGACACCTTTTCTGAATCCCTAGAAATTTTAAAATCACTTAGCTTTGACGTTGACAGTTGGGACTTTATTACTTTTTTTCATTTTGTTAGAAAAATTGGATATTCCGACGCGTTCAAATTTCGAAATGAGTCACACCAATACTAATACCGAAATTCCCACTTTTCAGTCACTTTTTCAATTTCTAGAAAAAAGATGTAAAGTTTTGGAATCACTTCCTCAATCAACAGCACCCAAAAAGGTGCCTACCTATCAAAAATCAAATTCTATGCAAAATCAGTTTGGGCAAAAGCCTACCTATCAAAATTCAAATTCTGTGCAAAATCAGTTTGGGCAAAAGCCTACCTATAAATCATCCAATTCGCCTTTTATAGGACTGGCTGGCACCTCAACTAATTCAAGTACGGGAATAAAATGTTTCCGGTGTAATCAAGGTCACGTGCTTTCGAAATGTCAAACATTTCTTGATCTCTCACCTATCGATCGCCTATCTTTCGTCAAGCAGAAAAAATTATGTCTAGCGTGTTTTCATCCCTTGCATGGGGTAGATACGTGCAAATCAAAATATTCATGCAGGACTTGCAATAGTAAAAGGCACTACACTTTAACTCATATCTTAGAAACTAATCAAGAGTCTGGAAGCCAAGATACTAGTCCTGTCATTCACACACCACCTGTCAATAATCTTCATGTGCCATTAAATACCTCAGGACCTTCAGGTACCTTTCTTTTATGCACCGCCATAATAGATTTTATGGACGGTTGCGGAAATTTTCAACCTGTAAGGGCACTGCTTGATTTTGGATCACAGACAGGATTCATCAGTGAAAAGTGTATTCAGCGTCTTAATCTTCCTAGGCGAAGTTACACCACTGAAATATTCGGATTAAATCAGATAAACGTGAAATTTCGTACCCGTGAATTTAAAAATCAAACAAGTTTCATGGCTAATCGGGCAAAAAGGAGTTTTTTGTTTCCCTTATATTTTTCCGTGGGTAGCTTGAAAGCTTAACCTCACGGGGGTCCAAGATCTAATGGACACCTAATAAGTGTTGACAGTTAACCGTTTCGTCCTTATGGGACTCCTCAGAACACTGCTGGTCAAGTGACAAATCTTGCGAAGTTATTCAGACGGTTTTGTGTCTAATTAAATGTAATTAGTGAGCGAACTATAGCAAGAGGCGCCATCTACCGAGATACGAGAGAAACAAAAAACCAAAAGCAGGGAAAAACACTGCTATACAATATCGATCAATGAAAAGATCGAATGCAAATGTAGATGGCGCCTCTTGCTATAGTTCGCTCACTAATATTTAATTAGAGACAAAACCGTCTGATTAACTTCGCAAGATTTGTCACTTGACCAGCAGTGTTCTGAGGAGTCCCATAAGGACGAAACAGTTAACTGTCAACACTTGTTAGGTGTCCATTAGATCTTGGACCCCCGTGAGGTTAAGCTTTCAAGCTACCCACGGAAAAATATAAGGGAAACAAAAAACTCTTTTTGCCCGATTAGCCATGAAACTTGTTTGATTTTTAAATTCACGGGTACGAAATTTCACGTTTGTTAGTATTATTTGGCTTAAAAATTCCGTTGATTGACGCTCACTGTCTTGATGACGGGTAAAAATGCAAAATGCGTTGATCCGGCCTGAAAAGACAAAGAGCTGTCGTAGGTCACGGACTATAGTTGTTTTCTTTTATTTGCATTCGATCTTTTCATTGATCGATATTGTATAGCAGTGTTTTTCCCTGCTTTTGGTTTTTTGTTTATCTCGTATCTCGGTAGATGGCGCCTCTTGCTATAGTTCGCTCACTAATTACATTTAATTAGAGACAAAACCGTCTGATTAACTTCGCAAGATTTGTCACTTGACCAGCAGTGTTCTGAGGAGTCCCATAAGGACGAAACTGTTAACTGTCAACACCTATTAGGTGTCCATTAGATCTTTGATCCCCGTGAGGTTAAGCTTTCAAGCTACCCATGGAAAAATATAAGGGAAACAAAAAACTCCTTTTGGCCCGATTAGCCATGAAACTTGTTTGATTTTAAATTCACGGGTACGAAATTTCACGTTTGTTAGTATTATTTGGCTTAAAAATTCCGTTGATTGACGCTCACTGTCTCGATGACGGGTAAAAATCCAAAATGCGTTGATCCGGCCTGAAAAGACAAAGAGCTGTCGTAGGTCACGGACTATAGTTGTTTTCTTTTATTTGCATTCGATCTTTTCATTGATCGATATTTATAGCAGTGTTTTTCCCTGCTTTTGGTTTTTTGTTTCTCTCGTATCTCGGTAGATGGCGCCTCTTCCTATAGTTCGCTCACTAATTACATTTAATTAGAGACAAAACCGTCTGATTAACTTCGCAAGATTTGTCACTTGACCAGCAGTGTTCTGAGGAGTCCCATAAGGATAAAACGGTTAACTGTCAACACTTATTAGGTGTCCATTAGATCTTGGACCCCCGTGAGGTTAAGCTTTCAAGCTACCCACGGAAAAATATAAGGGAAACAAAAAACTCCTTTTTGCCCGATTAGCCATGAAATTTGTTTGATTATTAAATCAGATGTCTTCTTTTACTTCCAAAGGGCTCGTTCAATGTCACATTAAGCCACAAGGACAGGTCACTTCTTTACTTAATTTCGAAGCAATTGTCGTTCCACAATTATGTTCCAATATGCCTACATTCACTTTGAACGATAATCAGTAGAAATACTTGGAAAACCTTAAACTTGCCGACCCATCTTATTTCAAATCTAGACCTGTGGACCTAGTTATTGGTTGCGAGCTATTCGCACAGATATTCAAGGAGGGCACAGTTCTTGGACAAATAGGGCAACCTTCAGCCCTTGAAACTATCTTTGGCTGGGTCGTCATGGGAAAAGTTGACGAAGTAGGTAGTCTTACGGAACGAACCAGTTGTTTTTTAACGAGTCATTTAGCTCCTTTAGAGGTCATTCTCCCTAGGTTTTGGGAAATCGAACATTTGCCTAAAAAACAAATCTTATCAAAGGAAGAAAAACAAGCAGAATCAATTTTTACTGCGAGTGTAGTACGGCAACCGAGCGGTAGATTCATGGTAGATCTTCCGTTTAAAGATAAAATAAACCCTGACCTAGGAAATACTTATCCGCAAGCTTATCGTAGATTTTTACTTCTAGAAAATAGATTAATCAAAAATCCTGATCTGTACACTGCCTATTCAAGTTTCATGCAAGACTATATCGATTCTAATCATATGAGTTTAGTTTTATCTAGTCAACCAAAGGTCGACGTATCATGTTTTTTAGCACATCATTGCGTACTAAAGCCGGAAAGCTTAAGTACAAAATTAAGGGTAGTCTGGGATTGTTCGGCAGTCACCCCAAAAAATATTAGTCTCAATGACACGTTGTTATCAGGACCGAAACTTCAAAAAGATATTGCTTCTTTACTCCTTACGTTTCGTCTTAATCCTATTGCCTACATGGCTGATATCAAACAGATGTTCCGTCAAGTCCTTATCAATCCTTATCACCGTCCTTATCAAAGGATATTGTGGAGGTTTTCTCCACAGGACCCACTTTCAGTGTGGGAACTTTCTACTGTCACTTTTGGCATGACATGCTCACCTTTTCTAGCCATGCGTACATTAAATGAGCTGGCAGAGAGAGAAAAGGAACGTTTTCCTATGGCTAGTACTGTTCTAAAAACGTCAATCTATATCGACGATATCTTGGGAACTAGCCCTTCGCTTTCTGAAGCTCTCTCCCTTCAAACAGAACTCAATGATTTGTTGAACTCGGGAGGATTTGAACTTAAAAAATGGGCAAGCAATTGTCCTGAGTTATTGGCAACATTGCCAGAGTCCGATCGTCAAATGCCTCTCTTTCGACAAGGAGGAATCCCACTTTATCAAAGTTTTAGGACTTCAATGGCATCCAAAAAACGACATTTTTTCTTACCAATGCCGAATGAAGGACAAACCCCCAACCAAACGTTCTATTTTATCTATCATAGGAACAATCCTCGATCCCTTAGGTTTTCTTTGTCCCTTGTTGCTACAAGCAAAATTTATTTTGCAACAGTTGTGGATATCGAAAATAGGCTGGGACGAAGACCCAGATTCTTCTATCATCGACTCTTGAAACAAACTTCGTTCTGAATTCCCGCTTCTTTCCAATTTTCAATTACCCCGACAAATCAAACTGTCAAAAATCAATACCTGTCAAATCATCGGCTTCTGTGACGCTTCAATTCGAGGCTACGCAGGCGTCGTATATTTTCGTGTAGAAGAGGAAAACAATATCTCTGTGTTTCTCATATCTGAAAAATCTAGGGTCGGGCCTATAAAGTCACAAACTTTGGCTAGGCTAGAACTCCTCGGCGCATTTCTTTTAAGCGAATTAATTGACTTTGTTTTATCTAGCTATGAAGGAAAAATAACTTTTACAAATATCGTTACTTTCTACGATTCGCAAGTCGTATTGCACTGGCTTTCATCCCCTCCTAATCGCTGGCAAACCTTTATTGGAAATCGAGTCAGTAGAATCTAAGAAATCATTCCCTCAAACTCGTGGCGCTACATTCCTTCTGCTTTAAATGCAGCCGATATTGCGTCACGAGGGGCCACCCCTTCACAGCTCATGTCACATGACTTGTGGTGGAACGCACCGTCGTTTTTGTGGTCTCCCGAAAACGAATGGCCCGATTTTCATAAATCAAAAATGCCGATTGATTTCGGAGATATTAATCTGGAGGAAAAGCCAAAGGTCTGTTGCAATGCGATAATTGATGTTAACTTCTTAGATCAGCTTCTTATCAAATATTCATCTATATCAAAAATTCAATGTATCATTTGTTATGTCCTTCGAATAGTTAACCTTTTTCAAAACCATTCCTATCAAAAACCCCCTAAGCCACCGGACCAAAAAATTATTTTTGAAAATATTGTTTTTCCTACCACCGGTGAGATGCAAAGTGCGTTATACCTTCTTATCAAACGCGTTCAAGGTTCTTGTTTTTCTGAGCTTTTTTTCCGCGTTATCTAAGGATAAACCAATACCGAAACCTTTCCGAAAACTTTCACCTTTTCTTGATGAAAATAATATCATTAGAGTCGGTGGCAGATTACAAAAATCTGACCTTTTGTGTTATTCTGCAAAACACCCCGTCTTACTTTCGAGTAACCATCGTTTAACTACTCTTTTTATCGAGTCCACTCATCGACAATACCATCATCCTGGGTTTAAAACATTACATAATCTGCTTTTACAGCAATTTTGGATATTATCTGCCAGACGGGCAATTCCAAGAACCATATCCAAGTGTTTGCAATGTTTTAGAATCAACCCTAAACCCTATAGACCGCCCATAATGAGTTCACTTCCCGCTCATCGAATCAATCAACTTAAACCTTTTTCGAGTGTAGCTATCGACATTTGTGGACCTTTCTTTGTGATTCCTCATCGTTACCGTGGTTGTAAAGCTTTCAAATCGTATGTCTGTGTGTTTGTCTGTACGGCCACACATTGCGTGCATTTGGAATTAACCATGGAACTGTCCACCGAAGGGTTCGTAGGTGCATTCCATCGATTCATTTCCAGACGTGGAAGCGTGACGCAATGCTGGTCAGATCAAGGCAGTAATTTTATAGGGTTTCGTAACCAATTACTTGATTACGCAAGAAGTGCGGCCACCAGACTTTCTATTCGTTGGCATCTGGGACCTCCTCTCAGTCCACATTTCAATGGCCTGGCAGAAGCTGGCGTCAAAAGTTTTAAAACTCACTTTGTTCGAGTATTCGGCGACCAGAAGTTGTCCATCATGAAAATGTCCACCCTTACATGTCGCATAGAAGCCGTACTTGGTAGTCGCCCTTTATCTCCTGCCTCTTCAGACCCACACGATCTTCAACCTCTTACCCCTGGGCATTTTTTGACCCTTGAACCCCTTAATTCAGAAATTCCGGAGTCAGATTTGTCCGAGGTTCCCCTAAATCGGCTCTCGAGATGGCAACTAATCCAAAAACTACATAATGATTTTTGGAAACGGTATTCTATAGAGTATTTGCATACGTTACAACAGCGACACAAGTGGGCTGATTCGTCCCCAAATAACAAATTAAATGATTTGGTTATCATAACAAGTGATCACAGCCAATCACCTTTGAAATGGCCGGTCGGTCGGGTCATCGAACTGCATCCCGGCGGAGACGGTCAGGTGCGTGTTGTGACGGTACAAACGGTTACCGGTGTTTACAAGCGGCCAGTTGTAAAACTGTACCTCTTGCCGAATTAAAAGTAATTTTCATTTTTTCTACCTATTGAAGTCAATTATTACAATAGGTAATTCTTTATTATTTTTTTTTTATTTTGTTTGTTTGTTTTGACTTTTTTGGGTTTTCGTTATCTCTAAATAAACTTACGCTACTTATCTGTTTTTCATTCATTTATATTTATCGGTCGATCATTTTTTTTATCTACATCTCCCCGCTAAATTTCGCGGTGTTTCTAAATTTTAAAACCACACAATTGAATGACGGGCAGAGTGCTTTTTCGCGCATTTTGGACATGCGCACCAAGAATCAGAGAGATCCTTTTTCGACCGCCTCGAGAAATGGCGTGTTAATTTATTTTCTCCAACTATTTCAAATTTCTACACTTGAAAGTGCTCGATTTTGGTGTACTGAAACATAGAACTAGAAACTTCAGCCCTTCAGCTACGTGGTGACATCATTAGATCCAAACAGGGGCCCCTTGGAAGTGGAGAAATTGACTGCAAACTGGTGAGTGCTTTGTATCTGATTTCCGTTGTGTGGTACCCACAATTAACCTATGGACCTTTTAATTATTTCGTAATTTCATATCAATTAATTTATGTTTGTTCGCGCTTTCATTAATTAAAATATATACAGTCCATTGCAGTTATCGTTTTTCTTACTGCGGGCATAACACACTTTAATTTGCTTTTTTTCTTCACAGGTATTTTTATTATAATTAATAATTTTATTGTTGCAAATGCCAAAATACAAAATCGACAAATTTACAAAACTACGACACGGTAAGTGTTCGCACTGTCAATTACTGTGTAATGGACACCGGCTCACTTCCACTTCAGGATTGAAAATTTCCAGTACATATAATTAAAAAACGAAAATATTTAAACTGTTTCCCTCTCTCTCGTTCTTATGCCAATCGGTGTCATAGATGTTTGACGGCAAATTTAACTCGGAAATAAATAATAATTGGTTTGTGAACCCAAAAAAGAAATAGAAAAATATAATTCCTAGATTTTTCACAAAATTTTTTTGTAAAACAAAATTTCAAAATGTGTAGGACTAATTATTTTTGAATATCCACTTGATTTGGCTAGGCTGATGTAGCACTGGTTTTTACTGGATCGCTGAATTTTTTTCAAAACTGTATTTCTGAAAACATATAAGTATATTTTTACTTTCCTAATCCGCGCAACAATGGCTAGAGAAGCAAATAAAATATTATATAGCTACTCAATTTATAGACATTATTTAGTGTGTTCATCAGCGACATCCCATCGAACTTGGTAAATGACATACTAATAAATTATCCAACACAACCTAATTTTAGTTCTTTTAAACTAGTTGATAAGGATGCATTGTACAAAATTGTGATGTCACTAATAAACGAAAACAGTCCTGATGATCTGAGCGTAGAGTCAATTAAAAAAAATATGAAACAATTGAAGCACCACTGATCAACTTAATTATTAGTTTGCTGGAGCAGGGTATTTTCCGAGATCCCTTAAAAATTAGACTCAACGGAAGCATCCAACTTTCGTCTAAAAAATACATACACTGCAATAGACAAAATTCTTGAAAAAGTAATATATACAGAACTACTGGAATATGAAAATGCAAATGACAATATTACTGAAAAACAACCTGGCTTTAGAAACGAGCATAGCAGTGAAACCGCCATATAATATGTTATAGATGAACTAATAATAAAGGATGTAACATACTCGCTGTATTCCTGGACTTACAGAGAGCTTTTAAACTGTGGATAGACGTAAATTAATTAAAAAATTTAAAGATATTGGCATTTCAATTCAAGTGCTTGAATGTTATCTGACAGATCGCAAGCAACAAACAAAGGCTTATGGGATAAAATCAACAGGTCTGGCTATTCAACATGGTGTACCACAGGGTAGTGTGTTGGGTCCACTATGATTTACCCGATATAATACAATCACATGATATAGATCTGCACAATTTTACTGGCGATGGTTTCATTTATGTCTTCTCTAAAGATCTGGATTTGTTTGTTCAAAATACTAACCTGGTCTTGGAAAAAGTAAACCAATATGCATGTGCAAATCTACTAAATATTAATATTAATAATACTAAACATATGCTGTTTACCACAATTAATAATAGAAGACTTTTTATTGGAAATAACTATTCAATAAAAATAGGCGACACGTACTTGGAGGAAGTTAAAAGATTAAATATTTAGGTGTCATTTTTAACAATAAATTAACATTTAAAAATCACTGCAACTCTCTGGTTTCAAAAATAAGTTTTAAAGTGAATTATCTAAGATGTTGTTCACTGCTATTATTGGTTTGGTCTAGACTTGTGGTGTTCAATATTATAATACTCCCACATTTCAACCATTGCTCTATTATTACTTATCTAATGAATCAAAATGAAATCCAGCAGTTGCAAAAACTGTATGTTGTAATAGTATGTTAGGTCTTTGTTTGAAACTCGTAGACAATGATTGTGTAGAAATAAAATTTCGGACTTCCATTGTCTTTATTTATTTTAAAACACGACGTTTCGGTTAGTAAGTATCTCTAACCGTAACCAGTTCACACTTGATAACGGTTAGAGATACTTACTAACCGAAACGTCGTGTTTTAAAATAAATAAAGACAATGGAAGTCCGAAATTTTATTTCTAGTATGTTAGGTTTAATGTATTTGTTTACATATTCAAGATGAAAATTGGTGATGCTCCGTCATATCTCTTAAGATAAATGATACATAACCATCAAATACATAATTACAATAAAAGGCGGCAGAATTATTTTTATATTAAGCATCGAAACAGCACAATGGCCAAAAGGTCTGTTATTTTCCAGGGTATGACTGACCTTAATAAGTTACGAGATGATATTAAACAATGTACAACATTAAATAGCTTCAAAACAGAGTTAAAAAATTAATTTTTTAGGTAAAATTGGTATTGTTCATGAAGGCTAACTGTTTTCTCTCTCTCTCTCTCTCTCTCTCTCTCTCTGCTAGGTTAGAATATATACCTACCTATATAATAGTAAACTAATATCACATAATAGTAGGTAATTCCTATTTTCACATTTTTAGAATAATTCCTAATTTTGTACTGTTTGACTTATTGATTGTGAACCTTATACTATTTGATTTATTAATTAAAAAATTGTTTTAAAGTTATAAAAATTTAAAACTTTGCGAGTTTTATTCCAAACAAACGTAGTAAATCAACTTAGGCTCAATGCATCCTGGGAGCCAATGCGAAAATCAAATGTATTGTGTTTCACAAAAACCGGAATTTTGGCAAATTTTATAATTTGTATTGAATGTTTTTTTCGAATTATTTTATCTTTATTTATCAATAATTTAACTAACAAACGTTAAAGGTCACTATATCACGAACTCAAGCAAATTTTTAATTTTGAGTAACCTACCTACAGCTACCTAATTTGTCCGCTAGATTAATATTTGATAACAGAAAAAAGCAAGCTCAGTAATTTATATAATTTTTAGGTCGTATTTGTATAAATTGCCATTAACTTATCGTCTTTTTTTGCATTCGCATCAAAGGTTTAACACACACCAAGTTGCTGGCTGGCTAAAATATCTTAATTTAACTTCGCCCAAACTAGACCCACACTCATATAGCGAAATTAACCCTATCCGCTTAGCGCTTATAAACTTTGAACCCCACTCAGCACACTTAAAAATAAATTTATTTAATAAGTGTTCTAGCCCATACGTTATATAAAACCGTAAAGCTACCTATGCAGCAGTGGCAGCTTGGCCGCTAGTAAAGATCTAATTAGGGAAATTTTAGAGGTTGCTTCGGGTATTAGAACTTATAAGGTCACTAGAAATACTTAGTATGGTTGCACAAATAGTGTTTTTGCCGGCAGCGATAATTAATCATTGCTGCTCATATAAATGAACCGCACTGAAATAAATTAGATTTTATACTACACTCTCAGTTTGTGTGTTATGCTACAAACGCCAGTGACATCAACGGTAGTTACGTTCGGTATTTAAATCCGATCAATTCGACTGCTCTAAATCCGTTCGGTAATTCCAAGCAGAGGTATTGGAAGTGAACCTGAATTGTTCGGTAAATGAATCCAGATCGATCGGAACAAAATCTGTGTGCTCTGATTTTCAGACGGATCTTTCAGATTAATATGTTTGTTTGAGGTTATTTTTATTAATTTTTTTGTTTTTATCGTGAAAAACTGCCTTTTTTTCATGAAGAATTTGGAACTATTTGAACCAGAAAGTAGAAAAACCTATAGCATACAGGTATCTGACGAAAACTATGCTGAAGTTGTGGGTAATAACAGTAAGTGTCTCTATCTGTCCGTTCGGTAATTATAATTTGGTCTGACCAATCTGCAATCAGCTGATCAAAAATCCGTCCACTTCGCGATTTGATCGAACGCAAATACCGAACCTACCTGTTATGTCGAGGTCATTGTAGTAGCGTATTAAATAAACGTCGGGGACATTATTTTATTTTAACTTGTTTTGAAAAATAAATCTATTGACAAAATTAGTAGTAGTAGTGTCCTGGAGCTCTTTTACTTTAATCTATACGAGCCAAAGAAATTCAAGGAACCCTAGAAGACGCATCCCCATTATTTAATACGCAAATTCATTCATCATGCATGAAATCTCAGAAAATTTTGCCGAATCCTCGCAGGCAACACTGTAATAGGTATAAAAGAGAAATCGAGGAAAAAACCATGGGCGTGCAGATTTTGTTGAAAATAAAATAAATTATAGACATTTTCCTATAAAATTTTTGCACCCAAAATTATAAAATTTAAATAAGTGTAAAATATTACCGGTACAGCTTTGACAGCCATTCTATTTTTACAGAATTAATTTTTTTATCGATTTATAATATTAGAAATCAATAACTTATTTACAGCTGGTAATATCCGTAGTTTTGATTTTTATTATTTTTCCCTAATCATCTCGAGGGGTCATCAGCTTTTAACAGTACTGTACAAATTTCACAACAGGACCCGACAGTACCACGACAGGATCCAACAGTACTCGACAGTACACGACAGTACCCAACAGTACTCGACAGTACCACGACAGGACCCAACAGTACTCGACAGTACACGACAGTACCCAACAGTACTCGACAGTACACGACAGGACCCAACAGTACCCGACAGTACACGACAGTACCTAACAGTACACGACAGGACCCAACAGTACCCAACAGTACACGACAGTACCCAACAGTACTCGACAGTACACGACAGGACCCAACAGTACTCGACAGTACCCAACAGTACACGACAGGACGTAACAGTACGATAGAAGCCAACAGTACACGACAGTACTCGACACAACCGTCTAACCCGAAACAGTGGCGTAGATGCGAAAAGACAGGATGACCTTTTTTTTTTTTGGTCGCAAGATTTGTGAGCGCGGTGTGGTTCCTCAAAGATGATGAGCTTTTTTTTTTTTTTTGGTCGCAAGTTTTTTGAGTGCGTCCTAAGGCCCTGTCGGCCTTCCCCAAACAGGATGACTTTTTTTTTTTGGTCGCAACATTGATGAGCTTTTTTTTGTTTTTTTTTTGTTTTTTTTTTTTTTTTTTGCTCGCATGTTTTTTGAGGGCGCGCTTTGTCCTTGTCGGACCCCCCCAAGGCACGACGACAGTACTCAACAGGACCCAACAGTACTCGACAGTACACGACAGTACCCAACAGTACACCGACAGGACCCAACAGTACTCGACAATACACGACAGTACCCAACAGTACTCAACAGGACCCAACAGTACACGTCAGGACCCAAGTCCTGTTGGACGCTGTACAAAATTTTAGGGTGCCGATGACCCCTCGAGAAATCTACTTTATATTATTTTTTTCTGGATATAGAAAAGTGTTACTTTAATCCCTAAAATTTAAAACACAGGTAAAAGTGTTTCTTTTTATTTCAAATTGTCAAAGGTGTTTTTTTAGCTTTTTACTCTTTCACCTTGGTAATACATTGCTCTTAGTAAATTTTTTACAGTAAGTAGATTTGTTCTGTTAAAAAAAGTCAAAAACTCCGAATTATATACTCAGACCTTGAGATATTTATCAAAATTTTTGCATCAGGATTTAAAGAGTCTATTTGATCCCCTAGTGCATTTTCGACACTTTTGGGTGTTTTCGGTTTCTATGTTTATAATATTGATATGCGATGTTTACCATCATTATTCTCTTCAAATTAAAGCACACTAAGGTGTAGTCGTTTTTTCTTCAATCTTCTCTAGAAGTTCCCAAAACCACCCAAATGATAAAAATGGGACAGCCTATATTTATAATATAGATTTTTTGTTATATTTTATCAGCAAAACTCTTGCCTCGAAATAAAAAGCACTCATTGGTTTATTTTACCAAAATCCATTCATTAGTTTATTAAACTCTAGCAATTAGTTTTTTTAGAAAATATTTGGTATGAGTCTGTGTTCATCAACATTTGCAAATGTTAAAAAATATGACTTATTCAGTTTTATCAACAAAATACTTTTGATTTCCATAAAAAAATCTATTTAATTTTTATTTACCAAATAAAATAAAAATGAAAAAATATTATTTATAATTAAGTGATTATTATACAGGGTGTCCCATAACTTAGGCGCCGTAGTGCAGCAGGTGATAGAGGAGGTTATTTCCAAGAAAAAAGTTTATATAACATGGGGTCAACATTCATCTGTTTTTAAGATATAGGATTTTTAAAGAGGAGTGGGTGAAAACCGGTTATACAAAAAAAAATCTGTGACAGCCAGCTGAATACTCAGCTAATTGTGATTAAAAAATGTGGTACTCCTTTTTTGATAATATTACAAGTGGAGGAGGTACGGGCTGTCAAAATAACCTCGAAAATGTATAAAAAATAATATTTTTTTTTAAATTAATTTTTGCTTTCTCTTTTAAAAAATATCAATAATATTTTATTATTATGTCTCGCTAGAGACTTGTTTTTATTAACAAAAAATATTTAAAAAACATTGCATTTAATATGGCATTCATAAAAGTTCATACCAAAAAAATAGTATTTTCTAAAAAAATTGACTGACTAACTTTTTTCAAATTAATTTTTTAAAATTAATTTCAATTTACAGCTTTTGTTCTAATACAAGACTACCCAATTTCATATTTTTACTGCGTTTTTTTAAAGTTATTATCACAAAAGTTAAAAAAATTGCCAACAACAAGTTTTTGATCAGACATGACCTCCTCTATCACTTGTTGGCCTATGGCCCCTAAGTTATGGGACACCCTATATATACAAACATTATTAAATTTGGCAAATATAAGAATTAAGAACAATATTTTAATCCATTTGACTCAAGGCTCTCTTTTAATTAATCACCAGGGACTATGCAGTAAGTAAGTGAAAAGGAAGTTAAAACTCTTTTTTTTCTGTGTAAAAGTAGGTGCTACCTTTTTTTTCTTATAGTTATATTTGTTAATTCTAACTACTTTTTTACATCATTATATGATGATCGAACATCAAAAACAACCAGTGATAATATATTATGTATACTTTATAATAAAAAGAGATAGTTGAATATTTAACTACCAACCACTAGTAGTAAGTAGTTTTCTTAATTTGAACTAGTCTTTAACACCTGACCTTGGGCAAGGCATTTCGTACAAGATAGTGCCTACTAGGTGCTAAACGAACATACTGAGGATCAACGTGGTCAGAACAAAGAATGCCCATTTTGACAGAATGTTCTCCTTATTAAGGCCAATAATCTCCCTCCAAAGCTCTCTCTTGTTTGGATCAGTGGGGAATCTAGTAAACTCATAAATTTGAATATTTTTAAAATGTTTAATAACTGTAAAGTAGCATGACATAACATAACATTACAGAGTGAAAATGGTTGTTTACATAAGAAATATATTTTTTTATATATTATTGCCAGAATAAATTTAAAAACTTTTCCAAAAAAACCCAAACACTAGAGGTGGGAAAATAAGGGAATTTGCAACAATAAATAATGTTTCTTAAAACTTCTTTGTAAAATAAATCACTAATATTTTGTAAAAAAAGTTATAAACCACACCACTGTCTTACCAAATCGTAAACAATATGACGGTTTCTGGAAGAGATTCAAACTTACCGGTGAAATGATAAATCCAGCCACTTCTCTTCACTTTTGTCACACTTCTTAGGCATTTTTAAAGTTATTTAATAAAAAAAATCTTAATTTTGTGATCAATATTGCAAAGAAAACAACGAAAACGCACCTTTATTCGGATAACCTCTCAAAGGCAACAATAAATGATGCAAGGGTGACGTTTGGTCTACATGGTTGCCGCTATTAATTTTTTTTCTGAAAAATAGCGAACAAAAATCAGTTTTTTGCATTTTACGCGTCGTAGGACAAAATTTAATGTATGAGAAATATTACCCATAGAATTCCCTACAATCGGCCTCCATAGTCTATAGGTCTACAACCACACGTTTAGAAGAAAATTTGAAAAAATTATGTTTTTTGCAATTTATGCAAAAACGGTAAGTCATAAAAAAAACTTTATTGACATAAAATGATCAAGACACAATTCTCTACAATGCGACAATGACAATTTACAGCTCTACAACCATATGTGTTGAAGACAGAGGGTGCCGAAAATGCCCATTATGTACTTTTTTTCGTTTTACGCAAAAACCATAAGTCATAGAGCTGTGACTCACATAGGTGAATTGTAGAGAATGGCGTCCTGGAGATTTCTTGTCTATAATGTGTTTTTCTAGGACCTACCGTTTTTACATAAAATAAAATAATAATTTTTGCAAATTTGGCGCCCTATATGTTCTACACGTAGTTGTAAACCTGTGGCCCAAAAGGAAAGAATGTAGAAAATTGTGTCCTTTAACATTTTATGTTTATAAAGTTTCTTTCTACGACTAAAAAAACACAATTTTTGACAACTTAGCTGCCATCTACCTTCTAAACATGTCGTTGTAGACCTATAGACTATGGACATTGATTGTGAAGACTCGTATGGGTAATATTTCTCTTAAATAAAATTCTTCTCTACGACTTACCGTTTTTGTGTAAAATGCAAAAAACTGATTTTTGTCAATTTTGGTGCTCTCTATCTTCTATACATGTAAGTCTAGAGCTATAACCTTTAAGAAAAATTGTAAAGGAATTTTTGAAGTGTAAACTTCTTTAGGCGCGTTTAGTAGTTTTTGTGGGTACTGAATTGAACTGAGCCGTCAGACTCGGCTATGTAACGCTCATTCGGGTGAAGTCGGCTCGAGTCGACTAACTGTGAGAGGAACATTCAGCGAGCAATATGATGATGCAGATGAAGGCCAGTATTATTAATTTCGCCTTGTTAAAGTTTACACTTCTGCCATGTGGTCTTAAGCACACACAATTTTTTTTGTCAACAAAGGTTTTCTCTGCGACGTTCCATTTTCGCGTAAAATCAAATCAAAACACTTTTTGAGTTTTCCAGAGTTGCCCAGGAGAGGGTTGTAGACTAATTTTTATATATATATATATATATATATATATATATATATATATATATATATATATATTATATAAAGAAAAGGTTTTTTTAACTTTCGTGATCAAAACATTTAACTTAAATTAATTTGGACTAAAAGCAAGAGTTATTTTTATACCGAAAACATTTGTAGTGAGAACAATAATTAATAGTTAAAAGTGCAGTTTAGTCATCTGGTTTTAATAACTTTTTAAATACCACCTAGGAAGACAAAACTAATAAACTATTTATGAACTCTAACCTCACACCAAAGAAATTTAATTAAACTTACTTTCAGTTGAACGTTTTTCACACTTAAATGGAGTCCCGTTTTTTTCAGAAAACCGAAAACCAAATCAATATTTTAAACTGCGCATTCGCTACCGTACTTTTTCTTCTCACGTAAAATATCTCCCTCTCAGCTGTGGTCGAGCATGTGTGAAGTTAGTAAGAGGAAGATAATTTTATGTGATCAGAAAAAGAGAGGTGCGCATGTGCAGTTTAAAAAAATGGTTTGCATTACAGGATATCGCCGCTAGTTATTTTGTGTTCCTGCAAAAAACAAGCTCAAGTTGGTTGACTGCACAAAAATTGCAATTTTGTGCTAATCGTTCTACGTTCTATAAAAATCGACAATCAACAATCTTCGAAAAAAACCAACTTTAGCTGATTATTTCTAATTTATACTTTCCTTTTAATTCAAAATAGATAAGGATTTAAACCGCCACATAGATCTATAACAACAGGGACTTAAAAGCAAATGTTTTATGATTTTTGTTAAGTTTAGGTACCTATGTAAACAAAAATTTACCGATTGATTATTGGATAACATATTCTAACTTAAAAAAAAACTTTTTTTCAAACATTTGTATACATATGTGCATATAGGTACACAGACAGACATGCATACATACATATCTAGAGGTTATACTTACAACCTAGAATTAAATTGTATAGAAAAACGTTATTAATGATAAGATCTCAAAAAAAAATCAATGAAAACAATCCTTTTCTCACATAGGATGGTAAACATATTCTATTACAGATACATGTATAGCAATCCAAAACGTAAGCCGAATTCAAAAACAAAATATTTTTTTGATTTTTATTAGTTACCATTTTACTTATGTACCTACATCAAAATTACAAGTTATAAAAGTACTGGCAACATTGTTGCGAATTTGAAAGAAATCCCCAGTATAATACTTTTTGTGTCTGATGAAGTTTAGGATTTCTATACGGGGTCTACCTTTAGTTGAATGTTTTTGATACGAGCCAAATTGCCTTTTTAATTTAGCGGCTAGGCATCGGTGGCACCCTTATCGCAGACTCCGACTTTTTTTTGTACACCATTTACCAAACTGCGTGGCAAGTATACAAAACACACAGTGGACTGACGCTTTGGCACCTTTTCTAAAGGAAGGTGCTGAAACTTGTTTGACTTGCATCTATCTAACATTGATATCCCGCCGGCAACACGTGATTATAGATAAAAGACTTTTTCCTTTTCAGCGGTGTTTGTCATGAATTAATTTTAGTCCCGGTCTCCACCATGCGTATTCGGCAAATGTGTATTTTCGGGTACGTACTTTCTGCAAAAGAGCTGCTGCGTACAGATTCTGCAGATTTCGGCTGCGTATTCTTGACAAGAGAGTTGTTGCGTACACATTGTGCACATTTTCGGCGTCTATGTGCGGAAGCGTACCGTGGTTTGCGATTTGAGGTCGTTTCCCAGTTTGTGTCAAACAACGAAGCAGGTATGTTCAAAGTTAAATTTGTTTGGAAGCATGCGGAAATACGTATTTTCGGCGGTATACTGCGTGGTTGTGTATTCTACGCATATATCTAAACAATCCAATTTAAAACAATGTTTTGTCATCTTGCCGAACATACGTAGCCGAAAATACACATCTGCCGAATACGATTTTTGCTGGTGTAAATCGTCTTTGCACCGACGATAGCATTGGGCTCCTGGAGTATTAATCCTGACTCCTTCGCTATGTGTTGTCTCCTAGACTACACTTTCTTGCATTCAATTTAAGGTTAACTTAAGTTTCTGTGGCGGGTCAACCCCCCACTACTACTACTACTAAGTTTTTGTGTGCATCGCCGGCATTTAATAATAATAATAATAATAATAATAATAATAATAATAATAATAATAATAATAATAATAATAATAATAATAATAATAATAATAATAATAATAATAATAATAATAATAATAATAATAATAATAATAATAATAATAATAATAATAATAATAATAATAATAATAATAATAATAATAATAATAATAATAATAATAATAATAATAATAATAATAATAATAATAATAATAATAATAATAATAATAATAATAATAATAATAATAATAATAATAATAATAATAATAATAATAATAATAATAATAATAATAATAATAATAATAATAATAATAATAATAATAATAATAATAATAATAATAATAATAATAATAATAATAATAATAATAATAATAATAATAATAATAATAATAATAATAATAATAATAATACTCATGCGTACCGCCACCAACAAATGAAGAACAACCTGAACAAATGAATAGCGATAATGAAGAAGAAAGAATTGTTAAAGAACTGCAGAATGAATTCCGGAAAGCAGTATTGGAATACGAAGGTAGCGACCCCACATTAAGGCCACCTCTGCCAAGGATTAACACGTCAAAAAGCCTATCTGCAGTGCTTAAAAATCTAAATCAAGCAGTTTTACCTCAATTCGTTGAAGAAGCCTCATGTCTCGAGACGCTTCACACAGTTGTCTATTGCGCTGCAACAGCGGTCAGCAGATATCTTGGAGTCAAAACTAGAACAAATAACTCTACAAGATCAGATCGGAAATCTTTTGAGTCAGCATGATTAAAGCGACTGCAACGAAGAATTAATGAGCTGCGAAGAGAAATAGGTCAACTAACTGAATATCAAAGAGGAATACGAACGAAAAAACTCACCAACTGCGTTAACACCATTATGAGTAAACACAAAGTCCACACCACAAGAGAAGCTGAAAATAGTACAGTTCCGCTATGCCTTGACACACTTCGTCAAAAACTAGGAAAATACGCCGCAAGGCTTAACAGGTATAAGTGCAGTCACGAAAGAAAACAGGACAACAAGCTTTTTTCTAGATCCGAGAAAGGATTCTACAAATATTTAAACGAAAAAGGTGAAGAACCCAAATGCAAATATCCATCCACAGAAGTCATGGACACCTTTTGGAGAGAACAACTTGCCACGCCCATCAACGCTAAATTAAACGCTTCGTGGGTATCTGAAGAAGCAAACCGCTCGCAATTTTACGACGATATGGCGTATTGTCCTCTTACTAAGACAGATATCAGCAAAATAATTAAGGGAACACATAACTGGAAGGCTCCTGGTCCAGATGGAATACAAAACTTTTGGCTGAAAAAGCTTGTCTGCGTACACGAGAAACTGACAGAGTACGTTAATGAAATTGTAAGGCAACCAACCAAAATGCCACTATTCCTGACACAAGGCATAACATACCTGCTGCCTAAAGACAAGAAAAACACCCATGATCCATCAAAGTACCGTCCAATTACATGTTTACCAACAATATACAAACTGATTACGTCATGCATTGCTACTCAATTATATGACCATGTTCTTCAAAACCAAATTCTGTCAGAGCAGCAAAAAGGATGCACAAAACATGCCATGGGCTGCAAGGAGCAGCTTACAATAGATTCTGTTATTTGCAACCAGGCATTTTCGAAACATCGGAACCTCTATATGGCATATATAGACTATAAAAAAGCCTTTGACTCTGTCCCTCATGACTGGTTAATTAAAATTTTAAAGATCTATAAGGTAAACGCACACATCGTGAAATTCCTGGAGCATGCGATTACATCTTGGCGTACGACGGTAGTTCTGAATGAAGCTGAAATAAAAACCAGTTCAATCCCTATTAAACGAGGTATTTTCCAGGGAGATTCGCTTAGTCCACTGTGGGTTTGTCTGGCACTAAATCCTCTTTCAAACAGGCTTAACTCAACAGGTTACGGATTTGGCCTCAAAGAAAACAACAGAGAAATCATTAAAGTCAATCATTTGCTGTACATGGATGACCTTAAAATAACCACAACAACGAGAAGGCAATTGGAAGAGCTACTCAATATTGTCGAAAACTTTTCTAATGACATAAAAATGCAGTTTGGGCTAGAAAAGTGCAAAACAGTCAACATTATTAAAGGCAATATTCAACCAGGCGACTTCCAAACACAAAATGGGCAATTAATTGAGGCCATGCTGGAGGGAAATACCTATAAGTACTTAGGGATGAAACAGTTACAAAGAATTGAACACAAAACTATAAAGAAGGAACTCGAACAATCCTATATAGAGAGGGTACGGAGAGTACTTAAAACCAAGCTTAGTAGTAAAAACTTGTTTAAAGCACTTAACACATACGCTTGCGCAACCCTGTCGTATTCCTTCGGAATAATAAAATGGACAAAGACCGAACTAGAAGCCCTCCAAAGAAAAACCCGAGTAATTCTCACCAAGTTCCAAGCACACCATCCTAAAAGTGCGGTTGAGAGAATGTCACTGCATCGCTCAGAAGGGGGAAGAGGACTGGCAGACTTGGGAGAGGTTATGGATAAGCAGGTTGCCAATCTCAGAAAGTACTTTCACTTAAAAGCCGCTCATTCAGGACTTCATCAAGCTATATGTCAGATTGATAACCTTTCTCCGCTGTCCCTTAAAGAAGAAATAGTTTTGAAACACCATCAATCAAGAGAGGAGAAGTTACAAACCTGGAAAGAAAAAGCACTACACGGAAGGCACTTTAACGAACTGAATCAGGAAAATGTCGACAAAAAAGCGTCGAACTACTGGCTGATTTCAGGACAGTTATTTCCAGAAACGGAAGGCTTTCTATTGGCAATTCAAGACCAGGTTATTCCAACAAGAAACTACCTTAAATACATCATAAAGGATGCCTCTACGACGGATGGAAAATGTAGATATGGTTGTCAAGCTCAGGAAACAATTCAGCATATCACCAATGGTTGTCAAGTTTATGCATCAACAGATTATAAAGAGCGCCATGACTCAGTTGCAAAAATTATCCATCAAGAACTGGGAAAAAATTTTGAACTGATAAACTCTGATAAGCAGCCATACTACTTATACAAACCTGAACCCGTATTGGAAAATGAAAAATACAGACTCTATTGGGATCGCAGTGTGCTAACTGACCAAACCACTCCTCATAACAGACCCGATATTATTGTTGTTGATAAGACTACAAGAAAAACTACCTTGATTGATATCGCAATTCCAACTTCGCATAATCTGCGAGAAAAACAAGCAGAGAAAATAGCCAAGTATAGAGAGCTGGAAATGCGGATAAAAAGGCAATGGAACATGAATGACGTAGAGACAATCCCGATAGTAATGTCTGCTACTGGCGTAATTCCAAAAAAATTACTAGAAAACTTAAAAGCCTTAGATCTATCGAAAAATCTCTATATCCAACTACAAAAAGCAGTACTGCTCGGTACGGCAAGGACAGTCCGAAAGTTTATCGGACAAAATCAAAAAGGAGAAAACCAGAAAGGACCCACAAGGGCACCCACAGAGCTTAATCCCTCTGACACATAGTGTCTGGGATAAGTGAATGTTCCCCTTACTCATCTAAGAGGGAGTGCGAATGGCCATGAAAGGTCAAAATCTGATAATAATAATAATAATAATAATAATAATAATAATAATAATAATAATAATAATAATAATAATAATAATAATAATAATAATAATAATAATAATAATAATAATAATAATAATAATAATAATAATAATAATAATAATAATAATAATAATAATAATAATAATAATAATAATAATAATAATAATAATAATAATAATAATAATAATAATAATAATAATAATAATAATAATAATAATAATAATAATAATAATAATAATAATAATAATAATAATAATAATAATTTGTAACCGATTTATTGTTACAAACTAAAGATGCCTATCGGTAGCTCAGTTGGGACTGAGGTCGTGGGTTTATCTCTTAAAGAACTAAATAAACTAAGAAAATTTTCTTTTGCCTAAAGGGCGCCAACACAAGTATTTAAAAGTTAACAAAAAAATATTATAGTGAATTAATAATTTTAGTGAACCTTGTGTTATTCACTAGGGTAAAGAAAAGTTGGTTTATGTTTAAGAAAAAAATGCAAGCAATTTACAAAAAAAATACTGTAATCTATTTTATTGCTATCACATAAGTTACAAAAGATCATATAAATAAATATACATCTGAGAGAATTTTCAGTTAAATTAAATATATAAATAAATTATTTAAGAAGTTTATTCCTTGTTTGTTATCACAGTTCCTACTTTAATTTTATTATTTAAAAAAATTACTATTTACTTTAATCTTCCTAGAATGAACCTTTTTTTAGTTTTTCTTATTTTAACAGATAAAAGTTTATTTATAATTTAACACAATAAAAACCGGAGACAGAGAAATAAAACTACGCCGTATCGCAAAAAATTGAGGTACATATGTGAGACTAAAACTATTGGCAATATGAAAATAAGAAGAATACCATGGCCTTAGCGGGGCCGTGGCTGATGCTGGTCAGCTATCGGAGGCCGCCCCTAGCGATGGGGATTGCTCGCTAGCCTAAAAAACCCGCAGGACCCGGGTCGGAACCGTCGTGAGGACATACCTGCAATACACCCTCGCAATGAACAAGGACCAACCCTCAATTTAGTAAACGGCCCCACCAATGGGCCACCAGCTGGACGTGTTGTGGAGCGCAACGCACCACCCACCCAAGCTGGATTAAGAGCACTAGGAGCGCGACCTATGAAATGGAGCAATGAGCTCAATATGGACATCATGCGCTCTTACTTCAGAGTTACAAACCTCGAAAGCAACCTTCTTCTGTATAGAGCTAAACTGTACCAAGACATTACCCAAAGAAGACCTGAACTTGCAACTATATCAGAGCAAAGAATTGCTGACCAACGTCGAACTATAGTGGTACGCAATCTTCTTCCTCAGCCAACAATTGAAGAACTTAAAGACGAAATTCGACTAGAACTACATAGACAAGGTGATTTAGAAAACGAAACAGAAGCACAAGTTGATGAGCTTTTTCTGGCTAGGTCCGCCATGGAAATGCAACAAGAGGAACAGGAACCACGAATCATAATGAATGCCCCAAATAAATTCGACCACTGCTTTAAAGCTTGCCTAACCAAATATGACAGAATAGAGCCGTGCCGACGGCCGAAACTGCCAAAACTTCACTATAAACCTACCACCAGCCATATAGTAAAAGAGGCAAATGAATATCTGTCTGTTCGACTTATTGGAACTGAGAAGCTTGATGAAATCCACTTTTACATATACTGCGCCGCAGCAACAACTATCGAGCTAAATGGTCAAAAACTTAAGCCCAACACAGCCTTAGCAGGTGCTCCATCAAAACCTAATCCACCATGGAAAAAGCGACTGGAGACAAAAATTGAAAATCTCAGGAAAGAAATAGGCAAGGTCCAACAAGTTGCAAATGGAAACAAGAAACCAAAATTAACAAAATACTTACCACCTGAAAAACAAAAACAAATAAAAATGTTAGGTGAAATACAGTCGCATAACATTGTAGTTGACCACCTTGACACCCTCAAACAGAAATTAGCAGTCTTGTCTCAGAGGCTGGCAAGGTATCAAAGAAGCAACAAAAGAAAACAACAAAATAATCTATTTACAACAAGTGAAAAATACTTTTACCGAAGCTTGGAAGAGAAATCTGATCAAAATATTGTACTACCAACCAAAGATGCCATTAAAGACTTTTGGTCGGAAATATGGTCTGTCCCATTTCAACATAATGAGAATGCACATTGGATTACCAGCGAAGCTCAGAGATACAAAGAACAGAAAATGAATCCAATTGAATTCACCAAAAAAGATATTTTAGAAAGCTGTAGAAAAATGGCTAACTGGAAAGCACCAGGTCCTGATGCTATTCAAAATTTCTGGCTGAAGTCATTCTCAAATGCACACGGACATCTGGCTAAAGCTTTTAATGATATTCTCGTCAACCCCACCCATATGCCAAGATTCATGACACAAGGTACAACGCATCTGCTACCTAAAAATGAAAATACGCAGGATCCCTCACAATACCGACCTATCACCTGCCTGCCCACTACCTACAAACTTTTCTCATCAGTAATATGTAACAAAATATATACTTACCTAGATGCTAAAGAAATACTAACCTTCGAGCAAAAAGGATGCAGACGTAAGGCTATGGGATGTAAGGAACAGGCGGTGATAGATTCGATAGTACTAGAGCAAGCAAAAAGTAAATGCAGAAATATCCATATGGGCTATATAGACTATCAGAAGGCCTTTGACTCAGTTCCTCACAGTTGGCTTCTGCAAACACTCCAAATATATGGGATAGACAGCAAAATAACAGACTTCTTTAAAGAATCTATGAAGAGTTGGTCAACTTGTTTGCAAATAAAAAATGTAAAAAGCAACATCGAAGTTGGTAATATTGACCTAAAACGTGGAATCTTCCAGGGTGACAGTTTTAGCGCATTATGGTTCTGCCTGGCTCTAAATCCCCTATCAAATGCAATAAACTCCACGGGCTACGGTTTCAATATCAAAACCAATAATAATTTAAAGCTAGTCAGCCACCTTTTATACATGGATGATATAAAGATATATGCTGCCACAAAGAAGCAACTAGAGACAATTATAAAGCTGGTTTACAAAATCAGCAAAGACATTGGTATGAAACTAGGAGCTAGTAAATGCCAAACGGTTACCGTGCATAAAGGAAAACTTATAGAAAGTGAAGATTTGCAGCTTGACGCAGAAACAGCTATTGGGGCTATGTCAAGGGACCCATATAAATATCTTGGCTATCTTCAGACAAACAGAGTTGAACATAAAATAATCAAAGAAAAGCTTATCAAAAAATTCCAATCCCGACTGATCTCTCTACTTAAAACAGAGCTGACTTCATCAAGACTTACGAAGGCGATTAACAGCTATGCAATCCCTACTTTATCTTATTCATTTGGAGTTGTGAGATGGACCCACACAGAGCTGGAAAATGTTAATAGACAAATACGAACCAAAATGACAGGCCACAGGAAGCACCACCCGCAATCTTCCAAACACCGAATAACGCTCCCTCGCGAAGATGGAGGAAGAGGTATATTTGATATGGTTCAGCTGTGTGCACAACAAGTTGGTTCTCTTCGAAAGTACTTTTATGAAAACAACAATAACCACCTGTTTGAAGCTATTATAAATGCCGACATAAAACTGACACCACTAAACCTTAGTGAAATAAGATACCGTTTCCAAATATGCTGACCAACGAACAAAAGAAAAGAGATCTGCTAGGCATGGAACTCCATGGAAGATTTCAAAATGACCTACAAAGAGAGTCAGTTGATAAAAACGCATCGCTCTACTGGCTAAGAAAAGGTATAATCTTCCCGGAAACAGAAGGCTTTATGCTTAGCATCCAAGATAATGTTGTTAGTACGAGAAACCACCGTAAATACATATTAAAAGAAAACATTGAAACTGATAAATGCAGAAAATGCAGCAATAACACTGAAACAATAGAACACATTATCTCTGCCTGTCAATGCCTAGCAAACAATAAGTACCTGGAAAGACATAACAAAGTTGCAGCCATAGTTTACCAAGAACTCCTCAAAAAACATGATATCACATATGAAAGTCAAACACCCTACTATAAACTAAAACCCCCACCAGTTGTAGAAAATGACAATGTCAAGATATACTGGGATAAAACACTGCTTACGGACCGAACCGTAGAACACAACAGACCAGACATTACAATTGTGAACAAAAAAGACAAAACAGCATATCTAGTTGATATAGCGATACCCAACAACAATAACATGGACACAAAAATAAAAGAAAAAATAAACAAGTATCTACCATTATGTCGAGAAATAAAAGGGCTGTGGAAACTGGAAAGCGTTGAAGTCATACCTCTTGTTATTAGTGCCATGGGACTGGTACCTAAGAACCTAAGGACAAATTTAAAGAAACTTAATATTCCAGAAAATACCTACCATCTAATGCAGAAGTCAGTGATAATAGATACTACGCATACAGTTAGGTCGTTTCTAGAAACGTAAACACAGAGTCTGCATCTTGCCGTCAAGGCCGATGCATGCCTGTCAAAAGATCCGATAAATATCGTGGAATAAAAAAAAAAAAATAATAATAATAATAATAATAATAATAATAATAAATAGGTTTATTTATCAGAAAAAAAAATACATGTTTGCGTCTTAAAACTATTAGTAATCATAGATAAATAAACAATTACCCACCAAAGGTAAAACCTTGTTGGTGGAACTTTATCTGCATATATTAAGCAAAATATCTGGAAATTCTTAATTAAACAAATAATAATTATTATTTATGCATGAAAGAATAAAAAATATAAAACAAAAGAATAAAAATAAAATGAGAAAAAAATAATAATAATAAAAGAAATAAAAGAAAAAGAAAACAAAATAATTTTTAATATTTTACTAGTATCTCTCAGTTGAAACTAAACCTGCGAATTATTTGGATATTAGTGGTTAAAACCATAATAAAATATAGTCTGCCGGTCAGTTTACACATTATTTAGTTCGAAATTGAAATTGAGAGAATGCATTAATTTGTAAAACCGGGTGAAGCTTGTCAAAATTGGGATTTAAGTGTCAAAGATCTGGAAAAGTCGTCATATTTCGGGATTACATTTTGATAGAAGATAACATAAATATTTTTTAAAATTGGTTTTTCATGTTTATTGGTTTTTTAAATCAATGATTTGTTGAATTTTTTTTCTTGTATTATTGAGAAGCCATAATTTAAGTTTACTTTTTAGTAATTTTAGATTATTTATTTTCCTTAAATCATTTGGCAACTCTGCATGTACTTTGGGACTTATGTAGAGGAAACACCGTTGGGCTAAAGTGGTTTTTGTTTTGGGTAAAAGACCTGTCTGCTGTTTTAGGCGTGTATTGTGTGGATGTTGAATTTCCGCGAGCGTATCCTTTTTTTAAAATTGTCGCATAACAATGCTTTGGAAATTGCCTTATGTCAAGTATTTCGCTCTCTCTATATAGAAGATCCGATGAAAAAGTCCTGTTTTTCCCCAGAATTATTTTTAATAGCCATTTTTGAGGAGAGAGATTTTAAGAGGCTCCAGATGAACTTCTAGAACTCCTCCCCAGACAATGATTCCGTAGTTAATGTGAGGTTGAATAAGCGTTGTATATAGAATTTTGAGATACTTGGTTTCAAAAAATTTCTTTAGTTCTTTAAACTTCTTAATAAACATACGCAATTTGTTTGTTACATGTTGCACATGTTGATCCCACTTTAGATTCGAGTCAAATATTACTCCTAGGTATTTAATTTTTGACACTGATTTGATGTGAATATGGTTGTTATCAATTTTAATATTTAGCTCCGAAAAATTGGGTAATGAGTCAGTGTAGCACCCAAAAGGCATATAAAAGGTTTTATCAGTATTAATGCTTAGTTTTTGTTTTGAAAACCACTGGAAAACTTGCACCAAATCTGTTTCAGCCTTTTTTTTTAAGTATCCCATTTATCAGATTTAAAAATCAAAACAGAATCATCAGCAAAACATAAAATTTCGTCTTTTGGGGCCATGCAGAACAAGTTATTAATATATATGTTGAATAAAATGGGTCCAAGGACCGTGCCTTGAGGCACGCCCATTTCAACCTTCATGTTCGAGCTAGATTCCTCATCAATTGTAACAGACTGATATCGCTCTGATAAATAGCTCTCAAAAAGATCAAATGGTAATCCACGTATACCAATGTTGCTTAAGCCACTCAACAAAATGGTATGATCAACAGTATCAAATGCCTTGGCCAAATCTAGAAACACGCAAAGTATTTTTACGCCTTTATCCAAAGTTGAGTATAATGTTGTAGCGAGTTTGGCCAAGGCATCATCCGTTGACATTCCCTCTGTAAAGCCGTATTGGTTAGGTAAAAGAATTTGATATTTTTTTAGGTAATTTATTAATCGATCTTAAAACTTTTTCAAAAATTTTGCTTAGTGAATTTAAAATGGAGATCGGTCTGTAATTATTTAAGTTAGTATGTGATCCACTTTTATGTAGAGGTTTTATTATAGCTTGTTTAAGGATTTTAGGGAAGTAACCTGTTTCAAATGATCTATTAACAAGATATGTAAGTGGTTTAACTAGCAGTAATGAATTTTATTTAAAATATTCACTTTTTTAACCATCATAGCCCGGAGATATGCCATTTTTGAGGGATCCGATAATTTTAATAAGCTCAGTGTTATTTGTAGGTTGTAGGTAGAATGATTTATGCGTTTTGCTAGATATATTTTGCTCAGAAAACTTGTTATTTATGTCAAAATTAATATTTTTAGCCATATTTTTGCCTACGTTGGTAAAATGTTCCGCAAAATGGTTTGTAATTTCTTTTTTGTTTATAGTTAATATTGTTTCATTTTCGATTTTTAAAATTTCTGTTTTAGTTTTATGTCTATTAAGAACTTTTTTGACATTTTTCCACAATTTGTCTGATTTATTTAAATTTTTGTCTATTTTTGATTTGTAATAGTTGATGTAGGCTTTATCTATAAGTTCGTTTAATTTATTTCTATAGTTTTTGTATTCTGTAACAAATAACGGATCTTCTGGGTATTTTTAAATTTTTTTAAGAGGTTCAAATTTGGTTTCCATAGACCTTAACAGACCTTTAGTGATCCAGGGTTGTTTATTTACTGACTTGCGTCGATACGTTTTTTTTGTAGTGGATTCGTTAATATGTTTTTGAAAGCAGTTTACAAAATTTTCTGTCGCTAAGTCGCGGTTTGGTTCATTATATACAGAACTCCAGTTTTCTTCCGTTAAAAGTGTTTTTAATTTATTTTTATTTAAATATTGTTTGTCGTAATTTTTGGGGTTATGCTTTGTTAGGTATGTTTCATTTTGTATGGGTATGTTTAATAAAACAGGGCAATGGTCCGTTATTTTTTGTTGTAATATTATTGGTTTAATATCATCAAAGGGTTTTTCTGTTCTTAAAAATATATGATCTAAACAGGTCTGGCTATCAGGGCGTGTGACGTCATTTATTGTCGATATAAAACCAAATTCACTTAAAGCATTTTTGTAATTTTCAGTGTCATTATTTATTTTTAATAAGTCGATGTTGATATCACCGACCCATATACAGTAATCGTGTTTTAAAAAGTTGTGTTTTTGCTTTTCAAGAAACTCTTCAAGATTTTTATTAAAAGACAATATGCAAGTTGACGGAGAGCGATATGTTGCCAGAATATTTATTTTTGTATTGGAATAATTTAACGTAAGATTTACAACTTTTATATCACCAAAAGTTTCAATTGAAAAGTCGTACTGGATGCCCTGTTTAATATAAATAACTGTTCCGTCATGGCTATTTATTTTGCTTTCGCTGTAAATTATATTATAGCCTGGTATTTGTAAAAGAGATAAGTCTGAGATTATAAAAGTTTCGGTTAAAACTATTAATGAAAAATCTGTGCCTAAGCCTTGTAAGAATACCTGAAGTTCCCGTAAATGTAGAGAAAGGCTTCTTATATTGGTGTGAAAAAGCAAAAATTTTTCCGAATTTGGTTTTATAATGTCCTGTAATGCATTAAAGTTTTCCAGCACTATAGATTTTATTTTTTCACTCTTAAAGTTTTGAACGTATGGATCCATTACGCTCAAAAAAAAAAAAATTAAATAATAATAATAGTAATAATAATAATAATAAATAAATAAAAATGCTTGATAATAATTAAGCTATGTAAAATTTAGAAAAATGTTCAATAACAATCTTGCAAATAATATATTCAAGCTAAGAGAAATGGTAATAAAATTATTCACTTGTTGAAAATGTTCTGCCGCTTCTAAGAGTCTTCTTTAATTTTTGTTCTTCTGGTTTTTCCGGCGATTCTTCTGGTTTTCTTTTATTGTGTCCAGTTTTGTTTGGTTCTGTTTGATTTTCTTGTTCTTCCTCGCTCTCGGGGTCTTCCTTTTCTCTTTTTCTTAGATCTTCTATGATAAACTTTTTTCCTTCCACAAAAAGAACGTTATTTTTTATTTCGGCCGTCTGGTTATTGTTTCTTGCTATTTTTAAATATTTTCTTAGAAGTTTTCTATCCTCGTATTCCTTTTGGGTATAATGTAGAGAAATATAAATTTGTTTGTTCTTAAGCTTGGTTGAGTTTTTTAAGATCTCCTCCTTTAAAAAGTAGTTGGATAATTCAATGGATAAGGGTCGAACTGTATTATTCTTTTTTTCTCCTAAGCGATAGAAATGTCGAAAATCTTCTACTGTGCAAGAAGTTTCGGCGTGGTCGTTCAGCACTTGAACAAAGTTTTGGAAGTCAGTTAATTTATTTTCTTTTTCTTCAAGATTATACACCATTAAACTATACTTTCTTGATGACTTGTTTTTTTATAAACTGCGTCCTCTGTTCGAGACAAGATCCCGTTACCTTCTGTAAGTGTGCAAGCTGTGCTTGACAATTACACTTGCTTAACTCGGCTTGGTTAAGCAGCGGGATTAAAGTAAAAAGTTTACTGCCAGGGAGCAGCCTCACTCCCTGCAGTGACCAAGAAGGCTGATGGTACAGTAAACTAAGTAGGTATAGTGAGAACAACTATCAAATGTTGAATCTGCTTTATTGAGATAAATCCTCTCTTTTTATATTCAAAAATTGTTATGGTTCGTGATAATTTATAAAATATAAAATTCCATATAATGTGTTGTTTTATAAACTAAATAATTTATATAATTTAAATAGGTAAACTTAAGAAGGTTAGTTTATGTTATTAAAACCTAATTTCTCAAGATCACCTGTGTTTAAATAATAAATTTAACTAAAAATGAAGATTTATGAAAAATGGTAAAAAAAGAAAATCTGTTTAATTTTGTAATTAAATAGTAAGTGATGCTGACGACCACACCACAGGACTCCCAACTAACATTTAAAGTTGTCTTTATGAATCCCACACCATATTATTATGGTAACACAAACTGTTGTGATAAAATTTAAAAGTATAGGGTAGTTGTCTGATTCACTCGTATGTAACTTAAATTAGGCTTAACTTTTTAGTGGTAATTTGGTAAAACATAGAAGTTATGGCGACTACGAATTGACGACTATAAAGAAAGTGAAACATTGACAACGTTGTGGTGTAGAAGACTATCAGAATATACTATCAAGGAAAAATCCTAAGAAGTAGTTTAAAGGGTTGATTTTACGAAACCTCTACTTCTCCGTGATAACAAGTAGTAGACAGAATGAAAAAGTACCGAGTTGTTATTGAAATTCCCACATTTCTACCATACCATAGTCGCAAAGCCTTTGGAACGTGTAGCCGTTTCCATAAATGTTAGTTGGGACTTTTCTGCCGCCCGGTACCCTATCGCCATAACGTTGGACAGAGGTACTACTAGAATCACTTGTTTTGGGTTTTTTTGCTTTTTGTTAATTGTATAGCATAATATTCATCCTAGTAATTAAATAATTAAATAAAACAGCTGTTACGATAAAAGTGTCGAGCAAATGTAGTCGCGACATACTTCGACGTTTATTTTTGAACTTGGAACCCTTTCACCATCTTTTTACACGTGGAAATAAATCCACCTGGGTGACCGCTCACCTCACATCACCTCCCGGGCCGTCAAGCATGAACGTCCTGACTAACCAGCAAGATTTTTATGAGCTGTAAAAAAATCTGCTGTCTGTAACACCGAACGAGTTTGTTCTATATGCGCCAATAATTACCAAATTAGAAATGCTTTAATTCTACTTTTTCGATCATGTAGTCGTGACTTATGAATAGTTCAAATTACAGCTTTGAAATTCATTCAAAGTTACGCATATTATTTAAAAATATCCATTTAGGGTCTTGATCTTCCAGATTACAAATGGTAAGCGTGGACAAATCTTTAAAAATTAAAATACCTACCCAAGAATAATATTTTTGTTTTTATGAAAACTGTAGATATTCAATTGATTTTATTTTGGAAACAGTTTTAAAAGTTAACAGCTTAATATAACTTACTCTATTATTTACTATGACGTCTTATTTTGCTACTTTATCAAGCCGATCTCTTAGTGTTTAAAATACTTTTTTTAATTTTAAAGCTTACCTACCTGGTTTTCCAATACTACGCAAGTTTACGAAGTACATACCTGAAAAAGAAAATGGACGTATTAGTATTTTTTTTAATATACATTTAGTAGATATTTTATTATATGGACGATTTAAGTAAAATATTAAAACAATTTAAATTAAATATATAATCTAGAATCTTGCAAGCAAACAATAGCTATGTCAAATATAAGCCAAGAAGGGGAAAAACTGGAAAACTTTGGTCTAACTTTTAAGATCATTGAATGTATCCATCCCCCAGGTTTTAAAAAGGGTGGACGGGTGGTCTTTGACACCTTATAAATGAAGCCAATTTCAAGATTTTTAGGAAGTTTCAACAATTAATTTTAAAGACCAAAGATGTCTTGATATATCACGCAATGTTGTTGCGTTAGTATCACAACCCTTTTTGAAGTCTCAGTTCATATAGGTAGGGTAGGTTATGTGTCATGAAACAAATGTTTGCTTTACCATTTCAGTCTAGACGAGGCCACTATGATACGTTCGATTTTTTGTAATTAAACATTCTAGTTTTAAATATTAATTTTTAGTAAATAATTTTAAATAATAGGTCCACTGTATATAATCCGGATTTTGAGCCTGAAATGAGTCTATCTTTTTCTACCGGCCGTCAAGGTTATTGAATGAGCATAGGCCAATGTCAAAATTTAAAGGTCAGTGTGGTTTTATAGCATCGAGGAAGCCTGTGATATTCGTAAGAATCTCCATTAATTTGGATTCACACTCTTTTCCTCCATTTGAGGCATTTATCATTTGGTTTTAGTTGTTTGGTTACTCAGATATTTGCCAAAGAGCTTAAAATTAGTTTGTTAGTGCTATTGGCCAGTGATGAAACGTCTCTATTAGTTTTGTGGTTACTGACTATAGAGGTAAGTCGCTTTCTATCTCTCTTTGCACATTAAAATCTGTATGTACTGTCCTTCTCGAAATCACATTTTTACCTGTGGGCTAATAGGTTACTTTTGGTTATTTTAGATGTTTTGGTTCGAGTTCTGGTTATGGTTCTGGATACGCTTATGAATATGAGAGACGTTCTTGTTGAGGTTATAAATATGGACTCCTAAACCCCTCCTGATTTGGAATTTAGAGTAATATGGTATTTCTTAAGCTTGATCCTCTTGAGCTTTTATGGTTAAAGATGTCCAGTTACGGTCCAGTTGGAAAGGACACTTGTAGATAATCCTTGTATTTATAAAGCAACTCTCCCGAAGCTGATAAATGGAACCTCCAGTGTGACTGCCAGTCATCCTTTGCAGATATGATAAGTACCCCATAGGGGCGTGATTTTAGAAACTATCGCGTTTAGTTTAAACCTTACTAAATGGCTAAATACTATATTGACTAGAATTATCTTGCTCTATGTTTATTATTATTAAAATGATAGTTAGGCTACTGTGTAGTCAGGAATAAAGCGACCAGCGTATATAATCGAGTCTAGAAAGCGTCACTTTATCCCTGGTAGGTACAGCTCTCGAGAGTTCTATTAGTTAGAACTAGGTTTACCTTATGGTATTAGTTTAGTTAATTAATCATTCTGAATCATTCAAAATTTAACCGTTACTTAAAATAATGTAATACGAATTTATTAATTGATTTTTATTAAAATGTAGTTATCGAAATTTCGGATACTTTAATTCAATTTACACATTGACATCATCTGGTGCGTGCTTTTGGCAAATATAATTATGGAATCCTTAGTGGTTTTGGTTTGAGGTTACGTGGTTAAATAAAACCACTTGGCGCCCTAAAATTGACATCTTATATTAAAATATTGTAACGTGTCATTTTTACGTTTAAGACAACGTTACATATTTGTTTATTTAGGTAAATAATCAGGGCTCTTTGATTCGTCTTTCTGTACACAAGTAAGGGTATTTTATAGAGCTAGGTTTGGAGGTTATATAGTGTCTAGGAAATTACCTTAAAAGGAGGCATTCAATCGAATTACTGTGGACACGACGCACATCGCATTATCTGGACATCGTAATTGGAATTTAAGATCACAGGCTTCGGGAAAAATCACATAAAAATTTTGATTGTTTTGTTTTTATCTGTGGAATTTTGTGATTCACTTGACGTTCATAAAGTTAAACAGCTGTTATGCTGGGGAATGGCGGCGTTGCCGCATCACAAATGGATTCAGTAACAGGAAGGAAACATTTAGATGAACATTTCATTCCCTTACGTTTATTTCGAGGATATTGGGACAATCCGAACCTCATGTCCTTCACGGATTAACTAGTTTTGATAGTACGAAAACATATTTGGGTCGACCAGGAACAACCGAGGCTCCGCCACTTTGATATCTTTATTAATTTGATAGGGAAAGGATAAAATAAATACGAGTTATGCACTTTTGTAAATGGGAGATAAACGAGGGATAAAAACCAAGACTAAAAGAATAAACGAAATCGTGTGAGTTAACCTCTGAACACTCTTGTGCCGAGCTTCTTAGCAGTAGTTCAGTGTGTATTTTTGGGTTCAGGTTCAGAAACAACTTTATTACAGTAGAAATGTTTTACAAGAATGGCGTCAAACCATATGAATCTTAGAGAAAACATATATAAAGAGCAAAGGAAACTTGTGACTAAAACTGTAGCTAAAATACAACTAAATTCTACACTTAGTATAGCTTTACTCATATGGGAATTGGTTGAGTGTTCGAATATTAATAATGTGTATGGAGGGTGTCTCGACGTCCTTGTTATAAAAATTTCAACCGTGGAAATAGATCCGACAACACCTCAAGGTTTGTTTTACGTACTTCCTATCCCCTTGGTCGGTGCTGCCCCCTATATACCTGTATAGAACTATGCGGTATCTCCTCATTGGTTACTTTGAAAACCCCGGGTTTTTCTTCCAGGCTTGCCACTGAATGTAGAGATTTATTTTTGGCGGAAAAGTTTTTTATAAATAGGTTTGCATCCTTTATTTGAATTTCACCGGGAAGATTAGGTTGGTACTATTGCGTTTTACCGTCCCCACTCCCCACCAAATTTACAAAACGGTTTCCGGCCACTGCATTATTCTGGTATTCTCGACTAAGTGCTTTGTCTCTCTTTGCTAACAAATTTGGTTGGGTCGGCAACAGGCTCTGGGATCGCCATTGTTTTTGGTTTTGGCACTGCAGCGAATTGTAGGAGATATCCCAGAGACTGTGAGGAGTGAGCCGTCGTGTTTTAGGCGTAATCGAAAGTGACGCTCGCACCCTTTTGAGGGGAATTTGAGTCGGCCCACGCCATTTTGTACGGGGAAAGAGCAGCGGTAAGTTCGATTTTATTTTTTTTCCTTCTCATTTTTTTTATTATTTGAGTACTCTTCAAGATAATATTTGCCTCCCAAATTGTAATTATTTTTTCGTGGGAAATGTACTTTTTTTGACAAAGGACGTGGGGAATTGTTGGCGTTTTCATATTTTTCTTTTAACCACGTGTTGGATAAAAACTATATATTGTTTTTCTCCTTTGTCTACAGCCCTGTCAATTCCAGCGACGGGACAGTTGGGCTGGACGCTGGTGGGAAGCCGGACGGGCCAGTTATAACCCTGAGAAAGGTACGTTAGGATTATTTTAGTTCATCTGTTTAAATCTACTTTGTTTTATTGAGTCGACATGGGGTTCTCGATTTAAGTTACTGTGTAGGGGAACTTCGTGCAAAATTGACGAATTCCAGGAAACTGAAACATTTCATTTTCCACAGGGTTTTACGCTCGGGCAAGAATCCCACAACCCTTTTAAGACCAAAGTGCTGGCCTAACATCATGTGCTAAGCGAGCACGAGGGAAGGCGCGAGCAGAGCAGGAGACCCGAGAGCAGTGGTGATACAACTGGACAACAGGATTCCAGGTTTACAAAATAAAACATACACAGAATAATCAAGGACCAAGGTAGGAGCAAGCCGTAACTATAATTTTTTCCCTCATATATAAATTTTTAATATAATTTAGACGTAATCTTTTCATATATAAGTTTTCACAGTATAATTTCAACATTTCTTGTAAACGCAAGATAAGGTATGACGTCATAACCCTGGTTTTGCGGCATATTTACTACATTGACTTGTTTTCCTTCATTTCATTTATTTAAGATAATTTTACTGTCAAATTTAAAGTGCCTTGCTATTTTGGCCCTATTTAAAGTGCCTTGCTATTTTGGCCCTTGTTTTCATCCATTTCATTTATTTTTTTTTTGTTTCCGGTAATTTTATCTGATTTTACCCTTAAAATAAACAAGATGAACTAATTTTTCTTGTGTTATTTGTACAACCCAATGAACCAACTTTGCGGAGACAAAAGAGAGATGAGATTATATTATTTTTTTAGCGGTTTCGTTACACATTTTTACCTCATGGGGTGGATCTCGGACTGGGTTGCTGTCTGTCTCATTCTACCCAACGTAGAATGATGACAGCAGATATTTGGTCCGGACCTCCCCTATGATGGAACGATTTTGGAAGTATATGTGTATTTTTTTTTACAATCATTTATGTAAGTGAGTCCTACGCTACTGACTCAGATGTAGGTACAGTATGACCTGTTAAAGGAGTCCATCTACCTGTAAAGTATTTCTAGCTTTGTCATCTTAATTCAATCTTTTGGAATTTTATTCTGCTTATTTTTTTTTGGTTATTCTTAATTACACAAATACTCTGGAAGCCTCGGAAGTAAGTAGAATTTCATTGTTTGGCTGCAACGTTTGGGTTGAACTGTATTTTATTTAAGATCTTCTTAGTAAAGCATTGGTATTAAATAATGTGGCGCACTTAAAATTTCCTTATTTCTGAACCCCCCCCTTCTCCACTGTATAAAAGTTACCGGGCATATCAATGTTTTACCTAGCTGGAAAATACAGTTCTGCTTCCAGATATTTGTTTAATTATTCAGTGGGTTTCAGTGCCACAAAATGGCAGCAACGTCTTTAAGCTGCCACAAATGTCACACAACGCATTTTAATAGGCCACAAATTGGCGCCCACATTTTTTTTAATTTTTATTAAGGCCACAAATTGGCGCCCTACGTGTGTTTTTGGCTAGTTTTTTAACATCTGATGTAATTTTTTGTTCTTTTTTTTAATTTGGAAAAAAAAGAAAAAACTTTTTTTTTTTAATTTTTTTTGGAATTTTTTTTTTAAATTTTTTGTGGTACATCCAAAGCCAGGTTAAAGGCTTTCAGTGGCTGTCAGTGTTTTTTGATACCCAATCAATTTTTTCATAAAAAACAAGATCATTGGTTTTTGGAAATAACATTTTTTTAAATATTTTTTTTTTAGTAATATTTGAACGTTGATTTGGAACTCGGTTTGTTGTTTTAGTAATCCTCTTAGTTTTTTGTTAGCTTATCTTCACAAGTTTTTTTCTTGGAAAATAAAATATTCATTTTTATTTATTAAGGAAGATTAAGTGGAAAAAAACATAGGAGTTTTTATTGAACGGAGTCCAATTCATGTTCTTAATTCTTTAAAGTTTTTTGTAGGAAAAACATGTTTTAATTTTTTTTTAAGAAAAATAAATACAACAATGTAAATTTACTTCAATTTTATTTAATTTATAGGTGGATGGATTTCCAGACATGGTCTTTTTAGGTTTTAAATATATGACATGGGTAGTGTTTTTTTCTAACAATTTTTTTTTTGCAGGTTGCCTACTTCTAATATGTTATTATTTCCTGCTTGTGATAAGATAGAAATTGTTTCACCGATTATTTTTTAGTGCAATCAATTTATTTAGGTCAAGTTATTTTTTTATTTGGTGATTTTAATTTTTTGTGGGATATCACTACTTGGTATTTGGAATATTTTTACAGGGTTTCACACAAATTTTTCTTGGCTGAGTTGTTTTAAAGTGAATATAGCTTAACAGCTAGTAGATTTGTTTAGTTGAAAGTATTAATTAGTAATGAAAGAAAAGGAAAATGAGTTTATTTTGCTTTGTCATTTTCTTTTCTTGTTTTTTTGGTGGTAACTGTTGGATGACAATTAAGATCTTATGTCACTCAGTTACATCGGGTCAGAGGAGGGTACTACTACTAGTGTCGGCTCGGGAGGTTAGGAAACACAAGGCTAAAACCCCTAGAGTGACACCTTGGCTGAAGATCAATGCCAAAAGTCCAGTTGACATTTTTTTTTGGGGTATTTTTTTTGAAAGACAGTTTTTTTAGGTCTTTGGTTGCCAGTTTAGTTGTCTAGTTGTGTTTTTGGGACTGGTCAATTTTTTTTTGGTAGAAAATACAGCGTTGGGCTTTGGAGTGCATTTTTTAAAAAAATGACCTACGGGTATTTCTACCAATTAAAGTTTTCTGGTTCACAATTATTTTTTTTTCTGTATTTTTTTTTCTGCGTTCAGGTCATAGCTTGGTCATGGCCATTGGAGAGCAAACATTTATGTTTGAGCCTTGAGAAGTTTTGCCTGCTCCAGATTGAATACAGAGAAAATGAATTTGAAGCCCAACTAGATATAATACCACAAAAGAAATGTTTAACTGAGACAGATATAGAGATAAGTTTTTTGATTTTTTTTAGTTCATTTGTAGAGTTCATTTGTAAAGTTCAGTAATTTTTTTTTAAGTAATGTCATTGTGAGGCCGTGAAATTGGTCAGTGAATTTAAGAGAGACTTTCAACTAAATATAAATGCTAGGCGGGGGTAATTGGTAAAAATATTTCCAAAATTTTACTTTTTTTTTAAATGATTTAATTTTTCGTAAAAAATTATTTCCTTTCTGTTAACATAACTTCTCGAATTCTTGTTTTGGTCAAAACGGTTTGTATAGTGGTCGTAGTTTTAAAGGGTGACCAGACAGGTTATATTTTTTTTAGGGGACCAAACGGGAACTTCTTGAGTTACAAAAAGGTGAACTTTTTTTTGTCTTAGTTGATCAGGCAGGAATAAATAAATCTTTTACTTCCAAATCATAATTTTAAATAACAAGATTTATTGGTTAAGTGTTTGGGTCTTATAGTGAAAAACGTTTTGTTTTTGAGGATACTGGTATGATATGAAATTATTTTAATTTCATGCCAAATGTTGGTTGACCGCAGATATGCTAGTCTTCAGTTTTTTTGTTAGTTTGCAGTTCAGGACAGTGGCGTGTACTTAAAGGGGCCTTACATCTGCGCCCATTGTAAAGCAACTTCCAACCTACTTGCTTAGTTTTCACTTAATCTTCGTTTTGTTGCTTCTGAAATTAAAGCGTTATGTTGGATAACGATGGATGGTGTTAGACTGAGAAAGTACCTAGGTATTTAGGGATGAAAACTTGGAAGTTGTGGACAATTGGGAAATAATTTTTTTATTTCATTTTTTTTTAATTTTAAAATAGTTTCATACTGGTGACCTCAAATAATGAAGCAAATTTTTAAATTACAATACACTGTTGTGGAATAAATGGGAAAGTGTTCAGGTTAAACAATAAATTTAAGATGATTGATTTTTAAAAAAAAGATTTCAATCTAAGAATAAATTTAAAAACAATAGGTTTTCTTTGATGAGACTAAACAATGATGAGGGCATATACTTTTTTTTTGTTATGCATAATATGATAGTAGTACCTGTTGTATTGCAATAATTAGGGGTTTTCCTCCCGCGAGCTGGGTGGAAATGGAAGAAATGTTTGGTTCGGAGTGTAGAAATCGAGGAACGAGGACTTCCTGCTAATCTTTTTAGGATTTCGCAACTTCGGTTTTCGCTAAATTAAAATACATCCAGATTTGGCCTACAGGCTGAATCTCACATTTTCCAGGACCTTGCAGATTTGCGGAGAAAGACAATTTTTGTGATCTGTTTAGTTATGATAGGAATTAAAATAGTAACATGCACATGAGAGGACTATATTTAGGTTAAAAAGTAGTAAGAACACTGATCTGAACAATTTTCCATAATAGTGTCCTATTTTCACAGGGTGCTTCAAAATATCTTCACCCTTTCTTTGAAATAAGATATTGTTTCGCCTGTGGGTGTTTGACCGTTTTAAAAATATATAGAGTACAGATGGGATTGGAATGGAAATCACAAGTTTTGGGTTTATTGACATTATACTTAGGGAATAGGGGAAATGTCTAATAAAAAGTTTTTTGGGTTTAGGCCGAGTCTTGTTGAGATAACAAAAGTTTAATTGGGGCCGGGAGTTTTATTATGCTCTTTTAAAATTAATGTAATAGTTTTTGGTTCTTGATTTTGTTCTCTGGTTTTTACGCAGGATTATTCCCAACTGTTTCATTTCTAAATATCATTTGTAGGTGATGGGGTCTCATTAGCCCTTGGACATTTGGTAATTTTGCTTTGACTAATAGTTGCGGAAAGGGCCCAACTTAATTTTATATCTCGTGAACACCAGGGATAAGGATCTGAGAATGCATTAAGCAGTAAATTTTTTTTGATTAGATGTTGTGTGTAAAGACACTTGAGCAGGCAGATTTAGTTTTACAATATTCTTATAGGTGAACCTTGAAATTGTTTCCATATTTGTTTTTTTGAAAGGGCACACGGGATAATTCTTTACGGAGTTGAGTGCAAAGGTTCTTCACATTATAGTGGTACAGTAAATAAGTACTAACGTTGCTTATTTCCTTAAGTAATAATTTTAAACAAATACACTAACATCGGTTGTTTTTTTTTTGGAACATAAATATATTTTTTTTTCCTAAACTGATTGTTTTTTGCAATTACGATTTTTTATACCTTATGATTTTTAAGTAAATTTAATTTCCAACAAATTTTTTTTCTTCCGGATAATAAATTAATTTTTCTAGCTCATTCACTTTTTACATTCACACAGTTTGGGAGAGGAGAGGGAATTGAGAACTGTTTTTAAAGGAAAAGAACAAAAACTGTTGCATGACAACTCGAATAAGATTTTTCTGGTGTTGATTTTATTAAATTTTTTTTAAGGTTCACTAATAGGAGCTGCAACCCCACTTAAACATTTTTAATTTTTTTCGAAAATATTTTTTAAATATTTTTTTTAATATTTTTTTTTAAGGAAGGAGACTTGATTTTCTTGTTGCAAAAATTTTTTTTTGGTGCATAGTAGTACCTTGCCCATACAATGGTTTGACCAGTTTATTTAAATATTTTTTTTTGCTGATTTAAATATAATTTTATTTCGAACCCTCACGTTTTAACAACCTATCATCATTTGTTTTAATTTTTTTTCCCTACTCCAAACCACCTATTAGGGTAGAGTAATATTTTGAACATTGTAGTGAGCCACTATTTAATTTTTTTTTATTATTGGGCTACTGTGGTCGCCACCAAAAATTTTAAAAAAAAATTTTGCGCACCTTTAGGTACGATCCTAGGGTCTTTTTGACCATGGGTTGATGCATCAATTTAGTTTAAGTTTTGGGAATTTCATTTTAATGAAGATTAGAGAGTTGCAGTCCTACCAAGACGTTATTTCTGTAAATTTTTTAATAACATCGGTAATTTTTTTTTTAATTTTTTTTTAATTACACACAACATCCTTACTAGTCTAATTCGACGCAATTTCAGCGAGCGGATTTTTTTTTTAATTGAGCATATTTTACGATTTCTATAACATGAACATCTGTTCCGATGTTTATTGCGTTCACTTATATATTAAGGGATGATGTGACCTTAAGCAATGCATGTTTCGTGTAAACTCAGAGTAGGTAAGCAGGTTAAAGTGGGTTTTGATTTTTTCTTTTTAGAAAAATCATTGTATACGGCGATTTGGGTTTTTTTTTGAGGAGTTTAGTTGTGGAGCCGTTCTGCAATAGCAGGAGTATACCCTAGCTTTAACTGTGTACAACAGCTTTGGGATTTATTGTTATAGGTAGTCTGTTGTACGTTCCATTTAGGGATAAATTTACCTATTCGGTTGCTGAGGTAAACAAACATCACTTAACTTTAATTTTAATCCAGTTCAGCTAGGATAAGCGCAATTATTTTTTTTGTGTTTTACTCACGCAGGAGTGAAACATAAGACCTAAACACTGCCAAAACTCTTGTCTCTCTTTTATTTTTTTTAACTCGTTATGGCTACTTGTTAATTCTAATTTAGGATTTAAGTAGTTATTTCTCTCTGCAGGGTTGGACGTCATAGTTGGTTGTACAAATACTTAACATAAATTATGATTACATTTTTAAATGCAAATAAATTTTATTTTCTTACTGCTCCGGTGTTTTTCGGTTTTGTTCGCGTCTGCCCGTATTTAAGTTTTATATTTTCTACATTTGTGAGAAAATTTATAGTGATTTTCACTAGTGAGTTTAAAGTGAACTTTGTGTTTGTTATTGCGTTGTTCAGTTTTTATAATTGGGAGGTATAATTAAGAGTTTTGAAGTTTAAAGTTTCAATATAAAAGGCACCATGGCTATTTCTTTGAGTCGGTTGTCTGACATAAGGTACTTAGTCAAGGACGAGTTAATCTACGAATTAACATGGAGAGGCATAGCCATTGGATCGGTGGAAGAGATGAAGCAACAGCTCATATTGATTAGACAGAGAGAAAGGACTGATGGAAGTATGAGATACCCTCCGTATCCCTTTAAGTTTGGCCAAGATGCTTTTAGCTGCATGAAGAAGCTTGATAGTCTGGTACCGCTGGTAGAGAAGTTCTCTGGTACGAGCAAAGGGGGAGAGTTTAGGAAAATCGCTGTAAGGTTGGAACATGTGTTAGCCAGGATAAATAACATGAATCCGTCTAACTTTGAAGAAAGTCAAACCAAAGGCATACTGGTTGCGGAAACCTTGAGTTTGATTGGGAGGTTGCAGAGCCAAGCAACAGATTTACTAAGAGTTGGCGTTACCTCAGATGATGATGAAGCATCTGAAACCCAATCAACGAATCGAAGCTCAGATCACTCGACAAATGTTGGCAACATTCCCAGCCAGTCTCAACTACCGCAACCACAGCACTCGAGCACACAACAGCCCACGAACCAACCGTCGGTCATTGCTCCAGTGCAAATGCAAGTGCTAACGAACCCAACTCAGGCACCAATACAGGCACCAGTCCCTATGCCGATTGAGAATTACGGTACATCAGCTTTTCATTATCAACAACCGTCTACCGTTCCTTTGAGTCTAGCTGCCCTCCAAAGTAGCATAGCACCAATTGCTCAGTCACGACCATTTTCATGTTCGTCGCCAGTACCAATGTCAAGTGATCCTGGTACCTCATATCATGTTGCACCTGTACCACCGCATAAGTGGAACTTAAAGTTTACAGGTGAGAGGGGTACAATCTCCGTCACCGCATTTTTCGAGAGAGTGGACGAGTTAAGTCAGGCGAGAGGAGTCAGCAAAAAGGTTTTACTGAATTCGGGCATTGATCTTTTTGAAAAGTCAGCTTATACTTTTTACAAAGATGTTCGAAGAGAAGTCCATACGTGGGAACAGCTGGAACAGAGGTTCATGGCAGAATATCTTCCTTCTTCATATGGCGAGAAGCTATTGAAGGAGATTCAAAAACGTAAACAAGGCCCTGGAGAGTCTATAGGGACCTATATTGCTTTCATGAACACATATTTCCAAAGACTTGGCTGTCCTGTTTCCGAAGAGGCGAAATTAGCTATCGTCTTCAGAAATATCGCGGACATCTATAAAAATGGGTTAATTGCTACTGAGGTCAATAGCCTATCACATTTAAAGGATCTGTGTCGTAGAATAGACCAGAGATATGGTTTAGAGGAGGAAAATTTTACACCTAGGAAAAACCAATCTATTGAACCTGACTTGGCCTACGTTGACGTAGAGAGCGACAGTGACGATTTTTCAACAGGGGTTGATGCAATTCAAATATCAGGTGCTGGGACATCGAACCAACAGAATTTAAATCATCCTGCTAATAGATTCGACAGAAATAGGCAGCAGCCAGCAAGCAATTTTGCTGCTAGGGCTGATAGAGATAGACAGCAACCAGCTAGTGGTCAGTCTAGTGTAAATGACAGGGATGTACAACCACAGGGTGTTGGATCTGGTAGGGCGAACAGGGACGTTGTTTGTTACAGATGCAACCAAACAGGGCACATGGCAATCGGGTGCGCATTACCTAGAGACAAACAGTGCTATTCGTGTGGACAGGCAGGGGTTACAGTAAGAGAATGTCGTAATTGTAATCGTCAGGGAAACGGACCCAGGCGCTCGTAGGTGGTCGACCTTCGAGTCAGCCTGGACAAGCATCGACCGATAGGCTAACGTACGTTTTAGATTATGTGATAAGTCATGCTCGTAAAGATGAGAGGCCTTATTTAGAAGTGGATGTGCTCGGAAATAAGTTATTAGGTTTGTTGGATTCCGGGGCTTCACGTACCTTTTTAGGGAATCATGGTTGGTCAATCATCGAGAGGTTTGGTTTTTCACTGGATACGACGAAGAAGACGAGTTGCATTGTGGCAAATGGTCAAAGCACGAGTAGTATTGGGACAGTGCAGCTTCCTATGCGAGTTCAGGATAAATTTAGGTTAATAGAGGTCGTCGTCGTTCCTGAGTTGCCGCACACTTTGATTTTAGGATTAGATTTTTGGATTTCGATGGGGATAGTACCGAACTTAAGTACTAATGAGTGGCACTTTGCCGATAGTAAAGATGTGATTTGTTCTTTAGAAACATCAGACCAACAAACTACTCTTACGCCTTATGAATCAGAACGACTAGAGGAATTGGTCGATAAATATAAGACTATTATGGGTGACTCACTGGGATGTACAGACAGGGTAGAACATAAGATTACAACAGATGCAGCACCGATAAGACAACGTTCATATAAGGTCTCACCGGTCATTCAAAAGCTTATTGATGACGAAATCGACGAAATGCTGAAAATGGATGTGATAGAACGTAGTAGTAGTTCATGGGCTTCACCAGTGGTAATGGTACAAAAGAAAAACACAAAGAAATATCGTTTCTGTGTAGACTACCGCAAATTGAACTCAGTGACGGCGCGTGATAGTTATCCTTTACCACTCGTATCCGAGACTCTTGACAAATTGAAAGATGCTAAGTACTTGTCAACTTTAGATATTAAGAGTGCTTATTGGCAAGTACCAATGGAAGAATCATCGAAGCCACTAACAGCATTCATCTGTCGACGAGGTCTCTTCCAATTTAAGCGTTTACCATTTGGTCTTCATAACGCACCTGCAACTTGGCAGAGACTCATAGATAGCATCATAGGAAACGATTTAGACCCCTACGTGTACGTATATCTCGATGACCTCGTAATTGTCACACAGAGCTTTTCTGAACATCTTAGAATTCTTGAGGAAGTCCTACGAAGATTGCAGAATGCAAAGATAACGGTAAGTTGGGAAAAATGCCAACTGTGTAGGCCAGAAATGACTTATTTAGGGTTCGTAGTGGACCGTCGAGGCATCCGAGTTGACCCTAATAAAATTAGAGCCATGTTAGAGCTCCAGAGGCCAAGAACTGTCAGAGAAGTTCGTAGAGTTGTAGGTACAATATCCTGGTATAGACGTTTCATAGAGAATTTTTCAGCGATAATAGCTCCAATTACAGCTCTAACTAAGAAAAATCAAAAGTTCGATTGGACTCCAGACTGCGAAAAAGCATTTATTAAGATTAAGGAACTTTTAGTGACTGCACCGATTCTTACATGTCCAGATTATACCAAAGAATTTGTCATTCAAACAGACGCATCAGGCTATGGAATAGGAGCATGTTTAACGCAACCTTATCCTGAAGGAGACAAAGTCATTTGCTATTTGAGTCGATCTTTGACTAAGCAAGAACGTGTTTACACGACCACCGAGCGAGAATGTTTGGCATTGGTTTGGGCGATAGAGAAGCTCCGGCCTTATATTGAGGGGATCTCATTTAAGGTCATAACAGATCATTTTAGCTTAAAATGGCTTCATAGCTTAAAAGAGCCCAGTGGAAGGCTTGCTCGTTGGTCTGTAAAACTGCAGCAATATGATTTTGAAGTAATCCATCGGAAAGGGAAAGATTTAGTTGTCCCGGACATGTTGTCTCGTGCAGTACCTATGATTGATACAATTTCGCAGCCCAGAGATGTTTCAACAGCAATTAAAGATCGATGGTACCAAAAGATGGTAAAGAGGGTCGTAGAATCACCATTAAAATTTATGAATTGGAGATACACTGATAATAAGTTGTATAAATATGTCAAACAAGAATACCCTCAACTTTCACCATCTAACGAATATTGGAAAGAGGTAGTACCCAAAGATCATAGGCGTAGAATTATTGGAGAAGCTCACGATCCTCCTACCGCCGGACATATGGGTGTGTATAAAACCTTCCACAGACTGGCAGAAAAATATTACTGGCCGAAAATGCGCCAGGACGTGGCAACTTTTGTAAAGAAATGCTTTGTCTGTGCAGCTCATAAAGGTGATACACAAGGTGTATCTGATCAGATGATATCTCACCCAAAACCAACTCGTCCTTGGGAGGTTATTTCGACTGATTTATGTGGACCTTTACCTCGTTCGACAAAGGGTAATTGCTGGATTCTCGTCGTTACAGACTATTTGAGTAAGTTTTCCTTAGTTTTTCCAATGCGAGCAGCCCCTACTCAAGCTGTTGTTAAGCATCTTGAGGAGCAAGTATTTATGGTCTTCGGAGTACCCCGTTTGATACTTTGTGATAATGGCCCTCAGTACAAAAGTAATGAGTTTAAGCGTTTTGCTGAGAGTTATCAGGTTAAAATTCAGTATAATCCGTATTATCACCCCAGAGCAAATCCAACAGAAAGGACGAATCGCACGTTAAAAACCATGTTATGTTGTTATGTGAAAGACAACCACAGGAAGTGGGACGAACAAATACATAAACTTGCCTGCGCGATTCGTACTGCAACCCATGAGACAACCAGGATGTCTCCTTTCTTTGTTAATTTTGGTAGGAATATGTGTTTATCAGGTAAAGATTACTCCAACCCAGTTTTGTTATCTGAAGAGAATGGTGTACAAACTGCAGCTGAAAGTAAGAACGAAGGTTTCCGGAAGCTCTATGCTAATGTTAAGAGAAGGTTAGAGGTGGCTGGAGAGAAAAACGTAGTTCAGTATAATTTGCGTACAAGGGTACCCAACTTTGCTGTGGGTCAGCGTGTTTGGAAGAAAAATTATGTGTTGTCAGATGCTGCGAAGTTTTTCTCGAAGAAGTTAGCACCGAAATTCGTTGGTCCTTATGTGATTAGGAATAAAATTTCTCCATGGATATTTGAGCTTCAGGAACCATCGGGTAAAGTACTACCAGGGAGTTGGCATGCCAAAGACCTTAAGTCGGCAGCGGATCTCTCCGTTTAACCTTTTTAGGTTAATCGTCTTGAAGTTGGGGGGGGATTATGTAACGTGTCATTTTTACGTTTAAGACAACGTTACATATTTGTTTATTTAGGTAAATAATCAGGGCTCTTTGATTCGTCTTTCTGTACACAAGTAAGGGTATTTTATAGAGCTAGGTTTGGAGGTTATATAGTGTCTAGGAAATTACCTTAAAAGGAGGCATTCCATCGAATTACTGTGGACACGACGCACATCGCATTATCTGGACATCGTAATTGGAATTTAAGATCACAGGCTTCGGGAAAAATCACATAAAAATTTTGATTGTTTTGTTTTTATCTGTGGAATTTTGTGATTCACTTGACGTTCATAAAGTTAAACAGCTGTTATGCTGGGGAATGGCGGCGTTGCCGCATCACAAATGGATTCAGTAACAGGAAGGAAACATTTAGATGAACATTTCATTCCCTTACGTTTATTTCGAGGATATTGGGACAATCCGAACCTCATGTCCTTCACGGATTAACTAGTTTTGATAGTACGAAAACATATTTGGGTCGACCAGGAACAACCGAGGCTCCGCCACTTTGATATCTTTATTAATTTGATAGGGAAAGGATAAAATAAATACGAGTTATGCACTTTTGTAAATGGGAGATAAACGAGGGATAAAAACCAAGACTAAAAGAATAAACGAAATCGTGTGAGTTAACCTCTGAACACTCTTGTGCCGAGCTTCTTAGCAGTAGTTCAGTGTGTATTTTTGGGTTCAGGTTCAGAAACAACTTTATTACAGTAGAAATGTTTTACAAGAATGGCGTCAAACCATATGAATCTTAGAGAAAACATATATAAAGAGCAAAGGAAACTTGTGACTAAAACTGTAGCTAAAATACAACTAAATTCTACACTTAGTATAGCTTTACTCATATGGGAATTGGTTGAGTGTTCGAATATTAATAATGTGTATGGAGGGTGTCTCGACGTCCTTGTTATAAAAATTTCAACCGTGGAAATAGATCCGACAACACCTCAAGGTTTGTTTTACGTACTTCCTATCCCCTTGGTCGGTGCTGCCCCCTATATACCTGTATAGAACTATGCGGTATCTCCTCATTGGTTACTTTGAAAACCCCGGGTTTTTCTTCCAGGCTTGCCACTGAATGTAGAGATTTATTTTTGGCGGAAAAGTTTTTTATAAATAGGTTTGCATCCTTTATTTGAATTTCACCGGGAAGATTAGGTTGGTACTATTGCGTTTTACCGTCCCCACTCCCCACCAAATTTACAAAACGGTTTCCGGCCACTGCATTATTCTGGTATTCTCGACTAAGTGCTTTGTCTCTCTTTGCTAACAAATTTGGTTGGGTCGGCAACAGGCTCTGGGATCGCCATTGTTTTTGGTTTTGGCACTGCAGCGAATTGTAGGAGATATCCCAGAGACTGTGAGGAGTGAGCCGTCGTGTTTTAGGCGTAATCGAAAGTGACGCTCGCACCCTTTTGAGGGGAATTTGAGTCGGCCCACGCCATTTTGTACGGGGAAAGAGCAGCGGTAAGTTCGATTTTATTTTTTTTCCTTCTCATTTTTTTTATTATTTGAGTACTCTTCAAGATAATATTTGCCTCCCAAATTGTAATTATTTTTTCGTGGGAAATGTACTTTTTTTGACAAAGGACGTGGGGAATTGTTGGCGTTTTCATATTTTTCTTTTAACCACGTGTTGGATAAAAACTATATATTGTTTTTCTCCTTTGTCTACAGCCCTGTCAATTCCAGCGACGGGACAGTTGGGCTGGACGCTGGTGGGAAGCCGGACGGGCCAGTTATAACCCTGAGAAAGGTACGTTAGGATTATTTTAGTTCATCTGTTTAAATCTACTTTGTTTTATTGAGTCGACATGGGGTTCTCGATTTAAGTTACTGTGTAGGGGAACTTCGTGCAAAATTGACGAATTCCAGGAAACTGAAACATTTCATTTTCCACAGGGTTTTACGCTCGGGCAAGAATCCCACAACCCTTTTAAGACCAAAGTGCTGGCCTAACATCATGTGCTAAGCGAGCACGAGGGAAGGCGCGAGCAGAGCAGGAGACCCGAGAGCAGTGGTGATACAACTGGACAACAGGATTCCAGGTTTACAAAATAAAACATACACAGAATAATCAAGGACCAAGGTAGGAGCAAGCCGTAACTATAATTTTTTCCCTCATATATAAATTTTTAATATAATTTAGACGTAATCTTTTCATATATAAGTTTTCACAGTATAATTTCAACATTTCTTGTAAACGCAAGATAAGGTATGACGTCATAACCCTGGTTTTGCGGCATATTTACTACATTGACTTGTTTTCCTTCATTTCATTTATTTAAGATAATTTTACTGTCAAATTTAAAGTGCCTTGCTATTTTGGCCCTATTTAAAGTGCCTTGCTATTTTGGCCCTTGTTTTCATCCATTTCATTTATTTTTTTTTTGTTTCCGGTAATTTTATCTGATTTTACCCTTAAAATAAACAAGATGAACTAATTTTTCTTGTGTTATTTGTACAACCCAATGAACCAACTTTGCGGAGACAAAAGAGAGATGAGATTATATTATTTTTTTAGCGGTTTCGTTACACATTTTTACCTCATGGGGTGGATCTCGGACTGGGTTGCTGTCTGTCTCATTCTACCCAACGTAGAATGATGACAGCAGATATTTGGTCCGGACCTCCCCTATGATGGAACGATTTTGGAAGTATATGTGTATTTTTTTTTACAATCATTTATGTAAGTGAGTCCTACGCTACTGACTCAGATGTAGGTACAGTATGACCTGTTAAAGGAGTCCATCTACCTGTAAAGTATTTCTAGCTTTGTCATCTTAATTCAATCTTTTGGAATTTTATTCTGCTTATTTTTTTTTGGTTATTCTTAATTACACAAATACTCTGGAAGCCTCGGAAGTAAGTAGAATTTCATTGTTTGGCTGCAACGTTTGGGTTGAACTGTATTTTATTTAAGATCTTCTTAGTAAAGCATTGGTATTAAATAATGTGGCGCACTTAAAATTTCCTTATTTCTGAACCCCCCCCTTCTCCACTGTATAAAAGTTACCGGGCATATCAATGTTTTACCTAGCTGGAAAATACAGTTCTGCTTCCAGATATTTGTTTAATTATTCAGTGGGTTTCAGTGCCACAAAATGGCAGCAACGTCTTTAAGCTGCCACAAATGTCACACAACGCATTTTAATAGGCCACAAATTGGCGCCCACATTTTTTTTAATTTTTATTAAGGCCACAATATTGGAAAATTGATTCCAATACTAACCCATGACCGACTCCGACCAGAGACTGGTCCGAACCCCGTAACCTAACTTTTAAAAAGTTACGTAACAACTAGTAGCACATTATAAAGTCCTTTATAAGTAAGACAGAAAAATTTAATTGTTTTCCAATGTATTTTAGAAGACCAATTTTACGGTACAATTTTGGCAAAATTTCAGGCTTTGATAATTTACCCTGGACGTCTTAAGTGATCTGAAAGCTAACCATAGCCTAAAAAGACGTAAACTCAAATATTTCAATAATAGTTATTTAAACAACAAGGTTTGAAAACGACTCTTTGCACACGATCCAGACAGTTTGGTAGACCGAGCCGAAGGCGAGGTCTACAAGTCGAGGGAGGAATGACATAGGCGTGCGCGAAAATGACATAAGCGTGTGCAAAACGTTTTGCACACAGCGTGCGCAAAATGCCATTTTCAGATCGTGTTCTCCGTGCGCAAAACCCCCTTTTACAAGACAGTCGTATAAAAAAATACTATTACGTGATTTGAGGTTCGAATTAATAGATTCTTAATAAAGTATGCATGTACAGGATATTTCCATTTGGCTACTTTTCTACTTCCGTTGTAGGTAAAGAAAAACTGCTGCCCTTTGCAACGGAAGCTCAAATTTCAAAACTAGCTTTTGAATTTTTTTGTTTATGAAAATATTATTTTGGTGTAAATTGTTTTGTTACAGATAATCCAAATAATAATTTTAGTTATTTAAATGTTACCTAATAATGGTAATTGTTTTATAAAACCCTCTTTTTATTTAAAATCACTATAAAATTTTCTCAAAAATTATTATAATATAATATATGAAAGATTTTTTAAGATATTTTTCTATTATGTTAGCCAATTATTTTTAAATATATTTCGATAAAGCCGGGTACTCATTAACGAACCACGAGCATCGATCAACGAACGCGATCTATTCGCTAATGTGGACGGCATTGTTCGGGGCTCGCAGCGCGATATCGAAACCTTAAATTAAAAGAAAGTACCCAGTAAATTTGAGACATAAATGCACATCTCTTGAAAAAATTTACCTAGATAAATACATTGTTTAAATAAAAAAAAAAACATAAAAAAAAAATTGCCAAATCTATTTGTAATAGTTTACTTGTAAGAAAATAGTAAGCTGCCAGTCTTACTTTTTTACTTAAATTGCGAATATCTCAAAAACTAATCTAGTAATTTTTGAAATAATATCAATGCTGTAAAGAAATAGAAAAAACTCTTTTAAACCAGGTATCACTTGATCCACTTTCCCTCTCTAAAGTCAAGAGGTCAAAGCTACCCCTACTAGGAGTCGATAGATATAAATATTTAAAAAAAATTAAAATAATGTGTCCAAGAATTTTTTAAAAAATTTATTTAAATACTCATAATGGCATCCCGTATACGTTTTCTGTGAGCATATTACTTTAAATTAAAATTGATAACGATGATGATAACGAAAATGATTATACGTATGTTTTATCGCTCCGCTTGTTTTGTAAAAAGTTTTTGCTTTTTTCTTGCTGGGTAATAAATTTTGTAGTATAAAATGGAAAATAAATATATTTTGTTTACCTTACTTTACTGATAACGGTAATTACCACTTATGAGTGGACAAGCTAACCTATGCACGTATTAATGCTAAAAATTGCACAGAAGAGATGTGGCTTTACTCAGGCGTTGCGATCTGTATTGAAAGATGTTGAAGGAATAAGAACAATTCGCGCGAGCTCGCTTAAAGCGCCTCTAGCGTTAGATATTTCGGAATTACAAAATGATAGCGGTAATGATACTCTACCAGGGTACGCGTATAAAATGTTATTTTCTAAAAAAAATTAAGAATAATATTTGCTTTTAACAAACGGCAATACATACTTATATCTATATAACATTAAACTAGACTTATAGGGCAATATAATATTGAATTCGTATGATACATTAGGTTACTTTGATTTAGTGGATGCAAACTTATGATAACGGAGTATGACGTTTGGGCCAGTCTTCCACAAATATTAGCAATAAATGGCAACTTTAGCATCAAACTAAATGTAGTGCTTTAGAGCAATATTGGAAGCAATTTTACTTGTACAAGAAATTCTATACATAAAATATATATAAAATGAAAAATAAATATATTTTATTTACCTCACTATCCTAACAACGGTATTTACAACTTATGATCGGACAAGCTTAAACAAAGCACGTATTAACGCTAAAAACTGCATATAACAGATGTGGCTTTACTCGGGCGTTGCAATCTCTGTATTGAGAGATGTTGAAGGAATACGAACAATTCGCGCGCGCTCGCTTAAGACGCCTCTAGCGGTAGATATTTAGGAATTACAAACTGATAACGGTAATGACGCTCTTCCAGAGTACGCGTTTAAAATGTTATTTTATAAAAAACATTAGGAAATAATATTTGTTTTTAACAGACGGCGATACTTATTATATATAAACACTAAACTAGACTTATAGAGCAATATAATGTTGAAATTCGTATGATATATTAGGTTTTTTTTATTTTAGTGATTGCAAACCTCTATCCGGTTATGATAACGGAGTATGACGTTTGGGCCAGTCTTACACAAATGTTAACAACAAATAGCAACTTTAGCATCTGTAGTGCTTTGGAGTAATATTGGAGGCAATTTTATTTGTATAAGAAAAATAACTAATATACTAAACACTAATTTAATTTTGGATGGTAACATGAAAGGGGTACCCTTTTTCAATAATGATCTAATACTTATACATGTTCTCTGGGTTATTTTGTCTGGCTCAGGCAATTTTTTTACGCTGCTGCTTGTACGAGTCGGGCTCAGTGGCGAATCAAGGGGGGAGGGCAGAAGGGCAGGCCCTCCCCCCTCCTTGACATAAAACTTATAATTTTTAATTCCAGAAGAAAAATAACCAATGCATAAGCCGCATTTTTTTTTGTATTAAATTTAACTGATTTTACTTAAATTTTCGCCTGCGGCACATTTTATTTGCACATAGTGGTAAACTTTAAAGCTTATTCTAATTAGATCCAGCAAAAAAAAATATTTTGTGTTTTTTTCCCTCTCCCCCGGACATCCTCGATACGCCACTGGTCGGGCTTACTTGCAAAGCCATTTTGTTTTAGGCTAGTAACATATAAACCACGCATCTTCTTTTAAATGTTTTTTAAATAGTCTTTGTTTTTTGGATCCCATATAACAGGTCTATTCCTGTAATTTTCAAACAGACAATACTTTTTCATCATTTATGGTATTTTTTTTTATTTGAAGCGCATTGAACGACGACCGCCTATTGGCTCTTCGCGAATGTCTTGTCGCGCGCTGCGATCATACCTTTTTCACGTTTACATTAGCGAATTGTTCGAGGCTCGAGGCTCGTGGCTCGGTAATGAGTACCCGGCTTAATATATTTATTTTAAATAAATTTATACATTTTAAATATATTAAACAACAAAACGCATGGGCTAAGAAATGATTCATTTATTAAAATACGATTTTATATTTAACTCCTTTTGAAATTTCAGGTTTGCAAAGGGAAGTCAGTTTTTCTTTATAACCCCTAAAACTACCATCAACCCAAAAAATATCCAAATTTAACCACCAAAATGCAAAATCAACACACAACCAGAATTATCACTTCGAACGAAAAAAGTATAAAACTATCTTAAAATAATTATCAGTATTATTATTATTATATTTTGTATATAGAAACATAGAGGGCGACACTGATCGAATATCGTTACAGAAACTTACCTAATCTAAATTCAAAACGACAGTGCGATACATATAATTTTATAGCTACAGCAAACTTTTTAAGTTAACAAATTAGTCGAAAAATGGAATTAAACCGAGAACATTTTCGGGCTCTAGTTTTCTACAAATTTCCAAGGAAATTATCTCAACAAGAATGCCTTGCCGAGTTGATTTCGGTTTTCGGTAATGAAGCACTACGTCAGTCGACAGTTTCTCGTTGGTATGGAGCATTTTAGCGTGGACGGATTAGCCTCAGATACGATCCAAGGCGAGTTGCACCCAAAACGGCTGTCACCCAGAAAAACTTCGAAGACAAAAATTTTGAAGAATTAGGGTTAAGAAAATTAGTTTCCCGCTGGATACCGCATCTGGTAACCCGAGGAACAGAAAGAAGGTAGATTCAATTGGTGTTAGAAAACTCTAGACCGCCTTGAAGCAGGAAATCCGAAAAACTTGTACAGCATTGTCAGTTGTTGAGGTGTTCCAAGATGAAGTAAAGCTAACAAAAGTCATTCTTTCTCGAAGTGTATCCAAAAAGATGAACACAATATTTATCTCAAAAGCAGGTCATATAGCAACAATTCCTCTGAAAGATCAAACGACTGGTACTGCCGATTAGCACGGCATCATTTTTTTGCCAAAAGTCATCGCTGAGCTTCGAAAAACGAACTCCCAAAGACGAATCATCCTCCACCAAGCAATGCAAGTTGGCACACAGCACAAAACAACCATTGAAATTTTAACCCAACAAAACGTCGAATTGTTGAGCCATCCTCCATACAGTCCCGACTTAAGTCTCAACGATTTCTATTCTTTTCCGAAAATCGAAATGGACTGCTCGGTCAAAGATTTGTCGCCCGAGGAAGCAGTCAACCGACGGACACCTTCAAGAATGAATTTCGACATAACCAACAAACGAGTGAAATTACAGCTTTAACAACTGGTTTGAGCGCATGCAAAGTACATTAACTTTCATAGAAAATACTTCGAAGCACTCTTTGAAAGTTATCCACTGTTTTATTTCAGCCGTATATGCAAAACTTAAAAAGCAACCCTCGTAAATTGGATTTTTAAACTTTAACGTAATAAAAGGCGGTATTTTAAAAACGTATGTTCTATTCAAATTTTCTTTATCTAAAGCGAGGAGGTTTGCCTAAATGCCGTGCCTTCTAGCTTTATTAGCAACTTGGAAGCTGAAGCCACGGGTTTGAAGTGTTAAAGTTCAAACCGCAAAAATGTGTGTTGCATATTATAAAGCTCAAACGTTCTGGGATAAAAATAGCCTAGTTGCGCTTTGACCTTTTGTTAGTCAACAATATATGCTTTTTTTACTATTTAATTATATGTGTTTTTTTAAACCTACCGGATACAGATCCTTTTAGTAAAAAAAATGATACAGATAGTGTCAATTTTCAGACATGTACTTTTGCAAAACTTTGTCGTCTCAACAGGGACCGGTAATGAAACAAACCACGGGAAAATGATAAAAGTAAGTCCAAATGGGTAGTAGTTCATTATGAAGTACCATATTGATGTTTTCTGCTACCTATAAATATTGAGAGAGTATCCTGATATTTACATGTAGGGTATGACTGTGGTGTTTTGTATAGGTTAAAAAAATTAATACTGACAATTTGATATGTTGTATATCGGATAAAAAAAAGTACCATAAACCACGATTACTATATAGACCTCCCCAAATTTACAAGTCTGGCCTGCGGCTCACTCTATAAATTTCCTGGGTCAACCTTTTTATAATTCAAGTTTTGTCTTAGTAACGTAATAGATATTTGTGGACTGGCAAACAAGCACTCTTAATGTTAACATGTTAATATAATTTTTCTTATTAAAACACCACAAAGATACGTGTACGTGTAAATATTAAATTACATACTCAAAAGAATAAAATGGGACATTGTAGGCTTGTCCGAAACCCGTCAAAAATTAGTAGTAGAACCCAATAAAACTAAGCTTGGGTAATCTACCATACCATAAATGTAACGAAGATAACAACAACTTCGACTAGGATTCATAATAAATAAAGGCATAAATAAACACGTTCATACTATTAAAGGAATCCATATCGCGTTGCCAATCTTAAGCTAAAGATAAAAAAACATTAGTTATTCAAGTATACGCCTTCACTTCTACCTACGACGACGAGCATATCGAAGCATGGGAAGAACACAAAACCCATCTCACACTAGTAATGATTGTTTTAAATGCCAAATTAATTAATAAAATGAACATAGAAGAAAATAAAATAAGGAATTTTGTACATGGCGAAAGGAATGACAGAGGCAAAACATTAGTGAATTATCAAGAGGAAAAAGACTTTTGTGCAATAAATTAAATAATAACAATAAACAACTAAATAATAACAAGAAACAGCTAACCAAAAACTAGAGATGCAAAAATAAAAATATAGATGAAATAAATGATACGCTGACAAAGGCCATGACCAAACTCATGGAAAAGAGGCGGAACATGAAGAAATAAGGAAAAATAACTAAAACGAAAAAATAAAAGAACCAGCCTTAAAAAAAAATTGAGAGTTATAGAAATTAACAAAAATAATTAAAATAAAACATATACTCGTAAGCGGCATAGAAACTAACTTTAAAAACGATATTATAAATATTTTATACAAAATTATACCAAACAAAAAGTAAACCATCGTGAGAAACTATGAAGAAACTTCAAACAAAAATAAAGAACATAAACTCAAAGCTACAACGATAGAAATGCTTAATTAAGGTGGTAAGGCTGTAGTAAATACCCTCCATCTTCTCCTGAATAAAATACTAAACGAAAAAAAAAAAAATAGAGCAGACCTAAAAAATTATCGATCTATAACACTGCTCAATGTAATTTATAAGCCTTTCAAGAAAATACTAACAGATAGACTAACAACAAATTTTGACGGATGTTAATCAAAAGAACAAGCAGGCTTTAGAAAAGGTTTTAGTACAGTTGACGACGTATTAAATATGAAAATCTAATAAAACGAGCCAACGAATACAACATTTCATTATATGTATTGCGTTTATAGACTTTCAGATTGTTCTTATTGTGTACTTTTTTATGATATTGTATTAAAAAACCCAAGTCATTTTTGTAGGTTTATTACAAATCCACCTGTTTTTCCAGATCTTAAAGTGGCATTTCAAAAAACCCAGTTGGCCCAGACATTCTGACTGCAACAATTACTTTATAGTTAGAGTGCAGTTAGAATGGAACGAAGTTATTAAATAAATTATTAAAGTGAAAAACACAGGTATGTAATACATCGTAACAAAAAAGCTAACGTTAAATAAAATTAGAGTTTAGAGGTATTAGAGTTAGTAAGTTATTAAAAATAGCCATACAAAATCGACATAATGAACATTTTAAACAAGTAAAATTGCCTTTGGATAATTAGTTTTGTAAATACTTTGCTTTTAATTAGGCATGCGCACTGATTAACAATAACAAGCATTCTTCCAGTTTTATAATTTTTGAGCATGTGAACTAGCTAGTAAATAAGAACACAGCTAAACTACCAGAAAGAAGATACTTTATTTGGAGCGACCTACAATAAAAAAAGTCAATGTTGAGCACAAATTGGTAAACGAGTTTTTTACTTTAAAATTAATGTGTATAATCAGAACCACGTTAGACAGAAATAAAAATATTAATGATATGAATTCACAGTTAAAGAAGATAAAAAGATGTAAGTAAAGTCAAGCCTAATCTGTACATTACATTTTCTGTGATTGTAATGTAATACTTTTATTATTTTCACTGCAGTACCGAATCCAACCCAAGATCCACAAGGAAGTAATCCACGGGACCCCTGCCTACCCCATTTATTTACCTACCATAATTAGAGTTAGAATTGGACAAGCCAGTTTTTTGTTATTTTTGTTTAAAGGGTTGTATGTACTCTCCAAGATTTTTTCCACCATCACTACATCACTTATAGTGATCTGATGGGACTGTAAAAGTAGTATAGCTAAAAACACTAGGAATTTTAAATTACATAAGATACCAATCACTGCGGATAAAATTGTACAGAATAACATTTTTATGTATTCCAATTTTATTGCTCTTACTCTAAGTGGTTGAGTAATGTGGTTAAAGCAATATCTCTCGTAATCCAAAAAGCGAATAATTTGAAAAGCAATCAAAACTTTTACCGTTAATCTTTTGCAGCATAACGTTTCGATGGATTGCTGACCTCAAGTTTCAATATTTGGCCAAACGTATTTCTGAGGCTGCACTTTTGCCCAATCTCTAGTTAATACTACCAACTTGTCAATTAATACAGCCGAAATATAGCATAGACGTTAAAAATGATATTAACAATGGGAATAATTCTTGCATACAAAGCTGATTGTGTGTAATTCTGGTGGCCTACATAAAAAGTGGCCTGTTTATGCGCCTTGATTGAAAACAATGTACTTAAGACAAATAAGATAGCAAGATAATAGGGACATAAAGTTGATGTGCACTGCGCAGTCGCGTTTCTGTTGGTGTAAATGAGAAATGCTGTAATCTTATTGGTCAGGTTTGCGATGTGATAGCTCACTAAAGTGAAAGTTGTAAAGTGGCACAGTATCGACTGCGAGCCTGTCCAATGGAATTTATGGATTTAGTTCTTTACAAATGCCACAACGCCATACAAAGTGCGTATCTACTTTAAGTGTCTTAGCGCCGGTACACACACGCGTTTTTCTGCAGCGCGGTGTCGCAGCGTTACCGCAATTGCGGTCCGTGATACTATGAAATAAATGGTACGACTCACACACTTGAGCGGCAAACGCGCGTTCGTCTTGCGTGCATTCTTCAGAAAAACGCGGTAACGCTGCGTCACCGCGCTGCAGATAAACGCGTGTGTGTACCGGCGCTTATAGTTAGCGGTTGTTGTGCGGCTAAATGCAGTGATAGGTTCCATAGTGGCTTTGTGTGCAAATGATTACCTTTGCCGTTATTGACACATTTTATTATGATTATCCTAACTGAATTACCATCCTTCCAATGTTACTTTGATTAGAACTAAAGTAGGAATGCGGTTTGGTTCGGTTCGGTTTCTCTGGATGTCCTTCATAACGTTTTCTTTTATCTTGGGGTTAATTTGGGGTTTTAGAGAAAGTCGTACAAAAATGCCTAGTGTAACTGTTGTGCGGCTAAATGCAATGGTAGGTTCCATAGTGACTTTGTGTGCAAATAATTGTCTTTGCCATTATTGACAAAGAATAGATACTTTATAATTAAACAACCATAATAAAAGTAGTGTCAGACGTCGACATATTTTTATGCAAAATTTAATTATGATTATCCTAACTGAAACAGCATCGTTCCAAGATTAGAACTAGAGTGGTAATGCAGTTCTCTGGATGTCCTTCATAACGTTTTCCTTTATTTTGAATTTCAATTTGGGGTTTTAGAGAAAGTCGTTCAAAAATGCCTCTCTTGAACAGCTTGGGTGTCGTAAAGGTGGGCTTTGTGGCATATTTCAGCCAGCCTCGCAGGCACAGTATCGACTGCGAGCCTGACCATTCGAATTTGTGGATTTACCTCTTTGCGAAAGTGACAACGCGATACGAAGTGTATATCTACTTTAAGTGTCTAATAGTTAGCGGTTGTTGTGCGGCTAATGGCCGGTTTCTCAATTGTAGGTTACTCTGGGGAGTTAACTAACCTGGTTTAAATTTTAACCTAGGGTTAACTCATGGTTGTGTTTCGCCAGCAGCCACAGTGGGTGGAGTTGACAAACATTTCGTCGGTAGCACTGTTTACTAGTTAGCCAGTTTCACCATATTTTTGAATGGTCTAAAGCCGTCACATGATGGCAAAGATTTCATAACCACAAAGGTTTTAATGTTTTTTCTTGTTCTAATTTTTTTTTAATACCTACCTAAAACTTTGCGTTCAGTCTCCGTTATAAAAAGGGCAGAGATTAAAGGTAAAAACAATAATACAGATAACTTTTCACGTATCTTTATTATGACTGCCTTAAAATATTAGGTTTTATACACTGAAACCTCGCTGAAAAATTGCCACTGAGAAGAAGCTTATCGCATTACCAAAATAAACGTACAAACTCCACCCTCGATTGACACTTTGCACATGCTGTGTGCAAAACATAGCAACAGAAATATTATCCCATAATATTTAAAAGATAATTTATGGTCTTTAAGACTTATTATTTTTATTAAATATCTATTTGCAGCTTTGAGAAAAAACACAAATTGATAATGAGGTTGAAAACCTATCTGCAAACTCTTTCAACTTGTGGATCTTGCCTTCGGCTCAATAAAATAAATTGTAGCTGATATTGTATTGTAACCATCAAACTGTCTTGTTGCGTGCAGAGTAATTTTTCAACCTTTTTGTTCATCACACCATCGCTTTGTGGGCAAAATCTCATTTTCTGCCTGTTGTTAAGTATGCAAGATCTTACCGACCACCAGGGTGCTCCAGGGCTTCTTCAATTTGTTTAAAAATGTAAAGGACACACTCTTTGCTTGTCTTCATCCCCATCGCTCAGTCCCTCAAAAACTTTCATTTCCATGATTATTATAGAAGAATAAATTTGGAAACAATATAGAGAATATGAAAAAGTAGTGTACCTTCATTTTATAGGTTATAAGAAGGGTTAAATTACCCTCTCAACGTTGGTTCAATCTAACTCAAGGTTATACAAAGGGTTAGAGCTAACCCGAGATGGTGAAACGTTTAAACTTGAGATAATTAACCGCTAAATGACTCGCTAGTAAGAAAGCAGCCCTAAATGCAGTGGTAGGTTCCATAGTGGCTTTGTGTGCAAATGCCCTAAGACTACCTTTGCCGTTATTGACAAAGAATAAATACTGCATTATTAATGAAATAAAGTTAAAATGGCATCAGACGTCGACATATTTTTATGCAACACCCTATTATGATTATCAAAATTGAAATAGCATCATTTTAATGTTACCTTAATTGAAAGTAGGGTAGCAATGCAGTTCTCTAGATGTCCATAGTAACGTATTCCTTTATTTTGAATTTTAATTTGGTGTTTTAGAAAAATTCGCACAAAAATGCCTTGAACAAAAACCACACGAATACACCATCTGTTTGTGCATGCAAACCTTACGCTCTAATGCACGTGTATCTTGAACTTGAATGTATCGTTAATAATTTGACCCATATAGCTAGAAGGGGGATAGAGGTACCCTCATTATAATGTAGTCTATGCCTAAGGAAACTGGCCAACATAAAAATAAAATCAAACAACCGTTAATTGCATTCTTCACAGCTGCGCACATCTCAGACCTGTCTATCGCAAAGACAAACCGTTGTTGGTCGTCGTCAAACATGCCGTCTTGCGCCTGCGCAAACACGGACGGTGCACTAGGCACTGTCAACTAGATTAATCTATATTGGACAGGAAAAATGCGAATTTGGATACCTATAACCACCTTTTATCTATATGGTTTAACCAATTGATATGAATTCATTATTGATTATTGGTCCTCCGTTATAGGCTTACAATTAAATACCTCAAATGAGTATTTTTTTGATCTCCATATTTGGCATTTATTGGTCGTATTTGTACTTTATTTCACACATTTAGTCTCTCTTTCGTCCTAATTGTGTTTAGCAAGTTCCTTTTCTCTGCTTTGTAGTTACACATAAGTTACAGCTTAAAGTTGTGCTTATGAGTCGTACTTTGCTAAGAATTTATTGTTAAAGACACTTGTTTTAACTCATTTTAATTTCTTAGAAATTCACAATTTAAGGAGCCATAAAAAGTAAGGTTAACATTAGTCTCGACCTTAAAGGCTTCTTTAAGGTGTTTACGTTTTTAAAGTAGAAATAGGAAGTATTATACTATTATAGAGAATTGACCTCAAAAGTTATTTTCTTTGCATTATTACATCAGATATTACTATGATGACACCAACTTATGTAGTGAAAATCAAAATTATAAGGTAGTGGTAGGATACAACTACTTGCGACTTTAATTAAGCTAAGCTTTGTAGTAGTTATTAAGTAACACATAAGAGTCGGGGCCACTACGAATTTAAGACTAAGAAAAAGTAAAGATTTGGCAACGTCCTATCGTGGTAAAAAGACTTTTGACAGATTTAACGTTTCGGCCCTAGCCCTGGGCCATCTTTAGCTCTGATAATGTAAAGTTTGCACCAATAAATTTTGTCAAAAAAAGCCAAAACTTCAATTTTTAACTAAATCAGAAAGTGGCCGTAATCAAAAACTTTACACTATGTTAAATTCATATTTTTGCTAAAAAAAATTAATTGCCGTAATATATGCTATTATTCGTTATTAGAACATATTATCCCAATTCTGCTATTTTTAAATCAAACACAGTATTTAAGATTGCTAGCAATATAACATATAGAAACTTTCCTTTATATGTTAAAAAATAATTTAATTCAAACTTTTGAAAAGTTTCTCGTCCGTTATTTTATTCGTGTGCGCATAAGAGCTAAGAGACTTTAGTTGAGCTTAGAAACTGAAGCGAAATTCAAAAAGTTTTTATATTTACCTACCTACTTTTGATACACTTTTGTAGTTTCTATTTTTATTATAAAGTTGGGGCTGGTTTTCTTCTAAGGTTCTTCCTCGTTTTGATATTTTAGAATACTTAATGCAGAAAAGTTTTTGCACATGTATTATTTTTGATTGACCAAATTTTCTAAAAAATACAGGGTGAGGAAAAAGTACCGGGACCCCTAAATATTATCCTTCAAATAAGAAACAATTTGCGATTCGTTTTGACACAACATTAAGATTATATCTTCATTGTCACAGCTACACACATAATAAAATACAGGGGTAATTAAATAATCTACGAGTTTCTTAAAGTGTTAAGGCCACTTTAAGAACAATTATTTAATTTATATTCTTCGAAATGTCATTCTGACACAAAATTACAATGTCATTTTAAACGTAGATTTTTATTCTCCATCGAATGGTAAAAGAAAAAAATATGGTTTTCATTTAAATTTTTAAAGTTGACCTCCGAAAAACTCCTAATGCTGACAGATACGTCAATGTCAATGTCACGACCAAATAGAACAAATTCAATCCTAAAACTTTTATTTAGACCATTTTTGCAAATAACTCTTAGTTATCGAGATATTTAGGGGTCCCGGTACTTTTTCCTCACCCTGTATATGATGAGTGATAACGATAATTTTGGAAAAATATTGTATGCTTTAATTTTAATAATTTTTGGACAAACTTATTGTCTTCTAACTTGGCAACTTGTTACAAAATATTAAAAACTGTACATTTTTAAAATCTAGTCTTCAAGTACTATTGCTTGTGGTGAATAATTTGTAATAGCGACATAGTGAAACTATGGCGAATTCCTTTGGAAACAAAATAAAATAGAAAAATAAAGTAAAAAATTAAAAAGAAATAGAAAATAAAATGATACTTGTAAAAGTAACGAAAGATTAACAGACAGAAAAAAAAGCAAAATAAAAAATACTAAAAAAGGAAAAAGAAAAAGAAAAAGAAAAAGAAAAAGAAAAAGAAAAAGAAAAAGAAAAAAAAATAAAATAAAATAAAAAGAAAAAGAAAAAGAAAAATTTTAGGAAAACTAAAAAGAAAAAAAAAACGAAAACTAAAAAAAAGGAAAAAGAAAAACCCATTAAAAAGAAAAAGGAAAAAGATGTTTATAAAAATGAAAATCTAAGCAAGTAAAAATTACTTAAAATTATCTGAAGCATAATAATAGAGATAGTCCAAACAGTGAACGAGTGAAGGGTCATAAAACTAAAGACTCTCTAGCGGTACAAATGGCGCAGATAAAGACCCGCGGGATTTTACTATCTTTAAATGGGATTTTTCATTACTACGAAAAGTAATCTGTAAATCTGAAAGGTTCAAGATAGAGTGCCCCTCTAAGTTTGTAGTGGGATTTTAAATTAAATTTACTTTTTCTCTATTATTTCTCCTGTTTACATTTTCTTGGTTCGAAAAATCAGCTTTAAGAAGCTAGCTGCGAAAAGGAACCGACGATAATAGCACATGTCATTTAATATTTTTAAATCAAGTTCAAATAAAGAAAATGTAACAATAGGTAGTCTTTTAAGTCTAGTTTACATTTGTTACAAACATTTTTTATGTAAAGTTTTTTTTAACACTCTTATTAAACTATGTTTAGCTACTATATCATTTAAGCTTACGATATATTAAAACTCCTATAGGTTCAGTAACTGTGTTTAATGAAAGGAATAATATACTTAATATGAATATACATGATATTGCCCCGAGCATTTTAAAAGTTAAATACTCTATTCGCTTAGAGGCCTTCATGCACTTTTCGTGTTAATGCAAAGTTGACCCCAGGGTATCTATTCCGAATCTTGAATGATGAGATCAATAACAAATTCTGAGCGGTCGCGTGTTGTGCGAAATGACTTATCTCGACTAATGGCCGCTCTTCAGAATTAGTGAATTTTACGCATTTGAAGTAAAATGTGTTCTCCTGCCCCAAAACGACTGAACGTTTCCCGGTCGGATCGTAGGAGAAGCTTGCGCAATGGAGGTCTTTTTGCTTAACACGTGACGGCTCAGAGGTAATTTAAAGCTTGCTATTGGTCAAAGCGTGTGATGTGGATGGTCACATCGTTCAAGACCCAGAATAGATACACAGGATCATTGGTACAAAATAGAGCAGGACAAAATAGCGTGGACAAAATAGCGCAGGACAAAATAGCGCAGGACAAAATATCGCAGGATAAAATGGCGCAGGGCAAAATAGCGCAGGACAAAATAGCACAGTATAAAATAGCGCAGGACAAAATAGCAAAGGACAAAATAGCGCAAAAATTTAAAAAAAAACTATTTTTTACTTTTTTATTTAAAGGCTCTGGTACAAAATAGCGCAGGACAAAATAGCGCAAAACAATATGTAAGAATAGAGCCAAAATGGCGCATGGCCAATATGGCGCATCGCCAAAATGGCGCATGGCCAAAATAGCGCAGGTCAAAATAGCGCACGCTATAAAATCCCAAGTCGATTTGCTGATTTGCCGTGTCCAGCCGAAGTGGACCAGGGGCCGAGGATAGGTTAGGTTAGTATCCCAACCTGACCTATCCTCGGCCCCTGGTCCACTTCGGCTAGGGCAATTTGATTGATAAGGTTAGGCCTTCACTATTTCAGTAATTCGCTATTTTAGTAATGCGCTTTTAAGGCTTGCGCTATTTTGGTCATGCACTATTATTACCTACGCGATTTAGTCCGCGCGATTTGGACCTGCGCTATTTTGTACCACTGCCTTAAGAACAATAATAACAACAAAACTAGCCTAACCAGGTCAGGTAAGGTCTGCAGGTAGGGTTTTAATATATTAGGCCCAACTTAACCAAGACAGGAACCTAAACAAGGCAGGTTAGTTTATTTTTTAGTATACTAACTTAATCAGGTCAAGTTAGGTCTGCAGGTAAGGTTTTAGTATATTAAACTAACCAAGTAAGGTTAGGTTATTTTTTTAGTATCTTTTTGAGATCTGCGCTATTTTGCGCTATTTTGTCCTGCGCTATTTTGTCCTGCGCTATTTTGTCCCGCGCTATTTTGTCCTGCGCTACTTTGTTCTGCGCTATTTTGTCCTGCGTTAAATTGTCCTGCGCTATTTTGTCCCGCGCTATTTTGTTCGCGCTATCTTGTTCTACGCTATTTTGTCCTGCGCTTTTTTTTCCTGCGCTATTTTGCCCTGCGCTATTTTGTCCTGCGCTAATTTGTCCTGCGCTATTTTGTCCTGCGCTATTTTATCCTGCGCTATTTTGTCCGCGCTATTTTATCCGCGCTATTTTGTCCTGCGCTATTTTGTACCAGAGCCATACACAGGGGTTGAAAGTCCTTACCTCTGGGAGCATAATAATTTCACTTATTGGACATCTGTCAAACTCATGCCAAATAAAATATGGCGGCTCAAAAATAAAAGACAAAAAAATTTTGGAAAATTCACAACTTTTTTATACCTGAACTCATTTTTTTAAAACTAGTTTTATTTTATTTGAATTATAGTGCACTTTTACAAAACAATTAATCACTTGCATTTTCAAAGTTTTTGTATCGGAAAAAAAAATATATTCCTCAACATCATGTTTTTATTTGTGTTTCTTGCGTTTTATAGAGAAACTACTGATTTTACAAAAAAATCACAGGTTACAAAAAATATAAGAGGAATATATTTTTTTGAGACACAGAAACATTAAAAATACAAGTAATTAATAGTTTTTCTAAAAGTGCACTATACACCATCGGTTAAGAAATAATAATATTGATCCAATATTATCCTGCTTTTCATGTTTGAGCAGCCATATTGTATGTGGTATGAATTTGATAGATGTCCAATAAGTGGAACTGTGTTCCCAAAGGTAAGGGCTTTCAACCCCTGGAGTCAAATCTGCATTAACACGAAAAGTGCATAAAGGCCTCTAAGCAAATAGATCAAAATGTGCTTTTTTATAATTTAGCTCACACATATACTATACTATAGTGTCTGTCTGTCTGTCTGTCTGTCTGTCTGTCTGTCTGTCTGTCTGTCTGTCTGTCTGTCTGTCTGTCTGTCTGTCTGTCTGTCTGTCTGTCTGTCTGTCTGTCTGTCTGTCTGTCTGTCTGTCTGTCTGTCTGTCTGTCTGTCTGTCTGTCTGTCTGTCTGTCTGTCTGTCTGTCTGTCTGTCTGTCTGTCTGTCTGTCTGTCTGTCTGTCTGTCTGTCTGTCTGTCTGTCTGTCTGTCTGTCTGTCTGTCTGTCTGTCTGTCTGTCTGTCTGTCTGTCTGTCTGTCTGTCTGTCTGTCTGTCTGTCTGTCTGTCTGTCTGTCTGTCTGTCTGTCTGTCTGTCTGTCTGTCTGTCTGTCTGTCTGTCTGTCTGTCTGTCTGTCTGTCTGTCTGTCTGTCTGTCTGTCTGTCTGTCTGTCTGTCTGTCTGTCTGTCTGTCTGTCTGTCTGTCTGTCTGTCTGTCTGTCTGTCTGTCTGTCTGTCTGTCTGTCTGTCTGTCTGTCTGTCTGTCTGTCTGTCTTTCTGTCTGTCTCTCTGTCTGTCTGTCTGTCTGTCTGTCTGTCTGTCTGTCTGTCTGTCTGTCTGTCTGTCTGTCTGTCTGTCTGTCTGTCTGTCTGTCTGTCTGTCTGTCTGTCTGTCTGTCTGTCTGTCTGTCTGTCTGTCTGTCTGTCTGTCTGTCTGTCTGTCTGTCTGTCTGTCTGTCTGTCTGTCTGTCTGTCTGTCTGTCTGTCTGTCTGTCTGTCTGTCTGTCTGTCTGTCTGTCTGTCTGTCTGTCTGTCTGTCTGTCTGTCTGTCTGTCTGTCTGTCTGTCTGTCTGTCTGTCTGTCTGTCTGTCTGTCTGTCTGTCTGTCTGTCTGTCTGTCTGTCTGTCTGTCTGTCTGTCTGTCTGTAAAGACCAACGCGCATAACTCAAAAACCGCTTGCCCGATTTTAATGAAATTTGGTACTTAGGCTGGGTCTTGGGGCGAGATGGTCCCATTTAAAAATCAATAAAATCCACCAAACACAAGCCAAATAAAAGGGTGGGGGTAGATTAAAAAAATTGGAGTTTACGTGAAAATATGGCGTGTGTAATATCAAACAAAAGGTAATAGAGTTTGGAGTTACACAAAATACATTTTAGTTTAAAAAAAAAGGGTGAGGGTAAATTAAAAAAATTAGAGTTTACGTGAAAATATGGCATGTGTGATATCAAACGAAAGGTAATTGAGTCCGGAGTTTAACAAAACACAATTTAGTTTTTGTTTTCTTTAAGGGTGGGGGTAGATTTTAAAAATTTGAGTTTAATTTAAAACATGGCTTGTGTGGTATCAAACGAAAAGGTAATTTAGTCTGGAGTTGAATACAACATTTCTAGAAATAATTTTTGAAAAACAGACAAAAGTTGCTTTATACTAAGATACATGGTTTTTTTATAAGTTTACTAAGAAAAGGGTCATTTTAGTTCTTGTATTTTGTAAAAACATTGTTTTTGCGAAAAAGTATTTTAAATAACAATCACATTAAATACAGTTACACATTTAATAAAATTGGCATTAATACCTTTCTAAATCAGCCGCCTTAAAAAAAATGTGTTTCTAGAAAACCTTAAATCAGTCGAAAATGTTGAAAAGTTATTTTGGTTTCCGTAAGTAATAATAATTTTTTATCAGTTTTTACTCAACTCTATTTACAATTATTGTAAATAAAGTTGAGTTGAGACATTACTTTTGTATATAAGATATTAAAAAAAAATAATGTGAAGTTTGATTCCTGTTCCCACGTTTTCCCGCAACCATACTTTTACAATTTATCTTCTTCTAGATTTAACTAGGTTAAGTATCATTATATTTCTATCAAAGTTAACAAAAAAAAAATATACCCTAAATTTTAAAGCCCTTAATTAGGCCTGCAGATTGTAAAAATGTACATTTTGTTAAAACCGCTTTATTTTATAATTCTTAATAGAAACAAGAGAAAAACAAATCTTTTTAATTTTTACTTTTTAGGCTTTGTTTGAAATTTCTTAAATGCTGTTTAGTCGGTAGGTATCCTATTTAACTTAGTCTATAAATAAGAAAACTTTTGTTCTGTTGAGTTCTTGTTCCCAGACTACAGTAATTTCGTTGCACACTATAAAATTTAACGTCGCGTGTCAGAGACTTATAGTATGTTTGGTGTTAAGGTTACCTTGTCAGTCAGGCAAGATTGCATCATCTCCCATGTGAACATAATTTAACATGGGAGAATACGTCTTGTCCAATTCAAATTCAAATATGTTTATTTCCATATCTCATTGTTGAGAGAGTTAGTTTGTGATTAATCCAACATAAGCATACATCAGGGTGTACGGTGCTGCACTGTTTGAAATTTTTGTGGCACGCACTTCCTTCAAGAAGATAACTCGAGGGGTCATCGGCATCGTAAACTTGGTACAGCATTTAACAGGAGATGGGTCTTGTCGAGTCCTGTCGAAGTCCTGTTCGGGTCCTGTCTTTTGATCATCACCTACAAAAAAGTTGAAGACCAAAAAATAGGTCCTATCGTGTCCTGTTGAGTACTGACATAGTCCTGTGTAACCTGTAGATTCCTGTCGAAGTTCTGTTGGATTCTATCGTGTCCTCTCCAAGTCCTATTGGGTCCTGTCGGGTCCTGTTGGCTCCTCCTATCATATTCTGCTGAGTCCTGTCTAAGTACTCTCGGCTTTCGTCGTGTCCTGTTGAGTCCTGTCCAAGTCCTGTCGTGTCCTGTTGGAATTTGACGTGTCCTTTCGGGCCCTTTCATCAAATTTGTACAGTACTGTTATGAGATGATAAACTCTGTGGTAAACTTTACCCTTATATATTGCAAAGGGAAAATCGGGAACCGAACCGAACCGAGGTGACATCTTGTTTTGAAGGTATCTTGAAAATTTTTAGCACTGTGTAAAAATTTCAAAAATTTTTCAGTTTGCTTTTAAAAAATTTGCTTTTATGTAGTGTACCTTTCTAAGAAAAATATAAAAAATCCCGAAATACGTCAATTTATTTTTCAACGTAGAAATATTTTGAATTGACTCTTATTAATTATTTTCTATTTTAATATTTTGTTATTATTTTATTTATTTTATCGTTCTTTGATAGCTTCAAAGGCAATAATCTATGGTACAGAATAAAAATGAAAATTGAGTAAAAATATTGACATTTGCCTCATAGTCCAAAAGTTGATGATGACCAAATGCTGTCGTGATCGTAGATAAATAGATAATTTATGCAACTGGACATAAAGCAGTCTAGTATTGCCGTCGACACGAGAGATTCTCGCCTTTCGTCTCGTCCAGAGAAAGACTCTCTCTTGTCGAGAGATTCTCGTTTCTCTCGTTCTCTCGAACAAAAAAGGTTGGTTTCATACATTTTTATGATTTAGCATCTGTTCGTATTGACCTATTATAGAGTTAAGCTGATATTTATGTATTGATTTTTTTAAAGAAAAGTTATGCAAAAATTGTCATACATATTCCTTTGTTGACCACACATACTGAGACTTACCTTTCGTTTATTTAAAATCAGAAGGAGAAAATGCAAAAATGGAATTAAACTGTACTGTTACTGTTGATGCTTATTAACGTACTAAACATTTTTTTTTTGGCAATCATTCATTGAATTTTGGCGTGAATTTTTGTTATTTAGAAATTTGTTGATTAAAAAAAATATTTTTAAATCAAACAAGTTTCATGGCTAATCGGGCAAAAAGGAGTTTTTTGCTTCCCTTATATTTTTCCGTGGGTAGCTTGAAAGCTTAACCTCACGGGGGTCCAAGATCTAATGGACACCTAATAAGTGTTGACAGTTAACCGTTTCGTCCTTATGGGACTCCTCAGAACACTGCTGGTCAAGTGACAAATCTTGCGAAGTTAATCAGACGGTTTTGTCTCTAATTAAACGTAATTAGTGAGCGAACTATAGCAAGAGACGCCATCTACCGAGATACGAGAGAAACAAAAAACCAAAAGCAGCGAAACACTGCTATACAATGTCGATCAATGAAAAGATCGAATGCAAATAAATAAAAGAAAACAACTATAGTCCGTGACCTACGACAGCTCTTTGTCTTTTCAGGCCGGATCAACGCATTTTGCATTTTTACCCGTCATCAAGACAGTGAACGTCAATCAACGGAATTTTTAAGCCAAACAATACTAACAAACGTGAAATTTCATACCCGTGAATTTAAAAATCAAACAAGTTTCATGGCTAATCGGGCAAAAAGGAGTTTTTTGCTTCCCTTATATTTTTCCGTGGGTAGCTTGAAAGCTTAACCTCACGGGGGTCCAAGATCTAATGGACACCTAATAAGTGTTGACAGTTAACCGTTTCGTCCTTATGGGACTCCTCAGAACACTGCTGGTCAAGTGACAAATCTTGCGAAGTTAATCAGACGGTTTTGTCTCTAATTAAACGTAATTAGTGAGCGAACTATAGCAAGAGACGCCATCTACCGAGATACGAGAGAAACAAAAAAGATTGTGTTAAGATTATTTTTCTAGAACTTTCAGCAACTAAAAATTCAAGTATTTATCGCTTTGCAATTTTGCAGAAGACAAATATGTATTTTTTTTCTTTTTTATTGTGACTAATCTATTTAATAGCTGGCCATACACACAGAGGTTGATCCGTCGGTTTGTAACGACACAGATAAGTCTAACCGTTTTGTCCGCAATGGTTTAAAACTGCTGCTGTCCACAAAATATTTTTAGACAATTCTTTATAGAGCTAAAATTCTGAAAATCAAATAATTTTCATGGTGAAATTAGTTTGTTTTTTATTTTGAAAAATATGGAAAATTCAGATAAAAAATCTGCTAGTTAAAAAAAGTTAATGTGCGTTTATTTCAAAAGATTTCAAATTTTTTGCAAAAACATGTTTTTCCCTGAAAAATTACGAACAATTAAGATTAAAAGAAAATTATTTTAAAAAAGTTTTAGTTAGTATTGAGAAAAACACGTTTTTGTAAGGAACATTTTTGGTTTTCAGAATCTGGAAATGCCATTGAGATCTTCAAGACCCAAGTGTTTTAAATAATAGATTTATTGCTTTATTTTTAAGGGTTTATTAAATTGGCAAAACACAAGATAATTTTTATCAATGAACACATGGGATTTTAGGTACAGTTTTAAATGAATAAAGCGAATCAAAACTTTTCCACAGCTTTTATTTTGTCGGCATCAACGAGGTATTTTTTTATATTTATTTTATATTTTTTTCCATCCAATTATGATCAATCGTTTCGCAAAGTTTTAGCAAGGTTAAAGCATTTTTAAACAAACACAAACAACCAAGTACCTAGCCAGGGATCGAACCCGGACCGCCGGTGTGGGAAACAAACATTGCTACCACTACACCACGACGGGGACGGCACATACAGAGTATATCCCAGAATGGACTTAACACTTTATTTTGGAAAAAAGTTAATACCATAAATAATAAGATTCACCTTGAAAAAACAATTTTACACAGGATGTCTCAAAAACTTTTTATAGCTGATATAAATCACAAGACACGAGAGACGAGAGAAATGCTCTCTCCAGTGATAGAAGAGTCCTATCGTCGAGACGAGAGAACCATTTTATCTTGCATAAGGAGACGAGACGTGAGAAGGCAACACTAAAGCAGTCAGAGTTAAGTCATGCGCTCACCGAACCCTTTTAGCAGCAAGCTGGCAAGATAAGAACGGTCTCTGAACTTTGACAACTTAGCATTCGTTTCGCATGCTTGGGCTTTGCCCTTAGACCCAACCGGTACCTGCCGTCAAACCAGGTTCAACTTGTTAAAGATTTGTTCAAAACATTTTTAAATGCACACACTATAAATATTACAGGTGTAGCGAAAAAAGTAAACTGTTTGCGAGTTAAAAAGAACCGTCAGTTGGCTTCAGAGACAGCAGCTCATCGCCAAGGTTACGCTATATAAATCAGTAAGCCAATCTTGCATATATATGCAAACAAGATTGCATTCTCCGTCGACGACACCGGGCTGTCTTATGTGACAAAATTGTATAGAGCTATACAAAATTAGAATATGGAAAAGGTTGTACAAAATTAGGCAATCATTTTCATTATCAACGAAAGGTAATGGTGGGTATGGTGAGTGACTGAAAAAATTAAAAAATACATATTTAACCTTTTATTGCATTACGACTTCGCGTTGAAGTCATTTATTTATTTATTTATTTATTTGTTTATTGTACAAGACTTTATGAAAAAGTATATACATTGTCAAGTAGTTTTAGCATTAACAAAAAATATAAATAACAAAAACACAATCTAAAAACTAAGAACTCGTTAATCGAGTAAAGACATTTTTCAACTAGGTATGCCAGTAATGTTTTTTAAACAATCTAGTAGAGGAGATGTTTTTGATGTCGACAGGGATTTTATTAAAAACATAACTACAAACACATTTTGGGCTTTTTCTAAAGGTAGACATGTTATAATTTGAAATGATAATGTTAGAATTCTGCCGTGTTGGATATGCGTGCAAAGTTGATACTGATGGAAACCTGTCCTGGTAGCACTTTACAAACATTCCTGCTTCTAGTACTAGGAGCCCGTAGACTGTTATAATTTTGTTATTTTAAAAGATAGGCTTGCATGAGTCAACTGGACTTAGTGAGTAGACCTTACGCAAAATCTGCCAAACCAACGCATAATAGACACTCATTAGTTGCTTAATAAAAAATATATTTTTTAGATTTACAATGCTTTGCTACATGCTCAATGTGGCCCATACAGGTTAGGTAAGTGTTTATAAAAAGCCCTAAAAATTTTTGGTGGCGGTGTGGTCTTATACACAGAAGGATTCGTGTCAATGGAATAGTTCTATATTTTATGTAAAAAAAAAGATTGTGTTAAGATTATTTTTCTAGAACTTTCAGCAACTAAAAATTCAAGTATTTATCGCTTTGCAATTTTGCAGAAGACAAATATGTATTTTTTTTCTTTTTTATTGTGACTAATCTATTTAATAGCTGGCCATACACACAGAGGTTGATCCGTCAGTTTGTAACGACACAGATAAGTCTAACCGTTTTGTCCGCAATGGTTTAAAACTGCTGCTGTCCACTAACACAAAAAAATCTTGTGCAATTTCGTCAAGTCGAAAGCTTTATGCGGCACGGTATTTTAAGAATAGTGTATGTAAAATATTTCGTGCTAAAAAGAAGCAGGCTCTGTGTATGGGAATGAGTATTAATATAGAAATAATGCATAGTGGTGTAAAAAAGAGACGTTCCAAGTGGGTTAAAAGTTATTTGCTTAAGAAGAAACTATTTAGCCATGACCTTCTATTAAAAGAGTTAAGAGAAAATGATCCAGACGATTTTAAAAATTATTTAAGAATGGATATTAAACGTATGACCTTTTATTAAACTTGGTAACAGAGGATCTTACGAAACAAGATACCCAAATGAGAGAAGCCATTGGACCAGAACAGCGATTAAATGCTACCCTTCGTTTCCTTGCCACGGGAAGATCATATGAAGATCTGAAATTTTCAGTGGGAATATCTGCACTTAATATTATTCCGGAAACATGTGCCATAATATTAAATAAATTAAAGAGAGACTATATGGACGGTCTGTTATCCCTGGCACACTGTAAACCGACAGACAAGTCTGCGCCGGTTAAAATATCGAGCGCGGAACTGACAAGTTTCGCCCGCCGCGCCGGTCTGAACTCAAAGATAAATCTGTACCGGCTATAACTGGCGCGTGGAATGTCCAGTAATTGAAAGACAAATCCACCAGTTTAAACCGCGCCGTTCCAAACCGGCGTATCAACCTCTGTGTGTATGGCCAGCTAATAAGTATCGTAAAAGAATTTAGAGGAAGATAACCACAAAATGGCCGACTGACAGATATTCATGGGGTTTCCATGAAATTCGGCTGTGCATTTGTCAAAAAGCTATCAAGAACAGAAAAGCGTAAAACCAACGTTGTCAGTTTACCGAAAATATCAGTCTAAGCCGCTACTCATTTCGCAAAAGGTCAATTTATTCAGTTTTTTATTTATTTATTTATTTATTTATTTATTTATTTATTTATTTATTTATTTATTTATTTATTTATTTAACTCTATACAACAGGCAAAAGCCCAATTACAGCATAGAATAGAAAAATACTATACTACAAAACTATATCTACTGAGAAAACTATAAACTAGTAAACCTAAATTCTATAAAATGATGATCGCATAAAATTAGAAAAAACAATTTATCCTTTCAGTATTTACTAAATATAATGCAGTACCAAAAAAAAGTAAATAAACAACTAAAAGTGTAAACACCAAATAGCAACAAAAAAATATCATTTATATCTCTGATAACACTTTTTTTAAACCGTTCAGCGAGATATGGAAGTAGTCGACGTTAAGTGAGTTACACATATTACACATTTTAAACACCGGAGACAATTTCATGGTATTAGTCCTTGCATTTGGAAGATAAAACGTACTAATTTGACGGGTTGAAGTTCGAGGAACTATAAATGATATACGACTTAAAATATCAGGGCAGTCTATTTTATTATGCAAAATTGTGTGTAGAATAATTAAAAATGAGTTATTTCGCCTTGTCTCTAATGAATGAATATTAAATTTTCTCAAAAGTTCAATCTGTGAAAAGCCTTGTCTAGGATAAACATGATCAGATTTTAGGTGCAAGTATTTTAAAAATTTTCTTTGGATGTTCTCAAGGTTTTCTTTGTGAACAGCATATATTGGAGACCAAATAATTCCAGCATACTCTAAATGAGATCTTATAAGGGTGTAATATAGTGTTTTGACAGCTTGCACATTACTGAACTCCTGAGTGCACCTCACCAGAAACCCATACATTTTAAAAGCTTTGGCCGAAATCGATTCGATATGATCACCAAAAGTCAATTTGCTGTCAAAGATGACACCTAGGTCTTTAAAATTAGTTGGCCTGTCTAGAATAACATTATTGATTTGGTAGTCATAGTGAATAACATTTTTTGTTTTAGTAGTATAGGTCATAACTTGACACTTATTAATATTTAAATCTAGACGATTACTGACACACCACCCATGTAATTCCTGTAAATTATATTGCAATCTTTGACAGTCTTCTATAGACTTTATGGGAAACCAAGTCTTAAAGTCATCACAATAAAGTAAAAAGCTTATATGCAGATTTCCTCCAATGTCATTTATAAATAAATCGAAAAAGAGAGGCCCCAAAACAGAGCCTTGTGGTACTCCTGAGCTTACTGGGCAAATAACCGACCTATGACCACGCGACTCGACGTATTGTTTTCTATTTTCTAAGTATGATGTGAATAGTTGTAAGTACTGATTATCGAAACCGAAAAACTTAAGTTTATTTATAAGAATCGCATGGTCAAGCCGGTCAAATGCTTTTGAAAAATCTGTATATACAACGTCAACCTGCCCCCGATTGTCTATCGCTTCAGCAATATTTTGTGTGATCACTAACAGATTAGTGACCGTGGAGCGATTTTTTACAAAACCATGTTGATTTGGAATAAGCTGACCAGATACCAGAGGGTAGATAACGTTGTATGGAGCTATCTCAAAGACTTTAGCAAAGTTGTTCATAATGGACACCGGTCTATAATTCGTGACATCAGCCTTTTGGCCCTTTTTAAAAACTGGACAAACTCTGGAAGTCTTCCAGCCTGTAGGAAACATTTTACATTCTAAGCATAAATTAAACAATAGCATCAAAGGTTTGACAAGCACGGGATAACAGTCACGAATAAGAAATGCTGGTATTTGATCAGGCCCCGAAGTCAGTTTTGGTTTTATCTTTTTAAGCGCAATTTCAACATCCTTTTCCGACAACTTTCTTATATTTATATTATTATTATTAAATGGGTCCTCGATCGTACTACTTACAGATCCGGGTAAGTTTGGAGGTGAAAATGATTGCTGAAAAAAGTTAGCAAAGGCACCCAAAATGTCACCAGGAGTATTAAGTTCTTTCCCATTATAAGTCATATTTTTTGGTATGCCAGAATACTCCTTTTTGCTATTAACATATGACCAGAACTGTTTAGGATCAGAACTTATTTGATTTTCTGATCTATGAATGAAACTCTTACGTGAATTCTCAATGTCTTTTTTCAACTTGGATCGGATAATTTTGAAATGATTAAGATGTTCAATATTGTGAGTTTTTTTGTATGATTCATGAAGTCTAGTTTTTTTCTTGATGTCTTTTATGATTTGCTGCGTAAACCAAGGGGGATATTTTGATGACTGCTTAGGTTTATGACGAGGCACACAGAAGTCAAAAGTTTCATACAGTTTATTATAAAATGATTGACATGCTGAATCGAGAGAGCATTCGTCAGATAAAAAAGACCAGTCTATTTCTAAAATTTGATTGTATAACAGATATAAATTTGCTTTCCTAAAGTTATATTTATTTTGAAGGTTGAACGTTCCATAGTCATAGATTTTTCAAGACAAAATAAGTTTATTGATAATGCCCTATGGTGTTGAACTTCATGAGTCAAAAGGTCAACCGCCTGCTCAACTTGGCAATTCCTATTTTCAAACAATACTAGGTCCAAAATTCTGTTACTTTCATTGCGTACAAAGTTATGTTGAAACAATTTTGTTAATTCCAAAAAAGAATTTAGCATATTTACACAGTTGTCAGTTAGGCCAGAGTCTAGATGATGGGTGTAAGAAGGAATATTAAAGTCACCTAGAATGCATACTTTTTTACCGAGCAGAAAGTCCATTGATGCAACAATATTAGACATTCTCTAAATCATCCGAACATACAGGAGGTCGGATGTATACAACTACAAAAAATACCGGAGAAAATTTGAAGAACATTTTTATAACCAGAATGTTTATACGTGGCAAAATATTGAGTGTGCTTTTATCCAAGGGACAATTTTGGGACCTTATATTCTTATCCACAGCGAGAAGAACTCCTCCCCCTCTACTTACTCCAGGAATATATCTGTCAGATCGATACAAAATGTATTTAGGCGCCATAAATTCATTGTCAAATATCGAGTCATTCAGCCATGTCTCAGAGAGCACCAGAATATCGTAAGTTGAATGTGCACTCGAGCTGAGTATCTCAGCCGTCTTTGTACGCATTCCACCTACGTTCTGATAGTACACTGATATTTTACTTTGCTGTTTATTTTTAACATTAAAACACACGTGGGATTTATGAGAGGGGGAAGCATCACCGCGCAGTGTTTGCTATTGTTCTAAAATGCCAGCACGCAGACGCGAGCATGCATTTTTGTATGATGTACAGTGATTAAGATCCCAAGCTGCGTGGTTTGTATTAATACTTGACCGATGTTGCCCGATTTTCAATTTTGTGCAATTAGGACAGGAAAAAGTAATTGATGTGCACCCAGCTATTTCGTGACTACCACCACATTTCGGACAACATAATTCGCGTTGACAAGAAGCAGAAGAATGGTTAAAATCGCTGCACCTAAAGCATCGTTTCACTTCAACACCATCAAACACACTACAACAGTCATATCCTATAAAAACATTTCCTACTTTAGTTAACCTATCATAAGTTATTTTGTCCACTTGCAATAAAACCTGAAACAACTTACTATTTTTCTTAGTCGCAAAAATTTTAACTACCTTATAGTCTGATGTATTTGTAATAAGATCAGCATTTTGTTTTTTAAGAACAGATAATAGTGTATTTTCTTCTAAGTCTTCTGAAAAACCCACAATTCTTACACGAGGATTAAGTACTTTCACCTGTTTTATTTCATATGCGTCAGAGAGTTTAGATTCAGCCAGCTTTTGGAATCTTTCATTGTCTTCAGCATTTTTACATCCAATCAAAATACCACCATCATTAACAGAGCGAATTTTTCTCAGGTTTAAATCTGACTCACTGGGATCAATGTTAGCTAATAAGTCCTGTTTAGTTTGGTCAACAGTTTGCGTTTGCTTGGGTTTAATTATGACTGCAGGCTGAGTTTTATTTTTTAAAGTCTGAGAGTAACTTACAGTTGGTAAAGGCGCCGGGTTAGACACAATAATGCTGTTAATATTCTCTTTTATGGTAGACACCAGGTTCATTTGTAATGTCTCAACAGTTTTATAAAGGGTAGCTAATGCCGAAGTTAAGGAGTCTTCCACCAGCTTATTAATTTTCTCCTGATCAACTGTAATACAATTCTCTAAACATACCCCACATTTCCATGAAAGACCAGAAGTTTCTTCAAGTATTGTGGCAACATCGATTGATTTGTGTAGACAAGTGGAATGGGCTACCTGGCTACACTGACTGCAAACAACGTGTTTATTGTTTCTCAAAATGGATTTCGAACATACGGTACAAACCGCCATGTTCGCTAAATTCACCAACTTTTTATCAATTTTGTTATTGCACAATATTCCTTATAACGTTTGTTTATTAATTATTCACTTTTTAAAATTTTTAACTTTGATTTACTAGCAAAAAAACATAGTTTAAACAGAGCAACTCAGTAGGTGATGTTCACGCTGCGATGCGACTATAATTATATATTAATTATAGTTTTATCATCATATTGGGATAAAATCGTTTAAGGTGTTCTAAAGTTATTGTGTATTTAGAAAGAAACTTTATTATTTCACAAATGGAAATTTTGAATTTCGTGCAAAAAATCCTTATTGAACTATGTCATGGGCAGAGCGCTTTCGACTACTTTGTGGTCATTATCAGTGCCTCTGAAATAAAGAGAGCCTATTTCAAAATTTAGATGATAGTCTGTAAAAATAAGAGACTCACATATTCTTGACCTTTGTGTGTTTCCTTAAGTCATAAAACAGATTAAAAATTGTCACACGAACACAAAACACGTTAGAATATAATATAAAAAGTTAAAATTTCCTAAAACTATAAGGTACTCTGGGTTTTTTTTTTTTTTTTTTGGTGGTGAGGGTCGTTGAAATTGTTATCCCCTTGTAGATCAGGGCTTTGTGACCTGTATCTGCGGTGGGGATAAGAATCCAACTTCTGCTGCGTCTGCCTCCACGTGGCACCACTGGATGTCGGTGATATGCAGATCAAGGCTACTTGTCCTGCATATCACCTAACCAAAGACGCCCGGCTTACTCCAAGGTGTTATGCGACCCGTGCCGAGGGATGGAAGGCATCTGTGCCGCTAAACAGATGTCTTGAACGGAGCCTCCGGAAAACCAGGCCAAATTCCGGAGTAACCAGGCCTTGTCACCAGTACTGCGCGGCTCTGCTGGGATGGACCACCCTTTCCGACGCTACTCGTGGGAACAATTATGAGTACATCTAATAACCAAAACCAAAATAAAATGGATGTTGGCGGGAACGAATCCGACTCATCCGAAAAAGAAAGAAGAGAGGAGGATAAATCCAACTCTCTAGAAAATCCAGTTTCGGAGGATCTAACCTCTGAACAGGAACAAGCCCTACTATCAGGCGACACCTCAGCTGAGGAAACCGTAAAGGTTCTAGACAAACCAAAACACAAGAGACTATCAGGCCATAAAAGCAGGAAGCTAAAGAAGCTACTGCAAAAAGGCCTGCCGTATCAGGATGCGCTGGCGGAGGTCCTTAGGGAGCCGGAAACGGTAGTCCAGGCAGGAGGTCAATCCACCTCTGGAACTTCCAAGAAAGGCACCGGGACACCAGCCGCAACCGTAACCAAGGGGAAACAGGGAACGGGAGAGCAATCCACCCGCAAAACTGTACCCCTGAAGATAGGAGAGCCATCCACCTCAGGGACCAACAAAAGATCCGGGCCTCAGAACGCACCTGGCGGTAAAGGGAAGCTAAACGTGGGAGCAAAATCCACCCACAAACCAGCACCCGCAAAACCCCAGGCCAAAGAGACCAGAAAACGAACTCGTTCGGATGGTAGCACTCCAGGAATGGAGGCTAAGAAACCCCGAACCAGACAAACGCCACCTCAAGGGACCATACAAAGCCCACCAGCGCCCTCTTACAGTGCTGTCACGGAAGGAATCAGGGTTGGAATAATCCACCCTGACTACCCAAGCCAAATGATGGAGACAGTAAACCTTAAGAGGCTGCAGAGAGCAATCATGCTGGCGGTAGAAAATCTACCTGAAGATGGGCCACAGGTGAGATTCCAGGGCTCTGCTAACAGACCTGGATGGCTCATGCTAACCTGTGCAGACGGCACGACCCGAACATGGCTGGAGGGGCTGGTACAGACTCTACAGCCATGGGAAAATGCACAGTTGAGGCTAGTGGAGGGAGACAACCTACCTAGTTCTCACCTATGCGTAGTGTACCTACCTGATGACAGTGCGGAAGAACGCCTGCAGAAGGACAGTGTGCTCAAGAGGCTGAGGAAAATGAACCACAGCCTTCACACACATAACTGGAGGGTAGTTAAAACTGAACCTTCAGGACCTGGCCAAACATGGACCTTCGCGGTGGACGAAGCTTCCTGGGACGCTCTAAGGGCGATGGACTTTAAGCCTTATTTCGGCTTCGGGCAGGTGAAATTCCGCCCAGGACGAATGGGCTTAAACCCAGTCAGTGTGGGTGTGCAACCAGGGACATCGGGGGGAATTAAACCAACCGATGAACCTATTGAGGCTCCCGTTCAGGAGGAGCACACCCCTGATCCCATGGAGACGGACGACACCCCGAACATACCGGATACGGACCAGGAGGATAAACCACCTGGTTCTGACGGAACCCAAGACCTGGAGGATCAACCACCAGGATCAGCGGGTCTTATGTAATCACCAATTAAAAAATTAACTGCCATGGAGGACACAATAAAATGCATTCAGGTCAACTTACACCACGCGAAAGCAGCGACCTACATCCTCGCTAAGTCAATCACTGAAGCCAAAATAGATTTGGCCCTCGTCCAAGAACCTTGGCTGAATAACAACAACCAAGTGTGCGGACTGAGGCTTCCCAACACAAAGGTATTGTATGATCGCTCGGGAAATAAACCCCGGGCAAGTATAATCATTAAAAACAACATTAACCACTTTCTGTTAACAGGTTTCTGTAATGGAGACCTAGTGGCGGCCCAAGTGGATATCAAAACCGGCGGCGGACAACAACCACTGATAGTATGCTCAGCTTACTTTCCGGGAGATGCACCGATACCACCCGCAGGATTGGCTGAATTAATCAGACACTGCAGGAGGAACAACCTACAACTCATTCTCGGCTGTGACGCCAACGCTCACCACACAGCATGGGGAAGCACTAACATCAATGACAGAGGTGAGTCACTGTTTGATTTCATCTTAGGGGAGGGGTTAACGGTTAACAACCGCGGAAATGAACCTACCTTTGTAGTGGCAAACAGAAGCGAGGTCTTAGACCTAACGATATCAACGGCGCACTTTAGCGACAATATCGTCAACTGGGAAGTGTCTTCTGAACCATCAGGCTCAGACCACAGACACATCCGATTCGAAATAAAATCACAAGAAAGAACGGTAGTCAGCTACCGAAACCCCAAAAGCACAGACTGGGAGGGCTATAACCAAACCTTGGCTGAACGCTTACGGGAGGTTCCTAAATCCATCAAGACCACTAGGGAAATAGAAGAGGCGGCAGGACAAATCCAAACCGCTATTCTATCAGCATACCAGGACAACTGTCCTGTGAAGACCAAAAAAGACTCTCGGACCACACCTTGGGGGAACAAAAACCTTGAAAAAAGAAGGAGAAATGTCAGACAGCTCTATAACAGGGCGAAAGAGAATAACTCATGGGACCAGTATAGAGCTGAATTGACCGCTTACAACAAAGAGATTCGAAAGGCGAAAACGGAATCGTGGAGGAAATTCTGCCAGGGGTTATCAGATATCCCTGCGGGAGCACGAATCCACAAGATACTCTCTAGAGACCCAAATCAAACACCATCGATAGGGGCAATAAAGCGACCAGATGGGAGTTACACAACATCAAGGAAAGAATCACTTGAATTACTAAGTAACTGTCACTTTCCGGGGTGCACAATGATTACAGAACAGACTCGGCAGAACCAACCCATGCAAAGGCCGGGCAGAAATAGACCGGATAGGGAAGACTGGAGGCTGGCGTATCAAATCGCAACCCCGGACAAAATAAAATGGGCGATCAACACCTTTCACCCATTCAAATCACCAGGAGAGGATGGAGTGATTCCGGTCTTACTCCAAAAAGGACTGGAACCTCTAATAGCCACCCTGACTAAGCTATTCAGAGCTAGCATAGCGTGGAGCTACATACCAGAAAACTGGAGGTCGGTAAAGGTAATATACCTCCTGAAAGTGGGGCAGGCAGGTTTAAACCTACCCAAATCATACCGACCAATAAGTCTAACATCATTTCTATTGAAAACGATAGAAAAACTGATTGATAGGCATATTAGGGAAGGGGTATTGCAGGAACGCCCTCTAAACATTAACCAATATGCCTATCAACCAGGCAAATCTACGGATCTGGCAATAAACAACCTGGTCAGTAACCTAGCAAAGACACTAGACAGCAAAGAAATTGCGGTCACGGCCTTCTTGGACATAGAAGGAGCATTTAACAATGCCCCAATCGACTCACTCATTAACGCATGCAGTCAAAGAGGTGTCGAACCTTGTATTAACAACTGGATCCGGATGATGCTACAAACGCGTATCGTAAAAACCACCCTTGGTGAGGAGGAAATCAGAGTAAGCACGGACAGAGGTTGTCCGCAAGGGGGAGTTCTATCTCCCCTACTATGGACACTGATGGTAGACGGGCTGCTGGAACTCCTGCAAAGGGAGGGAATCGAGGCGCAGGCATACTCCGATGACGTTGTGATCAGAATACAAGGCAAATTCGATGGTGTAATATCCAACATCTTACAAAGGGCGCTAAACCTAATAAATGGATGGTGTAATAGGGAGGGACTATCAATCAACCCTAGAAAAACCACTATAGTACCCTTCACAAGACGGCGGAAACTGAACCTAACAGAACCCACCGTCGAAGGGATACGCATTCCTTTTCAAAATGATGCCAAATACCTGGGACTGATTCTGGACCAGAGACTAAATTGGAACACCCACCTGGACAAGGTAATCGGCAGGGCGAAAATGGCCTTGTGGACATGTACCAGAATTTGTGGGAAGTCATGGGGCATGAAACCAAAACAAACCTACTGGCTATACCTAACGGTAGTGAGACCGATGATCACATATGGCTCTATTGCTTGGTGGGCAAAAACTAAGCAAAAAACAACCAGGGATAAACTGGCACGCGTGCAAGGCATGGCGTGTAGAGTCATAACATCAGCAATGAAATCGACACCTGTAGAGGCAATGGAGGTGATGCTAAACCTTCCCCCCCTACACATATGGGTAGAGAAGGAGGCCAGGGCAGCAGTGGCAAGGTTTAAGAGCCTAAACCAAGAGCAACCTGGACAAGCTAAGGGTAACTTTGCGGGCCTGGCTGAGGTATTCAGGAATAACCGAATACTTAGCATGCCAACAGACTACATGCTACCCAAATACAGCTTCAATATACCTTTTAAGGTTCTCATACCAACGAGGGAGGAATGGCGGGAGAGACCTGCTCAACTGCTAAACGCCGACCACGTATGGTATACAGACGGATCGAAAACAAAAAATGGGGTGGGTGCGGGTGTGACGGGACCACGGACTGAAATATCTGTGGGACTCGGAAACTTAGCAACCATATTCCAAGCAGAACTACATGCAATAGAAGTATGCTGTAGAGAGATTACCCGCAGGGACCTCTCAAACAAAAGCATCAAAATCATCTCAGATAGCTTATCAGCTCTAAAAGCATTAAGCTCACACAAAATTCAATCCAGACTAGTCTGGAATTGCCTTGAAACCCTAAGACAGGCCAGCAGAACCAACAAGATCAATCTTGTCTGGGTGCCAAGCCACACGGGAGTTGAGGGAAATGAAAAAGCAGACGCACTAGCCAGGGCGGGAGCAGAATCCGCGCTGGTTGGACCGGAGCCTTACTTCGGCTTACCTAAGGCCACAGTCACAAAAGAAATAGGAGAGTGGGTTGTTAGAAAAGGGACTCAAAACTGGCGGGCAACCCCGAGACAACAACACTCCAAAACCTTCCTAAGCAAGCCAGACAAACACAGAACGAACCAACTCCTGGAATTAAACAGGAATAGCCTAAGAATAATCACAGGGCTATACACAGGCCAATGCCGACTCAACAAACACATGAACAGACTGGGAGTAAGCAACACACCAGCGTGTAGGTTCTGCGGTGTTGAGGAGGAAACGCCACTTCATCTAATCTGCCACTGCGTAGCAAGACAAAGAACTAGGGCGAAAATATTCGGACCTGGACAGATAGAGCCTCAAGATCTTGAGGAAATATCACCAAACAAACTGATCTGCTTCATAAAGGAGATAGGTATTGGTGATATTTAAGTTGGGATGAGCCACAATAGACCATTTGAGTCGCAGTGGAGGGGCGACAGTCGCACCACTCATAATCAAACCTAACCTAACCTAACCTACTCTGGGTTTCAATCTCAGTCGTGTTTTAAAAAGTAGTTTATAAAATTTTTCTTAAAATGTAGGTTAGGAACTTATTGTTTGTTTTTATTGACATAGCTTTCAGTAAAGGTGTAATTTTAAAGGTGGCTTTTGACAAAGAAGTGTTTATGTTGATTGCTTTTAAGATCGGTGGATAGATAGAGGAAGATGCTTTGTATGAAGATATTTTAAGGGTGCGTTTCATTTAATGGACCTTAAGGGTGGGTTTATGTTTGTGTTTAATTTAGTGTGGTGTGACGTGCGGTGGTATTTGGTGTATTTGTGTGAGCGAATCTGTGGTGAATGTGTGTTGTGTGTAAATGTTTCTATATGGAAGCCGATATATATATATATATATATATATATATATATATATATATATATATATATATATATATATATATATTGATAAAGGGTACTTAGCCACCTCAAAACAAAGTATATAAACTACGGTGTCACCTCATATATAACTTTTGTACCTCACTTTTTTGAGGTGACAACGTTTTTCAATAAAAATTTCAGGGACGATTCCTAACACATTCAGCAAGCTGTGTGCAAAATTTTGTTCTGAGGTCACAAAATGGTATATATAGCTACTTTTTGGCCGTGTAGTTCACGTATCTACCGGTGGCGCTAGCGTCGCTTTTACTGTAACTAAACGGTCCACTGAGTCACCTCGGTGATATAAAACGAATTCTGCGTATTAAAACCGCGTCGCAGCGGCCTCAGAAATTTGGCAACATTGCAGATTAGATTTGTACCTGCTTTTTTTACCCTTGAAATATCTAATAGAATTCTCAGAAACGAGTGCCTTGGTCTGATATTTTAAGAGGGGCTTTGTAAAGGATTATTATTGTATTTTTTATCTTATTGAAATAATTTGACTAATTTTGCTAGTCTCCTTACATTTTTTTGCTTATTCTGGCTGGTAGTTTTTAACGGTTTTATTTAACTTGACTTGAATGATTTTGTAATATAATTAATTTTTGCGACAGCTATTCAGACACTTTCCTATGAACAAGACTTGAAATTAGTTAAGTAGTTTAACCATATAATATGACGTTTTGGTGCAAAAGGTCCGAAGCTTGGCACAATTATAAAGCGATGCCTACTCTCGCCGGTTTTTAAAAAAAATGGCGCACGAATTCTCTTTTTTTTTAAATAACTTGGTTTTTGTACAAAGTTTGAAACAAAAATTATAGCCAACAAAATTTTATACGAAAATGCTAAACTGTGTTTTTTGTTAGACTAAAAACAAGGTTCGAGATATGATTAAATTTTAATTTAAATTAAAAGTTACTCATTTTTGAGAATGATTGAAATGACATGAAATAAAGATAGATAAATATTCTACAAAAATTATTAATCAGTTGCATGGGTAATATTCTTGGTAAGATACAAACCGTAAAGTTTTAGGTCTACCCACGTATATGTATTTCTATATTATATGCAAAATAAACTGAAATAATTAGGTTTTATCTAATTTTCTAAAAACTAATTACCTAAGACTTCATGGGCTATTTTTAAAAATCAAAAAAAAACCTGTATTATTTTTATAGGTTTCGTTTAATAGGTTCGCGCGCCGTATACCATCTTTTCTTGAAACATTTCAGCCGATATTTGACCTATCTAAAACTCTACTTCGGAATGAGCTATGAATCTCAAACTTTGCACAGTCGTAGACCTTCATGGAGCTAACAACCCCTCCAAGTTTCATGGAATTCCATAAAGTAGTAAAGTAGTTACGAAATTTCAAAAAACGTCGAAATTGCCACTCACTCACTCATGTATAGATCATCAATATTCTACTGTACTTCTAGACATGCTACAAAGCTGAAATTTGGCAGACTTATAGAAATTATGACCAAACCCCTGGAAAAAAATCAAAAAACCCCAAAACTCTCATTTACTCCCCTCCCCCACACATGTAAAGTTTTGTAAAAGTAACATTGCCCACTTCCAGAAATGGCAGACTGATAGGAACTATGATAAAACTATAGAAAAAAAATTAAATACCGCAAAATTATCATTTACTTTCGTCCCCTATAAATGTAAAGAAATGTAAAAGTAACATTGCCCACTTCCGGACACGCTAGAGAGCTGAGCTTTGGAAGGCCGATAGTAACTATGATAAGACTATAGAAAAAAATTAAAACACCCCAAAATTTTAATTTACTTCCCTCCCCTATAAATGTAAAAGTATGTAAAAGTAACATTGCCCACTTTCAGAAACGCTCGAGAGCTGAGCTTTGGAAGGCTGATGGGAACTATGAAGAAACTATAAAAGAAAATTAAAAAACCCCAAAGTTTAATTCACTTTCCTCCCCTATAAATGTAAAGTTATGTAAATTAGCATTGTCCACTTCTAGAAACGCTAGAGAGCTGAGCTTTAAAAGACTATAGGAAAAAATTTAAAAACACCAACATTTTAATTTACTTTCTTCCCCTATAAATGTAAAGTTATGTAAAATTAACTTTGCCTACATCCAGGGACACTAGAGAGCTGAGCTTTAGAAGGCTGATAGGAACTATTATAAAACCATAGGAAAATATAAAAAACCTCAACATTTTTAATATGCATTTCAAAAGTTTTGAACAATATCCCGCATATTTTACTACTTTAAAACTTCAGTATTATCCAAATCCTTTAAACAAGCAGTGAGATCATAACAAAAACATTTCATGTAAAAAAACCAAGTACGCGAAAGTGGTATTCCCTAAAAAGAATTAAGATAAATGTAAAGCCAAGTTCTCCTATACATATTTTAAAATAAATGGTTTTTACTAGTTTCGAAATGTTTTTCTAAACTTGGCTATTACGGCTGCAAATGACTCTTAGGCACAGTGCTAAATTGAATGTAAAGAAGTTTGGCTGGAATAGCAAATTTTAAAAAAACGTTTCTAGACTAGTAAGAACCATTCATTTTGAAATTTGTATTGGAGAACTTGGCTTTACTTTCATCTCAATTCTTTTTACGGAATACCACTTTCGCGTACTTGGCTTTTTTTACATGAAATGTTTTTGTTATGATTCAGTTTTCTAAAAAATCATTTAAGAGGACAATATTGTAAACATTTTTTTTAGAAAATATTTTTTTATTTTAATCGGTATATTATATATAGTAGTGTTAAAGCTAAAGTTGATACTCCAGGGTCGTACGAAAATTAAGGATATTTTTATAATAAACCGAAATTATTAGGTTTCGTATGATTTTCTCAAAAAATAAGCTTTCTACATCAAATGTGTTTAAAACTTTATTGTAGGAATTTAAATTATAATTTTAAAAATCTATAACTAAAACGGCTTTAATTGACAGTTACTCTCCACCGGCGTCCTTACATTGGGAATATTTGTAATCCTAAAAAATTGTCGCCTTTTTCGGACGCCTCTGGTGTGTAATTGGAAATTTAAACATTGTCAGATATACATTAGTAAAAAATATACAGGGTGTCCCATTAAGCATTGCAGCCGGAATTATCTCAAATACTAGTACAGCTACGACTTCAGGAAAAAATTTTATATAACAAAATTTACCTAAAATATATTTGTTCCTGTAGCTCCCGGCTAGGGGGCAGTAATAACACCTACAACTATAAAAATTGAATTTTATGACAAAACTCTATGATAAACATACACAAGTTTTACCATATTCGTATTCCTTGAAAAATTCTGCATAATTTGGACCTCTCACTTGTACCTCTTTCTCACTTCCCCACTTGAATAAAATGAAAATATCACTTTTTATTTAAAAAATAATTACTTCTACGTGGTAACTAAACGGCTCATATTATTTATTTGACTTATTAAGAAAACCCTAAAAAATGCAAATATTCTTTTTTTTTGTTTAAATTAAAATTTTTTCGAGCAAATTTTTTAAAAGTATCAAACCAAAAAACTTAAATTTCTTTAAAAATTCAGATACAAACCCATTAATATTTTTACTTGAAGTTGTCAAGCGATAGTCACTTAAGATATTATTGAAATCCGCAAGTCAAAATTTTACTTAGTTTTGCAGATATTTAAAAAATAGTTTTGTTTGTGTATTGTGGTGAGACGACACCTTATTATGTTATTTGCATGTGTCACACCTGTTATAATTTTTGGATAATTTAATGTTTATTTACGTTTTATAATTTATTTTTGACATAAAGAATTATGTAATCAATCAAAAAACCCGAAAATTCTAATTCACTCCTCTCCCCCATACATGTAAAGTTATGTAAAAGTAACACTGCCCACTTCCAGAGGCGCAAGAGAGCTGAGCTATGGCAGACTGATAGGAAATATGACAAAACTATAGGAAAAAACTTAAAAACCTCAAAATTTTAATTTACTTCTCTACCCTATAAATGTAAAGTTATGTAAAAGTTACATTGCCCACTTCCAGATACGCCAAAGAGCTGAGCTTCGGAAGGCCGATAGGAACTATGATAAAACTATAAAATAAAATTAAAAAACCCCAAATTATAATTAACTTCCCTCCCCTTTAAATGTAAAGTTATGTAAAAGTAACATTCTCCTCTTCCAGAAACGCTAGAGAGCTGAGCTTTCGAAGACTGATAGGAACTATGATAAAACTAAGTATAGTAAAAAATTTAAAAACACCAAAATATTAATTTACTTTCCTCCCCTATAAATGTAAAGTTATGTAAAATTAGCATTGCCTATTTCGAGGAACACTAGAGAGCTGAACTTTAGAAGCCTAATAGGAACTGTGATAAAACCATAGGAAAATATAAAAAAAACTTCAAAATTTTTAATAAGGCATTGCAATACTTTTGAATAATATTCCTAATACTTTACTACTTTAAAACTTAAATATTATCCAAATCCTTTAAAAAAGGAGTGAAATCATAACAAAAACATTTTATGTAAAAAAAGCCAAGTACGCGAGAATGGTATTCCGTTAAAAGAATTGAGATAAAAGTAAAGCCAAGTTCTCCAATACAAATTTTAAAATGAAAGATTCTCACTAGTTTGGAAATGTTTTTGTAAACTTGGCTATTACAGCTGCAAACGACTCTTAGTCGCAGTGCTAAATTGAACATAAAAATATTATAATTTTGATATGACTTACTTGGAAATTAAATAATAAAGAATGTCAAAGTTGCAAATTGACAGTTGGTCTCTCCTCAGTAAACACCATATTTCCTATTTCTTTTTCAGATACCGACATGATCATTTCATTTCATGGTTATGCTCGGGCTGAATGAGGCCTAATGAGGCCGAAACGCTTCCCCGAGCTACCTCTAAGGACTTGCCCATAAAACTTTTTTGTGAAGACTTTTTACCTCGTGAAATTCCTTCAAATTTAAAAAATGGGAGCCGAAACGCGTCCCCAAGCTACTTTACCTCTGAGGATTCGCCCGCGAAACATTTTTGATAAAGAATGTCATTTACAAATTCTGACATCACGTCAACATTTGAGCCTTGTGATTGCTGGTGGTTATTATTAGATTAATAATATTCGCGTTGGGCTGTGGCGTGGGCAAACACATCATTCCTGTATATGGTTATCCTGTTTTAAACGGCTTAACTAATTATCACAATTTCTTTTTTAATAAATTTATTGTTACGGATAAATAATTTTTATAAAAATTTTGTCATATCAATCATGTCATAAACATTGCAAACCCAAAAATATATAAATTAAGATAATGTATTAATTTTTTTTGCATTCCATAGAGTGTATTTTTGACAATTTCCTTTTAATGTTTATCGGATCTATGTGTAGAATTTTTGACAGTAAGTAAACCATTTTTCAACAAAAATTGTATTTAGGACTTTCAATCTATCACAAAACCTCAAAATGTGTTTTCCAAAAAAAATAACAGCCAGTTTTTCTATAATGAAAGTATAGATGTTCGGTTTTTTATATAAAGTACATTGTCACCATGTCTTTTCTTACAAACTTTTGCAACCTTTTAAAGTTGTAATATTTCCTAAAGTGTCCCTAAATAAAAGTAAAACGTTGTTACCTTATATTTAATATTTAAATTTAGTTTGATAAAGCTATTGTGGCTTATAGACTTACGCCATACGTTATCACCTTAATAAAACCGGCAACAGTGCCTGAGGTGGCAGGAAATAGCACATATCCAAAGGTTGTATATCGGTCTGAGGTCCGAACGTATTCCACGTATTTATCAAATATTTGAAAAAAAATTATTTACCCCTCTTTGGAAATTCTGGAAAAGGAAGTTCCCCTCATCTCATATATGTACCTATATATGGGGTAACACCACCAGAAATAGGTGAGATCAGGTCGTCATATCCTTAACGCCGAGGTGACAACGGCGAGTGCATCAATATATATATATATATATATATATATATATATATATATATATATATTGAATTATTTAAATCAGTAAAAAAGCTGCATTTCTGCCACGCACAAAAAGGTACGAATCAGCAAAAGCGGTTCGATGGTTCTAAAAAAAAATATTTTTGTTTCAACAATTGTTTTGAACATTATACGATTGCCTTACCAATCATGCCTGCACTTATTTCCTTATAAATTCATTACTACTGAACAGATTTTGATGAAATAAAAAACATCCTGGCGAGAATTGATTGCTTTATAAAGATCATGATCAAAATTTATCGCTATCTTAAAATTTAGGATGGCGGACAGAATAATACCTGATTCTAAAAAATATCGTGTTTATTCTTATTTTCTGAAAATGTTTTAGTTTTTTTTTAATCTATAGAAAAGCACTACTTTTATCCCGCTGAACAAGGTACAAAGTAATAAAATCGGTTAAGTGGTTCTCACAAAATCTGATTTTGTTTTAACCATAAATTCATTATTACTAAGCCGATTTTAGTGAAATAAAAGACATTATGGCGCAAACTAATTGATCTTTAAAGTTTGGATCATGATATTTTATATTTCACTAAAATCGGTTTTTGAATAATGAATTTATAAAGAAATGACAATACAATCGTATAATTTGTAAAACAATGTTTAAAACAAAATCCGATTTTGTGAGAACTACACCGATTTTATTAATTTGTACCCCTTTATGCGGGAGAAAATTTGTGGTTTTTTCCAAATTAAAAAAAAACTCATCTTCGCAAAATAAGATTAAATAAGCCATTTTGAAGAATCAAGTATGATTCTGTCCGACATCTTAAATTCAAGATGGCGGAAAATTTCGATAACAATCTTTAAAGAGCAATCAATTCTCACCACGATTTTTTTATTTCACTAAAATCGGTTTAGTGGTAACGAATTTATAAGGAAATGAATGCAGACAGGATTGGAAAGGCAATCGTATAATATGCAAAACAATGGTTGAAACAAAAATAGATTTTTTGAAAACCACCATATCGATTTTGTAAGTCGTTGTGGGAGGTAAAGGGAGTGATTTTCTATAAATTAAAAAAAAATAAAACGTTTTCGGAAGCCATTTTGAAGAATCAAGTATGATCATCTTAAATTCCAAGATGGCGGAAAATTTCGATAACAATCTTTAAAGAGCAATCAATTCTTACCACGATGTTTTTTATTTCATCAAATCGGTTTAGTAGTAATGAATTTATAAGGAAATAAATGCAGACATGATTGGCAAGGCAATCGTATAATATGCAAAACAACGGTTGAAACAAAAACATACCCTGTTGTGCGTGGTAAGAATGCAGGTTTTTCACTTTGAAGGGTACAATTTAATTTTGTCCGCCATCTTGGATTTTGATATGGCGGACAAAAAAATATATTTAGTAAAAACTCTGATTAATTCTCTATCAAGTGTAGTTTGTCCCAATAAAATTAATTGTATAGTTCAAAAGTTATAATGAAAAAAAATTGTCCGGTCTTTTTTTAACCACCCGGTAATTACAATGTTTAAATTTAGCATACATTAACCAATATACTCATAAATATTGCCTTTAGCTAACTAAATAATACGGATTATTACGTATATGCTTTTGCTCTGGGTACAAAATTTAACCTTGTAATTTCGATTCGACATAAAGGCAGCAACAATGATTGGAATATTACCACAGCCAACCTAACAAGGTAGGGTGTGATATTACTAGAGATTCGGTAGCTTAGTGACGCATGGGGTTACAAAAATAGCCGAATTGGTGAAAATTGTAATATACCGTTGTGAGTTTTAATTTCCTTTGTAAGGAAAAGAAGTATCATACAAATTTAAATACACCATAAGGTCAGGTTCAATGTTTGGTATGAAATTTTTCCCTTCCTAGCCCGTGCAGCAATGACTAGAGAAGGTATTGTTTTCGAGGAAAATTTTATTTTGAGATAACGTCGAAAATGTGTAATTTGGGTGTATTTTACCTATTTTAGCAATATCGTCATGACGCCTATCTGTGTGTGTATGTATATGTCTACCTGTAAGACCATAGCTCCCAAACCGCTTAACCGATTTTTATGAAATTTTTAGGTAAAATATTATTCAATACTGTAGCAAGCTGATTAGATATTGGTCATAATCTATTATTCCTAATGACTGAATGAAAATATCCTAACTTTTTATCGAAGCATTTCATCAATATGCAATTTTCGGAATATAGTAAAACGTATTTTTCGCATTTAAGTGATTAAATCAAAAACTTGGTACATGTTTTAGTTCCTAAGATATTAACAAAAAACTGTTTTCAAAGCTGATATAGCGTGGAGTTCACTTGGGCTAAGATGGTATCAGATCCGTCATAGATCCATCTATTTAAATTTATGTGGCTTGCTGACGCTACGAGATCACAAAGATGGGCGATGAGTAAAAGTAGTATACCTCTTATAAGATTTTTGTCTACCCTCAAAACTTATGGAATTTTTGTATGTTGTAGAATAAACTTAATCTAATGACTAGTCAAGCACGGTTTTAAGGAGAAAAAATGTATGGACTTTTAGTTAATAAATATCGGGCTAACCGCATAATTAGAAAAATAAATAAATATGATAAGAAGTCGCCTAAAGCGGCCTCCTCGCGAGCCAATTTGCAGGGGTAATTTAGCGTATCTGCATATGGTAGATATCAGCTTTTGTCAATATCTGTTACATACAGGGAGTCTAAATTGCCCCTGTAAATTGACTAATCTACGATTCTATAATTGACTAGGCGACTGAAAAAGGTGACGATTTTTTAGGATTACAAATATTCCCAATGTATGGATGCCAGTGGAGTGGTAACTGTCAATTTTAGTCGTTTAAGTTATAGATTTTTAAAATTATAATTTAAATTCCTACAATAAAGTTCTGAACACATTTGATGTAGGAAGCTTAGTTTTTGAGAAAATCATATAAAACCTAAAAATGTTGGTTTAATATAAAAATATCCTAAATCGTACGACCCTGGAGTATCAACTTTAGCTTTAACAATACTATATGATATACTGATTAAAAAAGAAAATTATTTTCTAAAAAAAGGTTTCAATATTTTTCTCTCAAATGATTTTTCAAAAAACTGAATAAAACCCATAATATTATTATTATAGGTTTTATGATCTTTAAAAATAGCCCCATAATTGGGACGCCCATGGAGTTTCCTACAATAAACTCTATTTTGCCTATTAGAAAATTGGATAAAACCTAATTATTTTCAGTTTATTTTGCATATAATATTGAAATACATGTGGGAGTCTATCATTCATTACAATCATTCTCAAAAATGAGTAGATTTTTATTTAGGACACCAAGAAAACAAATTGGGCAAATTCCAAAATGACGGAAAAATGGTTAATATCATACCTCTAAAACTATTAGCTTAACAAAAAAACACATTTTAGCATTTTCGTATAAAATTTTGTTGGCTATAATTTTTGTTTCAAACTTTTTTACGAAAAATAAGTTATTTTAGAAAAACAGAATTTATGCGGCGGTTTTTTCTAAAAACGAGAGCAGACATCGCTTGAGGTCGCAAACTTTAAGTAATATAGACAGTGAACCCTATAATTGTGCCAAGTTTCGGACTTTCTACACCAAAACGGCATTTTATATCTCTAATGATTGAACTACTTAACCAATTTCAAGTCTAAAGCCCATAGGAAACTGTATGAATAGCTGTCGCAAAGATTTGATGTATTAGAAAATCAATCAAGTCAAGTTAATTAAAACCGTTGATCAAGTCAAGTTAAATAAAACCGTTAAAAACTACCAGAATAATTTAAAAATTGTAAAAAGATTAACAAAATTAGTAAAATTGTTTCAATAAGATAAAAAATACAATAATAACCCTCTACAAAGCCCCTTTTAAAATATCAGACACAGACACTCGTTTCTGAGAATTTGATTAAACATTCCAAGGGTCAAAGAAGCAGGTAATATTTTAAATTACATGTAACAAAGACACCCGTAGTCTCTAAAATCTAAACTGTAATGTTGCCAAATTTCTGAGGTCGCGGCCACGCGGTTTTAACGCGCAAAATACGTTTTATACCACCGAGGTGACTTAGTAGACCGTTTCGTTTCAGTAAAAGTGACGCTAGCGCCACCGATAGATACGTGAACTAAACGGCCAAAAAGTAGCTATATATACCATTTTGTGACCTCAGAACAAAATTTTGCACACAGCTTGCTGAGTGTGTCAGGAATCATCCCTGAAATTTCTATTGAAAAACGTTGCCACCTCAAAAAAGTGAGGCAACGACGTTATATATGAGGTGACACCGTAGTTTATATACTTTGTTTTGAGGTAGCTACGTACCCTTTATCAATATATATATATATATATATATATATATATATATATATATTATTATTATTATTATTTCGCCGATTTTTGTGTTTTAGGACCTAAATAACTCAGATTCAATAAAATTTAAAAAATTAAATTTTCACTTTTTTAAAAGTCTACCTTTTTTATGTTGTAAAAAAAATCAAGTCATGTAATAATTCTCGCCTCAAACAAATGTTTTAGGTTGTCAGACCCTTGATGACTGCGATCGCCTGCGCCTGTAGTCATTTATTAAGGTTACCCTTGGCAACGCTGGAATGCTTTCGATAGAAATCGGGCGTATCGTGGTCCCTTAATAATACATGCTATACACTATCTGCTTTTGATACTCTTATACAAATTAAGCCACCTAGATGTGGACTTGTTCACGCGGCATGTCTTCTACTTAATCTGGGCGGGGATGGGTGGATCTTATCTCACCACCTACACTCTAAAAGTACCTTGTGCCGTAAGATCGGGCGCAATTTTGTCGAGTTTTGCTTAAAGTGTTAGTCTTTGGGGAAAGCAGGCGGTACCCAGTATTATTTTCAAATGGAATCACTGTACGTCCTTGACCTGGCTCATTTGCGGTTATGATCAAATAAATACGCGCCTCTAAAGACTTTAATAGAAAATACTTCAATTTTCTTATTATATACGGAAAGTAAATGTACGTTGACGCCACCAAATAAATGCAAAGCCTTTATACAGGGTTACGCGGAAACATCAAAGAAAACTAAAACGTAAATCCGTTAAAGAAAGTTGCATCTTCTTTTCCGCAGTGTGCTTTGAAATATTCCCTTTTATTTATGGTCTGCGATGGTCACGGGCGTTGCATGAGAAGACTGAAGGGAATAAACATATTGTCTTTAAGAAGCTACATGTGCCCCCTAGTTTGTAACATTTTTGACACTCGCCGAAAAACAGCTTTATTATTGGTATTTTGTTTTTTTAAATTTATTTACGATTTTAATACGATTTATAAAGTCGTATGCATCATAACCGTCATGCTCTTACAACAGTTCACCTTCCCAAAGGGAAGACTGGAATTTTTGTCATTTTTTGAGTAATTTTGGATATTTTTTTCTAATAAGGTATGTTCTCCTATTTTCTTTTTTCGTTAAATATGTTTCAAGGATTTGGGTAAGGCTAGGTTAGGTTATGTTGTGCTAAATTAAGTTAGGTCACATCTACTGGTAAGTTATGTCAGTTCAATTTAAACTCACACAGGTTACTACTGCAGCTTTACAGCAGTGGGTAAGCCTGCAAGGTTTTCATACTTAAAGCATCGAATTCCAAATATCATCAAAATTTGATTTTTGGAGTGTTGCTGTTTCCTGACAGACTGCCAAAACTGGCATAAACAAAAATGTTGCTAACGGTACGCAAAATTATTTATTTGTACAATAGTTCTCCGCCAATAAACAAAAACATTGACTCAAAAAACACGAACATTAATAAGGACTTATTAAAATAAAGCCATGCGATAATAGTTTCAAGCAGTATTTTGACAGAATCACATTGCAGACTGACAGTAGATCTTCCAAAATTGAGATAACAAAATCGAATTTAAAACTTTACTTAACTTTAAGTCGTTTATTTATCTATAATGAAAGTCGACCGTATTTAATTAGGTTCTTATAGTAAACAAAATGAAAATGTTGAAAGACCAGCTGTCATATTCCAATGCAAAACTGTTAACATACGACCTGACACCATTATTGCATGACTTTATTCCAATAAGTTCCTATCTCTAATACTTTGTAATGGTCTTTAACACCAGTATTTACTAAAGGGTCTACAGTGCTAAGTGCTACATACAATCCTAGGTTTAAAAGTCTACATTTTGGTTGAAGGTTTAACTTATTTTTTTCCGTGAATGCAATAGTTTTTAATATTTATATAAATTGTTCATAAATACGTTGGGATATGGGTCATCTTTTTTCGTTGTAACAAAGACAGTATTTCCACACAAAGGTTATAAATAAATAAAAATAATAAAATATTTTGGTTTAACAATGGTAGCCATAATTAAATCTCCAAATGTCACTAGGAAATGTCGAATAAAAACGGTGTAAGTCAGTGTCAGCTGTCCGCTATATTTTACATGTTAATTTTTTAGAGAAGTTAGCGACGATTAAACCGATGGTCGATTGTTTTAGTGAATGAGTAATTGAAAAGGGATTCTAATATATCTTGGGCTTTTTACAGTATTTAAATATTGATATGTATTTAATACGGTAATGCATCTACATATATAGTTTTAAGTCATTTATGTATTATTTAGCTATGAATATTTTTGTATGTAAGTTTTTTTGTCAATCATGGATTATTTCTATTGTTTTTCGAACTGTAAACCACCCCTCAGGGGTGGTACTACAATTTGAGATTATTTTTAATGGGAATCCTACGACTGCACGGACTAAGTTTCCAAAAAATTACATTTGGTTACAAAATTTTTATGTGGTTTTTCTTTATTTCTAAAGTTAATTTGAATTTATATAAGATGAAACTCACTGAGAAATGCTTCCTATCATATTGCACATTAGGGTAAACCAAATCTTTGCAGTTATTTGACCTGTGAGTATTAAAAAAATACACTTAAACCGGTCGGTATCAAGTCTATAGACTTGATACTTAAACCCGGTCTACAATGCTAAGTCTTAAGGTCTTAGTAAATACTGGTGTAAGAGTTCATTATAATAATGTTTGTGTACATTAAATCAATAAACTTACTCCACTCTTTACGTTTCAATTTTGATCAAAAAAAGATCTCTGGATTTTCGAAAATTTATTTATTCATTCAAATAGACCAAAAAAGTATTTTTAACACTGGCGATTTCTTAACTGCAAACGCGAACTGCGTTAATTATTCAAGCTGATTGCTATATATTTGGTATTTAAAGCAGCGCAAACTTTCTTTTTTTATCTAAATCCACCTTGTAAGTTTAAAACCTATTTAAAACTTATATTGTTACTATTAGACTAGAAGCCTTTTCCTCGAGGTTAGCAATCACTCATTCAAGTTACCCGAAATGACGTCACGGTTACTCGGAGTAACCGCTGTATGACGTCAGACAGTCAGATGTGGATAACATTTCCAATTGCGAATTGTTTGTTTTGTTTTTACTAGCAAATTCCGAAATCCAAAAAAGAATTAATTGCTAGAATTGATTTTTTCTAGAACTATCGCTTTCAGTTTTAAATACCTCTAGTTGCAGTTGAATTGATATAGTACCAAACTTCAAGGGACGTGCTTCATTTTCTACCGTTAACAAACATAGTTTGTTGTTAATATATATATATATATATATATATATATATATATATATATATATATGTTAAAATCAAACATTTTGAAAAAAAAACAGAAAAACGATCTTAACCTCAAAATACTTCAGCAACCACGTCTGCTAGGCTGGTTAAACTGTGTGGTTACTCGTGACGTCATAGTTAGTATTACTCAGCGAAGAAAAACAGAAAACGAGTAAACAGGTTACCTGGTAACTTGTAGTTACTGTAAGGAAAAAGGCTTTACGTTATAAATTATCAAAGCGTACGCGACCTGATGACGGTAACCTTGAGCTACGAAAAAACAAAACTAAGGGATGAATAAATATTTTTGCAAGTGTGGCTGTGGTCAGCAAAAAGGTCTCCTTTTGCACGAATATCATATTTATTTGAATTCTCGACGGGAAACAAAAGGAATTACAGAATATTGCATTTTTATCACATATTATGGAAAAAGAGAAAGCTTTTTTTGGTAACCAGTAAATAAGTTATACTATACGTAGAATAATTTAGTCATTGCCAGAGCAAAACAGAAATCTGAACCATAAAGAGGTATTATGGCTTTGTTAAAACTCGTCCAGCAAATATTTTAAATAATTTTTATATTACATAGAAAGGAGCTAAACAAAAATTTCTTCTTAGGTCCGCTTCTTTCAACTTCTGCAGAAATCATTGAACCTGTGTGTAAAAAAAAACAACCAAATCAAAATTTGTAAAAAATTATGCGTAATCGTACAATCAAACACCAATGTTTTTAAAATTTTATTTGACATTTTTAAGTAAAATAAAATATGGTTTCAATTTCTGATTTTATACCTACTAGGTATCAATATAATAATAAAGTTTAAGTATTTAATTCTTAACAGATTTATACTTTGATTTTAGTCGAGTTGCGTAGCAAATATATCGTAGAATTTTATTTCGTTACTATGATCTGATTTTAATTTTCGAAACATCATTTCGTTCTCGATCGCTTGAAAATTAGGTTTCGTTCAAGCCAATTTATTTTAATACGATGCAAACTGGATTGGGCAGTCGTCATAGAAATTACGAACAGCTATAAATAGAGATTTTGTTATATATAATACAATTTGTATCAACCTACACTATCTATTTGCCTATTATTAATTCCTAAAATAAAACAATTAACTTAAGATCAAGTAAATCAGAAACGATCAATACAAGACAAACTCTGTGATACAGCGTTAACATGCAGCTTGTGCTCATACTACTTGCTAGGGGGCATGTTTCCATTTAGCATACGTGTTCGGAAATCTCTCGAATTTTAATCCGTTTGTTCTTCTCATTTTCATCGACTTTTTTCAAATTACTTTATATTCTTGCATTTGTAGTGGAATATTAATTAAAAAAAACTACTTCCTTGTCTGTTTACCTCTTATTTTCTAAACATAACCTAAAATAAGTTAACTATGTCATGCTATTTGAACGTGGTTGGAATACGGCAAAATAATAAGTAATAAGTAGTCCCGTCGTTCCTGAACATCCAAAAAGTCATGCAAATAAACCTTTAAACTATAAAAAAGAATTAAGGTTGTTTTTTCTTCGAAAATGATTCTTTTTCACTAAAATGTGTGTGTTTCGTATTTCTCTGCATTACATGCTAACGGTTTTGATTTTCTTTTATTTTTGATGTGCTATGGCTTGGCGTAAAAGAAAATTTCTTAATGACGAAGAGTTGCTAGCTACATCCGAAGCAACTGCATTAGAATTAGAAGAACTACCATTAGATAATAGCTTTTAAGCAGATGAAGAGGCGAGTGAAAATGAAGATGAGATTCCACTTTCAGTCCTAAAAGCTAATTTGGGTGTGCATCAACCACTAAATCTAAAATATCGAAAAAGATGCAAAGCGGGAGGATCACAGATTATTGAAGAACATCAGAGCGAAACCTACAGTAAAGTATTAAAAGAAATGAAACGTGCTGATAGAAAATTTAAAAAGAAGAATGTTGACATGATTGATGAATCAAAATATAGTTTGGTAGAGGCACCTCTAAAGGAAGACTTTGGTAGCAACAAAAACCCTTCTGTATATTTCTTGTACATGTTAGCAAAATCAATAACACTGGTCTGCAAAAAATCTTGAGCCCTGGAATTATTTCCGCTGATTCCTATGTAAGACGACGCCCTGAATCCAAATGTAGCGTGCGTTTTCTTATACCACCCACCATTTTTGAGGAAGCAGCCTTTTTACCTATTTTGATCATTCTTCGATAATAATTATATTATAATACATAAATTTAAATTTTTAAGTATAAAGAGAGTTATTTTAGTTTCAAACAATTATAAATACATGAGCGCACCCAGGAGGGGGCCTTGGGGACCGCCCCGCCAAGTCTTGAATCATTTACATATATTCCACATATTTCATAAAAAAAACACAAAAAATAGCTTAAAATATACAGGCGTCAGGCCGCCCAAGACATATTCCTGGGTGCGCCACTGATAAATAAGATCTTTCGTACCTTTACTTGGTGCTTGCTTTCCTTTTATACCCTGAGGTACAACCCTCTCGTTTGAAAAACCAGCAGCACTCCGCCAACATGCTTGCATTTCACTTCCCTGAAAACCTCTTTTCCAACTTAGCGATGTCTTGATGAAACCGTTCCCCGTATTCATCCGAGACTGCTCCTAAATTTTCGGGAAAGAAGTCCAGATGCGAGTGAAGGAAGTGCACTTTAAGGGACATGTTACATCCAATGGCCTTTTACGCTAAGAGCAATTCCTCGACCTGAGCGACATAATCATCACTTTTATGATTACCCAAAAAGTTCTTACACACCTTTTGGAATGTAAACCAAGCTCGTTTTTCTTTTTGATTCAGGTGATCAATGAACGTCGAATGTTAAAAAAGTTGTCTAATCTGGGGCCCCACAAAAACACCTACCTTCATTTTAGCCTCACTAAGACGAGGAAATTTAGTTTTCAAAAATATGAATGTGTTTGTTTGATGTGCAAAAGCGGCAAGACCTGGAGTAAATCTCTCTCGCAAAGACCAGTTCCGTACAATGTAATGTTTGTCCCGTGCTCGGCTGTCCCATTCACAAATAAAGCAACAATATTTTATTTTTTTATACAAGGGGGGAAGGGGGCTTGGAGGCGAAAGCCCCCCCCCAAGAATCTAAAAATAGATTATGTTAAAACTATTTATTTTCCTACTTTTTAATATGTTATTAAATAAAAGTGGAAAAAATTTCCAAGCACCTCCAAGGCGTTTTTTTGTATACGGCGGTGGTTTCTGTATATATATACGTTTATATACAAATATGTTGCTTTATACTTTGCTGTAACGTTTATTACCTTTACCATTAAGCTGCTGGCAGCTAAAATTTTGTAAAAATAATTAGAAAATGCATATAAAACGGTAAAATCGACAATGTCCATTTACCATTTATGCAAAACACCCCCCCCTCAAAACAAATGGCTTACCACCTTGCTATAAATATTAATGTTAGAGAACTCTAAACTCTCCAGTCTCTCAAAAATAATGAAGTTAAGGCCAAAAAAAATCCTTTCTGTCCCACCAAACTATCGAAAAGCAGTAAAAATAGGTAGGGGGGTCTCCCCCGAAAATGAAGGGTGATGGGGAAAAACGGAGTTCATATTTGGATTCTGGAGGTCATTTTACATAAGAATCGGTAAGAATGGTCTCAGGGCCGATTTTCATGCCGACCAGTGTAATTCAAAATATAATTTAAAAAATTAAGTTATATGCTACTCAAAAAAATAAGAACCTGAATCTAAAGGAACAAGATTTGTTGGGTTTTACTGGGATAAACTTATTCTGCTGATGATTTGGGTTAAAAGTTATGCCTAGGAACAGATTTCAGCAAATTTTTATATAATTACATCTAAATGACACTACCAAGATTCAAGCTGATAATAGAGACCGCACCTACAAACGAAAGCCATTCGTGGAATCCGCATATTCTCAATTTGACACTTTATTCAATGGTACTAGAGAGTTATCCATTGAAGAGAGTATGATGATTCTATTCAAAGGTAGTTCCTGCCTTAAGCAATATAATCCAATGAAACCCATTATAGGTTATAAACTGTGAGTTGCTGCTGATCAAAATGGATATGTAAACATGTTTGTAATTTATCAAGGAAATGAAGGATCCAAAAAAAAGTTGAGTCGTAGGCTCTAAGAGAACGTGTTCATATGAACTGCTAATATAAGTACTGAAATTAAAACAAAAAATATTTTTTTACAACTTTTTTACCACCGTGGTCTTATTAAAAAAGCTAAAGTCATAAAACACTTTGGGATATGGTACAATACGAGCCAATCGGATTGAACTCCTTAAGGATCTTCTTGATGACAAAAAAATGATGTGGGGTAATTTTGATTTTAATGTTTTAAATACTGTATAATTTTCTTGCCTCGAAGTAATTGCTTCTGTTGGTTTCACTTAGCTTATGTTCTTCACGGCTCCGGAATAAAAAAGCGATTTACAAAATAGCTGGTATTAAAGTAACGGTATCAAGGTCGTAATATAATGAAAGAGCAACTATCAAAATGGTAATTTTTGCTATTTTACTAGTCGTTATTTTGATATGTAGATAATGAAAGTAACTATTAAAATGACTTGACATTTTAAATATTTTTACTGCAAAACAAGTCTTCAAATAGAACCACAAGAGAAAAGAAGAGCGTACTCATTTCAAAACCTTGCCGGAATTGAATTGTGAAACACCAATACTAATTTTGCACAAAGAAATTTTGAAAAATTTAAACAAAATCAACCATAAATTAAAATTTTTAAAAAAATTAGGTTATGCGTAAAGTCAAGTAGGAATCACTGCATAGTGTAAATTTAATATATGGGTCTGTTCATGACATTAAGTGCTCCCGTGTGCATCTGATGAGGGCGGAAGTGTGAAAAGTAGAGCAAAAGAACTTTACTTAAAGAGTGATGAAGCTATTTGGAGAAACTACGGTAAGCTACAATCAACCAACTATCTTCGTTACAATTCATGGGATTTTTATTATTCGCCAATCATGCCATATCTCTTAATAGATTTAAGCTCGATTTTGATTTTTTTTATGATTTAAGGTTTATAACCATTTTAAAGCAGTCCATTGCCTCTACTCAGAGTCTGATGCCATTCTGTGATAGAGTGTGAACACAGCAGCGCAGTTAAATTTATACGTTATAACCTATACCGTCAGATGGAGCAGGGCACGCCCCACCCTGCCAGTGCCTGCTGCGATTATTGACCATCTACATAATAGTAGTTCCAACATGTTTTCAAAAAGGTAATTTTTAAAATACCATGAAATTATAAGTTTAACGGATTTAATCGAAAGACCAAGTACTTGAGCTGAAAATGGAAAAAAAATAAATTTATTTTTTTCGGATTCCTGAAGACTGAAACCTCTCGATTACGACTCCAATCTGCTTGGCGGCAATTCACAGATAGATAAAACCAGTTATTACTGGTTTATTGTGCAACCTCTTGGTTCCTAGGCTAACCACTCCAATAATTTCGTCAAAACAAACTTGTACAGGTCGTTAATGGAGTAGTTCCCAGGCGCTATTATGTACCTTTTGCGTTATATGTCCTACTTTTTTTGCATAGCCTGGACCTCAAGTCTCCTTAATACATGCTTATCCGGTTTAAGTGAACTTTAACCGTCACATGACCGGTCATGATTCCTCTTATAAATCTTACTTACATCCTTCTGCAACTAATTAGGTCTTTTGTGAGTTTGGCATTTGATAAAGGCTCTGTTGTGTCTTAGCCCTTGTTTTTCTAACCAGTGATGTTCATAATTTTCCATATTACCCAGAGTTTGACCTGAAACTGTGCACTTTGATCTACCCAGGGCTGACTCTCGTATAATACACTTTTTTGATCATCCTCGCCTTGCTACGTCATCAGCTTTTTCATTGCCTTGAATACCTTTGCGTCCTAGCACCTAAAATAATTGTATTCTATGATGTTTCGCCAGTTTCACTAGTTCAGCAAGACATTTCTACACTAGCTTTGAGCATTGATTTTACTTGTAAACATTGCTTTGAGCTGACCTTTGGACGCATAAGCGCCCTGAGGACCGCTTGACTACCTGAACATATATGGTTTGATCGAGGTGTCCCACTCTATTGTTTTTTTTTTGCGTATTCTAGGATGGTAAAGATTTCCGTTTGAAAGATCGACGGGTAATGTACCAGAGAGAAGTGCAAATCTCTCCTAGGCCTTTCCCGAATAGTTCTACCCCACTGCCTTCGTCAGTTTTTGATTCGTTTTTGTACCAGGTCAGTCTGTCTGTATCACTACGTCATATAGGAACTTTAGGAACATCTGGTCTCATCTTATGTGTAGCATTGGTGTACCCAGAAGCTTTTCCTCTCTATTATGCATTTTTGATGGTAAGTGCATAATATTCTAAGCATGGTAGAGTTTGCTATTTGACTTTCCATTAATCACCAAGTGAAGTGGGGAAAGGTTTAAGAGCACCTCCATAGCAACTGTCGGAGTAGATCTTATTCTAACTGTGATGCTGAGGCAAAAATAGGCCAAAGGGATTCAAAATAACAAGCCGTCAAAAAGTTGCAGAAAGGAATATGTGACCCAACCGTGAAGGCTTGTAGAGCATTTAAAATAAAAATAGCAAACAGAAATATTGTACGCAACCTTTGAAGGCCATAAGAGCACTTAGATTACAAAATGTACTTTGCATTCCAAATTCTGGCCCAAAATAACAGTGCTAACCTCGTGTGGCTTAGATAAATGTATGGAGAAGCTTCGGTCTTAAATTAGTCCGATATTTTCTTGACAAAACACACGATACTATTTTGCAGTATAGTCTTCGCTTTCGGTCATGTCGAATCAAAATGTTTTAATTTTTTAAACTTTTCTTGCTTTGCGCGTAACCAAAAGTAAAAAAAATAAGGTGTCACAGACTTTGGTGCAAAGAGTGGCTTAATTATAAGAAAATTGGACGGGGCCAAAAAACAAATAAAAATTCCATTCGACCGACCGTACTGTACTGCTGCAGTCAGATTTTTTGTTTGTCATCAAATCGGACGACTACGTTGGACGGCCATACACGCTCAAATTACATGCGATATGGTTGGATACCACAAAATCGAACAACGCTGTAGTACCGTGAGGGGACCCTTTATAATATATTCATTGTCACTAGGGAGACAAATTAGTCATGTAAGTATATCAATTAAGGTCAGGTATATGGCGGTGGCCGTTAATCTATATTCTGATTTCTGCCATCGGCAGCGGATTTCAGGGGTCTTTAATCAAAACCAGGCAGAGGCACCTTTGTGAACCGAAAACTTCGTGCGAAAACTTCTTCTTCTCGACGTAGCAGAAAGTTTCTTGAATCCCGGATTTGTGCTCTTGGATTATGAGGGTAGCTTGAGCAAACGCTGCGAATCGTATGTTATGCCGTAATAAACGCCGCAAGTCGGTTTTTGTCATTTTCTAGGACGATCAAAAGTAATAGTATTGGCAAATGTTCCTCCATGCTGGTCCTTTTTACTCAACTGCAGCACGGCGAGAGGAAGGGTAATGTTTTGCGCTTGGGATATGTATGTATGTATGTAAATATGTATGTTTGTGTCATGCTAGAGGCTAAATCGCTGAACCGATTTTGACGAAAAGGGTGTCGCTAAATTGCTACTGATCAATCCCGAAGGTTCATTGTTGGTGGTCGTTAGACGCCATTTTGTCACATGATGTCGGCTTTAAGGCTCGAATGCCTTTGATAACCCATTGCAAATGCCCTTTAATTTGTTGTACTTTGTAGTCCTCCCTACTCCCAGCCATCTCCGATCCTGTCATTCCCCCCCACCCTCTGAAAAAACTATATCGCATTTATTGGCATTCGCTAGTACCCTAAAGCGTGTCAGCATCACCGTTTTTCAGCGTGAACAGGGTTCTATAATATATAAATTTTTCACAAAATATATTTTTATTGATATTCAAGATCTAAAAGTGGAGAGTGTCGATAACATCAAAAGATGGAATTGGCGATTGTGGTGTGGACTGCAACGACAGAGATTGATGAATTCGTTATCCATAGGTGAATCGGTATTTTGGAAGAGATGCCGAAATGAAAGATCGCTGCGCACCGTTATTTTACGCCTATAAACGTTTCTTTGAAAGCCAATTGTTTTAGTTTTATTATAAGAAAAAAAACTTTTTGTCAAATGGTAAAAATATGTTAGTCAAAAAACCAAAGTATATAATTGTTATTGCTTTAAAAATTTGTTCGTAAATTGATTGTGTTTAAAACAGTATAACCGAATCGCAGTGTTTAAAAAAATAAAAGTCAAACTAACTTTACAAAACCAACATAAAATGCTAAAATGGCGAAAATTGTTTGCCTGGATTGGATGCCTTAAGGGGCTCTTACACGATCGAAATAATGCCATTAATTGACATTATTTCTGGTTGTCCTTGTCTTGCAGATGATATGAATAAAGAATCAAATGAAGATAAAATATTTGTTTAATTCTTTTTGAGAAGATGCGTTTATATTTATTGAGCCCTTGCTGAAGTGTTAGACAAACATCATGTAAGTTAAGAAACTACTCCATTTGTTTAGAAATGTCACATATGAAAAAATAAATACAGAGTGTCCTTCTTCAATGTGTTTTAAATTCTTGTACCGATTTCGGCTTATTGGTAGATGCAAGCATCCGTCCGAAGAATCATCTAAATCTGCTCTTACTAAAAGGAAATTTTAAAAAAATATTTTGAGGCTAATATAAAAATAACACTTTTGGTCTTTTACTTATTGATGATGACTTCGTAATGCGGAGTTGTCTCGCAGTATCTACGTATGCTTTAGTGAGTAGATCGAGTAAGTATATGAAAAACCAAAGTAAATTATCTGCAAAATTTCTCGGCTAAAAGTTTTAATACAGAATCAACAATATCGTTTTGAATACGACCGCCAAAAGGACGAATAAATAAATGATTCTTTAAATTTAATTTTGATGCGGTTCAATTAATGTTTAAAATTGTCTTAATTCTGGTGTAATGTGTAATTATTTCTAGTTGTAAAAAGAAATGAAAGATTCCATCCAAGCGATTCAGCGGTAAATGCCCGGTTCAAATTCTTGCTGATACCTCAATCAAAATCAGCTGACTACTAAAACCAAACGTTGGTTCAAGAGTAATGTCATGTCTATAAATGAATGCCTTGATTTTAAAGGTTTTGAGCAAATAAAAAATGCCGGCTTGGGCAAGTTTATCTACTTACAACCGTTGAGAATTAAAAGACTTTTCTGAGGCATTTTGCATCCATAATTCAAATAAACTATCTTTAAGAATGTAGATTTAACAAAACAAATATTACATGGTATGAGGTGGTTTTCTAGCAAAAAATAACTTTATTATTTCTGTTTATTTTAACTTAAAGTTGATGTATTTTTTGTGCTATGTGGGTGACCCTAGATTTTTGTTTACTACTGTATATGCCAGGATTATTGTGTGTACTTTAAAAATTTTCTGCTTTTCCATATACAAATATACTCATTGCTAAAGTGTGGCCTTAAAAAAAGTTTAAAAAAAATTTGGGCGCCAATTTGTGGCCTATTTAAAATGCATTGTGTGACATTTGTGGCAGCTTAAAGACGTTGCCGCCATTTTGTGACATTGTAATTAGAACAAACACAATTTGCCAATCTGTGACACAAAAACCCACTGAATAATTAAACAAATATCTGGAAGCAGAACTGTATTTTCCAGCTAGGTAAAACATTGATATGCCCGGTAACTTTTATACAGTGGAGAAGGGGGGGTTCAGAAATAAGAAAATTTTAAGTGCGCCACATTATTTAATACCAATGTTTTACAAAGAAGATCTTAAATAAAATACAGTTCAACCCAAACGTTGCAGCCAAACAATGAAATTCTACTTACTTCCGAGGCTTCCAGAGTATTTGTGTAATTAAAAACCCAAAAAAATTGACTAATAGACAGAATAAAATTCTAAAAGATTGAATTATGATGACAAAACTAGAAGCACTTTACAGGTAGACGGACTCCTTTAACAGGTCATAGTGTACCTACATCTGAGTCAGTAGCATAGGACTCAATTATATGAATGATTGTTAAAAAAAATATATATATCCAAAATCTTTCCATCATAGGGGAGATCTAGACCAAATATCTGCTGTCATCATTCTACATTGGGTAGAATGAGACAGACAGCAACCCAGTCCGAGATCCACCCCATGAGGTAAAAATGTGTAACGAAACCGCTAAAAAAAAAATATAATCTCATCTCTCTTTTGTCTCCGCAAAGTTGGTCACTGGGTTGCACAAATAACACAAGAAAAATTAGTTCATCTTGTTTATTTTAAAAGGTAAAACTGGAGTATTACCAAAAACATGAAATAGAAAAAAATTAATGAAATGTAGTGGAACAAGTCAGGGCCTAAGTAGCAAGACAATCCAAATTTCACAAGAGAAATTGTCTTAAATAAATGAAATGAAGGAAAACTTAGTAAATACACCGCAAAATTGTGGTTATGACGTCAAACCGTTACCTTGCGTTTACAAGAAGTGTTAAAATTAAGCTGTGCAAAATTATATAGGGAAAGATCACTTCTAAATTATATTGTGAAAGTTATATATGAGAAAAAAATTATAGTTAAGGCTTGCTCCTACCTTGGTCCTTGATTATATTGTTAAAATAAAAAAAATGTGTTTTATTTTGTAAACCTGGATGTGTTGTACCAGACATCTTCTGCTACTCCAGGTCCCGTTCTGCTCGCGCCTCCCCTAGTGCCCGCTTAGCACATCACGCTAGGGCCACACTGGTTGTGGAAAATGTTGCTGATTCTTTGCCCGAGCGTAGAACCCTGTGGAAAATGAAATGTTTCAGTTTCCTGGAATTCGTCAATTTTGCACGAAGTTCCCCTACACAGTAACTTAAATCGAGGACCCCATGTCGACTCAATAAAACAAAGTAGATTTAAACAGATGAACTAAAATAATCCTAACGTACCTTTCCCAGGGTTAGAACTGGCTCGTCCGGCTTCCCACCAGCGTCCAGCACCGCTGCCGATGGAATGGACAGGGCTGTAGACAAAGGAGAAAAACAATATATAGTTTTTATCCAACACGTGGTTAAAAGAAAAAATGTAAAAACGCCAAAAATTCCCCACGTCTTTTGTCAAAAAAAAATACATTTCACACGAAAAATAATTACAATTTGGGAGGCAATTATTATCTTTAAGAGTCCTCAAATAATAAAAAAAAATGAAAAAATAAAATCGAACTTACCAATGCTCTTTCCGTGCAAATGGCGTAGGCCGACTTAAATCCCTCTATGTAGAGGATATGAGCCGTCCACGAGATACGCCTCACGACGGACTCACTCTTTACAGTCTCTGGGATATCTCCTACAATTCGCTGCAGTGCCAAACCAAAAACAATGGCGATCCCAGAGCCTGTTGCCGACCCAGCCAAAATTCGTTAGCAAAGAGACCAGGCAGAACACAAAAACCGAGGTGGCCGGAAACCGTTTTGTAAATTTGGTGGGGAGTGGGGACGCTAAAACGCAATAGTACCAACCTAATCTTCCCGGTTAAATTCAAATAAAGGATGCGAACCTATTTATAAAAAACTTTTTCGCCAAAAATAAATCTCTACCTTCAGTGGCAAGACTGGAAGAAAAAACCCGGGGTTTTCAAAGTAACCAATGAGGAGATACAGCAATAGTTCTATACAGGTATATAGGGGGCAGCACCGACCAAGGGGATAGGAAGTACGTAAAATGCACCTTGAGGTGTTGTCGGATCTATTTCCACGGTTGAAATTTTTATAACAAGGACGTCGAGACACCCTCCATACATTTGACCGAACATTTGCCTACCGGACCCCCACCAACATATCAAGTAGAAGAAGAATAACCCGACGGACTAGAAGAAGCTCAGCATTGAAACCATCAACTGTAAAATCAATTACTGGAGATCAGGGCATGCAGCAAACCCAGGAATATTCGAACACTCAACCAATTCCCATATGAGTAACGCTATACTAAGTGTAGAATTTAGTTGTATTTTAGCTACAGTTTCAGTCACAAGTTTCCTTTGCTCTTTATATATGTTTTCTCTAAGATTCATATGGTTTGACGCCATTCTTGTAAAACATTTCTACTGTAATAAAGTTGTTTCTGAACCTGAACCCAAAAATACACACTGAACTACTGCTAAGAAGCTCGGCACAAGAGTGTTCAGATCTTAACTCACACGATTTCGTTTATTCTTTTAGTCTTGGTTTATCCCTCGTTTATCTCCCATTTACAAAAGTGCATAACTCGTATTTATTTTATCCTTTCCCTATCAAATCAATAAAGATATCAAAGTGGCGGAGCCTCGGTTGTTCCTGGTCAAACCGTGGACCTAAATATGTTTTCGTGCTGTCACAACTAGCTATGAGGTTCGGATTGTCCCAATATCCTCGAAAATAAACGTAAGGGAATGAAATGTTCATCCAAATGTTTCCTTCCTGTTACTAAAACCATTTGTGATGCGGCAAAGCCAGCATAACAGCTGTTTAACTTTATGTACGTCAAGTAAACGACGAAACTGCAGAAATAAACAAAACAACCAAAAGTTTTATGTGATTTCCCCGAAACCTGTGATCCTAAATTCCAATTACGATGTCCAGATAATGCGATGTGCGTAGTGTCCACAGTAATTCGATGGAATGCCTCCTTTTAAGGTAACTTCCTAGACACTATATAACCTCCAAACCTATCTCTATAAAATACCCTTACTTTGTGTACAGAAAGACGAATCAAAGAGCCTTGATTATTTACCTAAATAAACAAATATGTAACGTTGTCTTAAATGTAAAAATGACACGTTACATAATCCCCCCCCAACTTCAACACGATTAACCTAAAAAGGTTAATCGGAGAGGTCCGCTGCCGACTTAAGGTCTTTGGCATGCCAACTCCCTCTCAGTACTTTACCCGATGGTTCCTGAAGCTCAAATATCCATGGAGAAATTTTATTCCTAATCACATAAGGACCAACGAATTTCGGTGCTAACTTCTTCGAGAAAAACTTCGCAGCATCTGACAAAACATAATTTTTCTTCCAAACACGCTGACCCACAGCAAAGTTGGGTACCCTTGTACGCAAATTATACTGAACTACGTTTTTCTCTCCAGCCACCTCTAACCTTCTCTTAACATCAGCATAGAGCTTCCGGAAACCTTCGTTCTTACTTTCAGCTGCGGATTGTACACCATTCTCTTCAGATAACAAAACTGGGTTGGAGTAATCTTTACCTGATAAACACATATTCCTACCAAAATTAACAAAGAAAGGAGACATCCTGGTTGTCTCATGGGTTGCAGTACGAATCGCGCAGGCAAGTTTATGTATTTGTTCGTCCCACTTCCTGTGGTTGTCTTTCACATAACAACATAACATGGTTTTTAACGTGCGATTCGTCCTTTCTGTTGGATTTGCTCTGGGGTGATAATACGGATTATACTGAATTTTAACCTGATAACTCTCAGCAAAACGCTTAAACTCATTACTTTTGTACTGAGGGCCATTATCACAAAGTATCAAACGGGGCACTCCGAAGACCATAAATACTTGCTCCTCAAGATGCTTAACAACAGCTTGAGTAGGGGCTGTTCGCATTGGAAAAACTAAGGAAAACTTACTCAAATAGTCCGTAACGACGAGAATCCAGCAATTACCCTTTGTTGAACGAGGTAGAGGTCCACATAAATCAGTCGAAATAATTTCCCAAGGACGAGTTGGTTTTGGGTGAGATATCATCTGATCAGATACACCTTGTGTATCACCTTTATGAGCTGCACAGATAAAGCATTTCTTTACAAAAGTTGCCACGTCCTGGCGCATTTTTGGCCAATAATATTTTTCTGCCAGTCTGTGGAAGGTTTTATACACACCCATATGTCCTGCGGTAGGAGGATCGTGAGCTTCTCCAATAATTCTACGCCTATGATCTCTGGGGACTACCTCTTTCCAATATTCGTTAGATGGTGAAAGTTGAGGGTATTCTTGTTTGACATATTTATACAACTTATTATCAGTGTATCTCCAGTTCATAAATTTTAACGGTGATTCTACGACCCTCTTTACCATCTTTTGGTACCATCGATCTTTAATTGCTGTTGAAACATCTCTGGGCTGCGAAATTGTATCAATCATAGGTACTGCACGAGACAACATGTCCGGGACAACTAAATCTTTCCCTTTCCGATGGATTACTTCAAAATCATATTGCTGCAGTTTTACAGACCAACGAGCAAGTCTTCCACTGGGCTCTTTTAAGCTATGAAGCCATTTTAAACTAAAATGATCTGTTATGACCTTAAATGAGATCCCCTCAATATAAGGCCGGAGCTTCTCTATCGCCCAAACCAATGCCAAACATTCTCGCTCGGTGGTCGTGTAAACACGTTCTTGCTTAGTCAAAGATCGACTCAAATAGCAAATGACTTTGTCTCCTTCAGGATAAGGTTGCGTTAAACATGCTCCTATTCCATATCCTGATGCGTCTGTTTGAATGACAAATTCTTTGGTATAATCTGGACATGTAAGAATCGGTGCAGTCACTAAAAGTTCCTTAATCTTAATAAATGCTTTTTCGCAGTCTGGAGTCCAATCGAACTTTTGATTTTTCTTAGTTAGAGCTGTAATCGGAGCTATTATCGCTGAAAAATTCTCTATGAAACGTCTGTACCAGGATATTGTACCTACAACTCTACGAACTTCTCTGACAGTTCTTGGCCTCTGGAGCTCTAACATGGCTCTAATTTTATTAGGGTCAACTCGGATGCCTCGACGGTCCACTACGAATCCTAAATAAGTCATTTCTGGCCTACACAGTTGGCATTTCTCCCAACTTACCGTTATCTTTGCATTCTGCAATCTTCGTAGGACTTCCTCAAGAATTCTAAGATGTTCAGAAAAGCTCTGTGTGACAATTACGAGGTCATCGAGATATACGTACACGTAGGGGTCTAAATCGTTTCCTATGATGCTATCTATGAGTCTCTGCCAAGTTGCAGGTGCATTATGAAGACCAAATGGTAACCGCTTAAATTGGAAGAGACCTCGTCGACAGATGAATGCTGTTAGTGGCTTCGATGATTCTTCCATTGGTACTTGCCAATAAGCACTCTTAATATCTAAAGTTGACAAGTACTTAGCATCTTTCAATTTGTCAAGAGTCTCGGATACGAGTGGTAAAGGATAACTATCACGCGCCGTCACTGAGTTCAATTTGCGGTAGTCTACACAGAAACGATATTTCTTTGTGTTTTTCTTTTGTACCATTACCACTGGTGAAGCCCATGAACTACTACTACGTTCTATCACATCCATTTTCAGCATTTCGTCGATTTCGTCATCAATAAGTTTTTGAATGACCGGTGAGACCTTATATGAACGTTGTCTTATCGGTGCTGCATCTGTTGTAATCTTATGCTCTACCCTGTCTGTACATCCTAGTGAGTCACCCATAATAGTCTTATATTTATCGACCAATTCCTCTAGTCGTTCTGATTCATAAGGAGTAAGAGTTGTTTGTTGGTCTGATGTTTCTAAAGAACAAATCACATCTTTATTATCGGCAAAATGCCACTCATTAGTACTTAAGTTCGGTACTATCCCCATCGAAATCCAAAAATCTAATCCCAAAATCAAAGTGTGCGGCAATTCAGGAACGACGACGACCTCTATTAACCTAAATTTATCCTGAACTCGCATAGGAAGTTGCACTGTCCCAATACTACTCGTGCTTTGACCATTTGCCACAATACAACTCGTCTTCTTTGTCGTATCAAGTGAAAAACCAAACCTCTCGATGATTGACCAACCATGATTCCCTAAAAAGGTACGTGAAGCCCCGGAATCCAACAAACCTAATAACTTATTTCCGAGCACATCCACTTCTAAATAAGGCCTCTCATCTTTGCGAGCATGACTTATCACATAATCTAAAACGTACGTTAGCCTATCGGTCGATGCTTGTTCAGGCTGACTCGAAGGTCGACCACCTACGAGCGCCTGGGTCCGTTTCCCTGACGATTACAATTACGACATTCTCTTACTGTAACCCCTGCCTGTCCACACGAATAACACTGCTTGCCTCTAGGTAATGCGCACCCGATTGCCATGTGCCCTGTTTGGTTGCATCTGTAACAAACAACGTCCCTGTTCGCCCTACCAGATCCAACACCCTGTGGTTGTACATCCCTGTCATTTACACTAGACTGACCACTAGCTGGTTGCTGTCTATCTCTATCAGCCCTAGCAGCAAAATTGCTTGCTGGCTGCTGCCTATTTCTGTCGAATCTATTAGCAGGATGATTTAAATTCTGTTGGTTCGATGTCCCGGCACCTGATATTTGAATTGCATCAACCCCTGTTGAAAAATCGTCACTGTCGCTCTCTACGTGAACGTAGGCCAAGTCAGGTTCAATAGATTGGTTTTTCCTAGGTGTAAAATTCTCCTCTTCTAAACCATATCTCTGGTCTATTCTACGACACAGATCCTTTAAATGTGATAGGCTATTGACCTCAGTAGCAATTAACCCATTTTTATAGATGTCCGCGATATTTCTGAAGACGATAGCTAATTTCGCCTCTTCGGAAACAGGACAGCCAAGTCTTTGGAAATATGTGTTCATGACAGCAATATAGGTCCCTATAGACTCTCCAGGGCCTTGTTTACGTTTTTGAATCTCCTTCAATAGCTTCTCGCCATATGAAGAAGGAAGATATTCTGCCATGAACCTCTGTTCCAGCTGTTCCCACGTATGGACTTCTCTTCGAACATCTTTGTAAAAAGTATAAGCTGACTTTTCAAAAAGATCAATGCCCGAATTCAGTAAAACCTTTTTGCTGACTCCTCTCGCCTGACTTAACTCGTCCACTCTCTCAAAAAATGCGGTGACGGAGATCGTACCCCTCTCGCCTGTAAACTTTATGTTCCACTTATGCGGAGGTACAGGTGCAACATGATATGAAGTACCAGGATCACTTGACATTGGTACTGGCGACGAACATGAAAATGGTCGTGACTGAGCAATTGGTGCTATGCTACTTTGGAGGGCAGCTAAACTCAAAGGAACGGTAGACGGTTGTTGATACTGAAAAGCTGTTGTACCGTAATTCTCAATCGGCATAGGGAGTGGTGCTTGTACTGATGTTTGAGTTGGGTTCGTTAGCACTTGCATTTGCAATGGAGCAATGACCGACGGTTGGTTTGTGGGCTGTTGAGCTGTTCTTTGTGTGCTCGAGTGCTGTGGCTGCGGGAGTTGAGACTGGCTGGGAATGTTGCCAACATTTGTCGAGTGATCTGAGCTTCGACTCGTTGATTGGGTTTCAGATGCTTCATCATCATCTGAGGTCACGCCAACTCTTAATAAATCTGTTGCTTGGCTCTGCAACCTCCCAATCAAGCTCAAGGTTTCCGCAACCAGTATGCCTTTGGTTTGACTTTCTTCAAAGTTAGACGGATTCATGTTATTTATCCTGGCCAACACGTGTTCCAACCTCACAGCGATTTTTCTAAACTCTCCCCCTTTACTCGTACCAGAGAACTTCTCTACCAGCGGTACCAGACTATCAAGCTTCTTCATGCAGCTAAAAGCATCTTGGCCAAATTTAAAGGGATACGGAGGGTATCTCATACTTGCATCAGTCTTTTCTCTTTGTTTGATCAACAAAAGCTGTTGTTTCATCTCTTCCACCGATCCAATAGCTATGCCTCTCCATGTTAACTCATAGATTAATTCGTCCTTGACTAAGTACCTTACGTCAGACAACCGACTCAAAGAAATAGCCATAGTGCCTTTTATCTTCAAACTTTAAACTTTAATTAAAACTGTTAATTATACCTCCCAATTATAAAAACTAAACCACGCAATAACAAACACAAAGTTCACTTTAAATTCACCAGTGAAAATCACTATAAATTTTCTCACAAATGTAGAAAATATAAAACTTAAATACGGGCAGACGCGAACAAAACCGAAAAACACCGGAGCAGTAAGAAAATAAAATTTATTTGCATTTAAAAATGTAATCATAATTTATGTTAAGTATTTGTACAACCAACTATGACGTCCAACCTTGCAGAGAGAAATAACTACTTAAATCCTAAATTAGAATTAACAAGTAGCCATAACGAAAGTAAAAAAAATAAGAGTTTTGGCAGTGTTTAGGTCTTATGTTTCACTCCTGCGTGAGTAAAACCAAAAAAAAATGATTGCGCTTATCCTAGCTGAACTGGATTAAAATTAAAGTTAAGTGATGTTTGTTTACCTCAGCAACCGAGTAGGTAAATTTATCCCTAAATGGAACGTACAACAGACTACCTATAACAAAAATCCCAAAGCTGTTGTACACAGTTAACGCTAGGGTATACTCCTGCTATTGCAGAACGGCTCCACTAATAACTCCTCAAAAAAAACCCAAATCGCCGTATACAATGATTTTTCTAAAAAGAATAAATCAAAACCCACTTTAACCTGCTTACCTACTCTGAGTTTACACGAAACATGCATTGCTTAAGGTCACATCATCCCTTAATATATAAGTGAACGCAATAAACATCGGAACAGATGTTCATGTTATAGAAATCGTAAAATATGCTCAATTAAAAAAAAAACCGCTCGCTGAAATTGCGTCGAATTAGACTAGTAAGGATGTTGTGTGTAATAAAAAAAAATTTAAAGAAAATTAAAAAAAAAAAATTACCGATGGTAATAAAAAATTTACACAAATAACGTCTTGGTAGGACTGCCACTCTCTAATAATCGTTAAAATGAAATTCCCAAAACTTAAACTAAATTGATGCAAACTATGGTCATGGTCAAAAAGACCCTAGGATCGTACCGAAAGGTGTCCAAAAAAAAAATTTTAAAAAAAAAATTTTTGGTGTCGACCACAGTAGTCCAATAGTAAAAAAAATTAATTAGTGACTCACTAAAATTTTCAAAAGTTACTCCACTCTGATAGGTGGTTTGGAGTAGGGAGAAGAAAAAAAAATTTAAACGAATGATGATAGGTTGTTAAAACGCGAGAGTTCGAAATGAAATTATATTTTAATTCAGAAAAAAAATTTTTTAAATAAACTGGTAGAACCATTGTAGGGACAAGGTACTACTATGCACCAAAAAAAAAATTTTTGCCACAAGAAAATCAAGTTTCCCTTCTTAAAAAAAATTTTAAAAAAATATTAAAAAAAATATTAAAAAAATATTTTCAAAAAAAAAATTAAAAATGTTTAAGTGGGGTTGCAGCTCCTATTAGTGAAATTAAAATCACCAAAAAACTTGTTGACCTAAATAAATTGACTGACCAAAAATAATCTGTGAAACAATTTCTATCTTATCACAAGCAGGAAATAATAAAATATAAATAAATGAACCTGCAGAAAAAAAAATTGTTAGAAAAAACACACTACCTATGTCATATATTTAAAACATAAAAAGACCATGTCTGGAGGTCCATCCACCTATAAATCAACAAAAAAAAATTAAAACATGTTTTTCCTACAAAAAAACTTTAAAGAATTAAGAACATGATTTGGACGCTGTTGAATAAAAACTCCCATGCTCCTCATCCACTTATTCTTCCTTAATAAATAAAAATGAATATTTTATTTTCCAAGAAAAAACTTGTGAAGATAAGCCAACAAGAAACTATGAGGTTTACTAAAACAACAAAACGAGTTCCAAATCAACGCCCAAATTACCAAAAATATTTAAAAAGTGTTATTTCCAAAAACCAATGATCTTGTTTTTCATTAAAAAAAATTGATTGGGTATCAAAACCACCGACAGCCACTGAAAGCCTTTAACCTGGCTTTGGCTGTACCACAAAAATTTTATGTTTTAGAAAATTTTCAGAAAATTCAAAAAAAAATTCCTTTTTCTTTTCAAATCAAAAAAGAACAATAAAAAATTACATCAGATGTTAAAAAAACTAGCCAAAAACACACGTTGGGCGCCAATTTGTGGCCTTAAAAAAAGTTTTAAAAAAATTTGGGCGCCAATTTGTGGCCTATTTAAAATGCATTGTGTGACATTTGTGGCAGCTTAAAGACGTTGCCGCCATTTTGTGACATTGTAATTAGAACAAACACAATTTGCCAATCTGTGACACAAAAACCCACTGAATAATTAAACAAATATCTGGAAGCAGAACTGTATTTTCCAGCTAGGTAAAACATTGATATGCCCGGTAACTTTTATACAGTGGAGAAGGGGGGGTTCAGAAATAAGAAAATTTTAAGTGCGCCACATTATTTAATACCAATGTTTTACAAAGAAGATCTTAAATAAAATACAGTTCAACCCAAACGTTGCAGCCAAACAATGAAATTCTACTTACTTCCGAGGCTTCCAGAGTATTTGTGTAATTAAAAACCCAAAAAAATTGACTAATAGACAGAATAAAATTCTAAAAGATTGAATTATGATGACAAAACTAGAAGCACTTTACAGGTAGACGGACTCCTTTAACAGGTCATAGTGTACCTACATCTGAGTCAGTAGCATAGGACTCAATTATATGAATGATTGTTAAAAAAAATATATATATCCAAAATCTTTCCATCATAGGGGAGATCTAGACCAAATATCTGCTGTCATCATTCTACATTGGGTAGAATGAGACAGACAGCAACCCAGTCCGAGATCCACCCCATGAGGTAAAAATGTGTAACGAAACCGCTAAAAAAAATATAATCTCATCTCTCTTTTGTCTCCGCAAAGTTGGTCACTGGGTTGCACAAATAACACAAGAAAAATTAGTTCATCTTGTTTATTTTAAAAGGTAAAACTGGAGTATTACCAAAAACATGAAATAGAAAAAAATTTATGAAATGTAGTGGAACAAGTCAGGGCCTAAGTAGCAAGACAATCCAAATTTCACAAGAGAAATTGTCTTAAATAAATGAAATGAAGGAAAACTTAGTAAATACACCGCAAAATTGTGGTTATGACGTCAAACCGTTACCTTGCGTTTACAAGAAGTGTTAAAATTAAGCTGTGCAAAATTATATAGGGAAAGATCACTTCTAAATTATATTGTGAAAGTTATATATGAGAAAAAAATTATAGTTAAGGCTTGCTCCTACCTTGGTCCTTGATTATATTGTTAAAATAAAAAAAATGTGTTTTATTTTGTAAACATGGATGTGTTGTACCAGACATCTTCTGCTACTCCAGGTCCCGTTCTGCTCGCGCCTCCCCTAGTGCCCGCTTAGCACATCACGCTAGGGCCACACTGGTTGTGGAAAATGTTGCTGATTCTTTGCCCGAGCGTAGAACCCTGTGGAAAATGAAATGTTTCAGTTTCCTGGAATTCGTCAATTTTGCATGAAGTTCCCCTACACAGTAACTTAAATTGAGGACCCCATGTCGACTCAATAAAACAAAGTAGATTTAAACAGATGAACTAAAATAATCCTAACGTACCTTTCCCAGGGTTAGAACTGGCTCGTCCGGCTTCCCACCAGCGTCCAGCACCGCTGCCGATGGAATGGACAGGGCTGTAGACAAAGGAGAAAAACAATATATAGTTTTTATCCAACACGTGGTTAAAAGAAAAAATGTAAAAACGCCAAAAATTCCCCACGTCTTTTGTCAAAAAAAAATACATTTCACACGAAAAATAATTACAATTTGGGAGGCAATTATTATCTTTAAGAGTCCTCAAATAATAAAAAAAAAATGAAAAAATAAAATCGAACTTACCAATGCTCTTTCCGTGCAAATGGCGTAGGCCGACTTAAATCCCTCTATGTAGAGGATATGAGCCGTCCACGAGATACGCCTCACGACGGACTCACTCTTTACAGTCTCTGGGATATCTCCTACAATTCGCTGCAGTGCCAAACCAAAAACAATGGCGATCCCAGAGCCTGTTGCCGACCCAGCCAAAATTTGTTAGCAAAGAGACCAGGCAGAACACAAAAACCGAGGTGGCCGGAAACCGTTTTGTAAATTTGGTGGGGAGTGGGGACGGTAAAACGCAATAGTACCAACCTAATCTTCCCGGTTAAATTCAAATAAAGGATGCGAACCTATTTATAAAAAACTTTTTCGCCAAAAATAAATCTCTACCTTCAGTGGCAAGACTGGAAGAAAAAACCCGGGGTTTTCAAAGTAACCAATGAGGAGATACAGCAATAGTTCTATACAGGTATATAGGGGGCAGCACCGACCAAGGGGATAGGAAGTACGTAAAATGCACCTTGAGGTGTTGTCGGATCTATTTCCACGGTTGAAATTTTTATAACAAGTACGTCGAGACACCCTCCATACATATGACCGAACATTTGCCTACCGGACCCCCACCAACATATCAAGTAGAAGAAGAATAACCCGACGGACTAGAAGAAGCTCAGCATTGAAACCATCAACTGTAAAATCAATTACTGGAGATCAGGGCATGCAGCAAACCCAGGAATATTCGAACACTCAACCAATTCCCATATGAGTAACGCTATACTAAGTGTAGAATTTAGTTGTATTTTAGCTACAGTTTCAGTCACAAGTTTCCTTTGCTCTTTATATATGTTTTCTCTAAGATTCATATGGTTTGACGCCATTCTTGTAAAACATTTCTACTGTAATAAAGTTGTTTCTGAACCTGAACCCAAAAATACACACTGAACTACTGCTAAGAAGCTCGGCACAAGAGTGTTCAGATCTTAACTCACACGATTTCGTTTATTCTTTTAGTCTTGGTTTATCCCTCGTTTATCTCCCATTTACAAAAGTGCATAACTCGTATTTATTTTATCCTTTCCCTATCAAATCAATAAAGATATCAAAGTGGCGGAGCCTCGGTTGTTCCTGGTCAAACCGTGGACCTAAATATGTTTTCGTGCTGTCACAACTAGCTATGAGGTTCGGATTGTCCCAATATCCTCGAAAATAAACGTAAGGGAATGAAATGTTCATCCAAATGTTTCCTTCCTGTTACTAAAACCATTTGTGATGCGGCAACGCCGCCATTCCCCAGCATAACAGCTGTTTAACTTTATGTACGTCAAGTAAACGACGAAACTGCAGAAATAAACAAAACAACCAAAAGTTTTATGTGATTTCCCCGAAACCTGTGATCCTAAATTCCAATTACGATGTCCAGATAATGCGATGTGCGTAGTGTCCACAGTAATTCGATGGAATGCCTCCTTTTAAGGTAACTTCCTAGACACTATATAACCTCCAAACCTATCTCTATAAAATACCCTTACTTTGTGTACAGAAAGACGAATCAAAGAGCCTTGATTATTTACCTAAATAAACAAATATGTAACGTTGTCTTAAACGTAAAAATGACACGTTACAAAAGTTAAGCTTATTTAATTTTTAAATATATTCTTTGGCTAAATAAAACCAGCTTGAAAATACTTTAAATGCTGCGGCCTTTTCTTTACTGTTTTTCTCTTCGGTATAAAACACAACGATAAGATAGAGATAACGACGAATAAAAATTAAAATTTTAAATTATCTCAAAATTACATCAAACGTAATTTGCTTAAATGAGTTTGCTTGTTTTGACGGGTCAAAACAAAATGGCGAACAGATATTCAAATATTGAAGGAAAAAAACTGAGAGTATTTAGGTGAATAGCATAAACGTTCTTTTTATTGATCTGGTTCGCGAAATCATTAAAGCCCATTTGCCAGTTTGTTCGCTGTTCGGCTCTTCGCTCTGTTCGTTGTTCATCGAAATGTTTGGTGCGCAGAGACCTGAACATTTCATGCGGCAAACCGAACACTAGCTTCGACTACGGACGCTTGTAAAGAATTTCGCGAATCCCAGCGTAGTTGTAGCAGCCCCTTGATATTGTCAAGCTAAAGTGGAGAACCTAAGATATAAAGATGTATTTTTTTTTCTGAATTGTTGCATCTGCGCTTCGGGTTTGAAATTGATGGCGGTGACCAAAGTTTGTTTTAAAATATCCGAGGGTCCGCTAAAAACGCGGCTTTCCAAAGGGATTTGAAAGGTATTAAAGGTATAAAAGTTTCGCGCTCCAGAGAGCTCGGCAAAAACAAGAGTGTTAGCGTATATAATTTTAAGTGGATTACCATACGAAATTCTCCATACACCAGCGAATAATAATTTCATTACGCTATTTCACTCCAGCCAGGCCGGTCTTTTGACCCTTTTTCTTTTTTTATCTCGCCACGTCAGTCATAATATGTACAAAGTGTCTTCATTAGGAATCGCCACTAAAATTTCTCAAATTTAATTAATAATGCTTCCACTTCAAAAACAACAAAACCATCAGTCTGGAATAAGTTTCCCAAAATACTGTAAAAATTTACTAAAACTTATACTTCACATTTCTTAAAAACTAAGTAAAATACAGGACTATGCGATTTACAGGAACGATATTTAAATTCTATACGGTCGTTACGGAAACGGTAAGAGAGAGAGAATTTTTTTGATTATATAAGAATTTAAAAAAAATAAAGCTTTTCGAAAAATTGAAATTTTTACACCATCTTGTACATAAATTTAATGAAATTTAATTGTAGTTTTGTATTAGCGAGTACGGTCATTCGAATAAAGTTAACAAATTTGTTTATAGGAAAAAATTTGCTTTAACAGCTATTTCCCCCAAAATACCATTGAACTATTTCTACTTATTCCTAAACGCTAAATGGATGGCTTGAGCTAGAATTTCCTTAAAAAACAAATACCCACTTTTTACCTGTTTTGCTGCGTACGACGGAATGACGAAAAACTTCGTGAATACGAGAGGTCATGATGTGTTCCCGTACTTTACTACCAGCCTGAATAAGCGTCTAAAACAGCGAAAAATATTTCAAGACACCCCCCAAAATATAGTTTTCTTTCTTTTACTTCTCTCTAACACACATTAAGCACAGCAAGCAGTCTATAAATCCTATAGCTTTTAACCATACTGTATAGTTTATGCAATCTGTTTAATCAGTATGCCTTAAACATTGACATTCATAATATCACATTAAAAGCATTTAATTCTTGAGCATTACTAATAAGTGTTGGATCTCGTGCACGGTTGCCAGATGGGTACTGCCCCAATAGAATACGAAAGTTACTTCGGTCCGGTTCGGTGCAGACTCCGAACCGAATAATTAGTGTTATAAGTGTGTTCTACAGTATGTTCCCCTAAGTTGGATTCATATCGAAAACTTTTTTATTATTAATTTTAGGAACAAAAGTTACTCCTCATAAAAAGTTTTGCATTATCTAATACCTAGAAGACAGTCATTAAATAATACATTTTTTCAGTGGTATACGAGGTTTGTCAAAAAATATGGGTTTTGCTCAAGAGTAAAGTACCTTTAAATTAGACAATATCGAAAAATGTTACTAAAATAAATGGATCCATGACGGATCTGATACCTTCCTAACCCATTAGCACAATTTTGTAAGTATCTCCGAAATGAAAGCTCCTACAAACTTTTTGGTTATTAACACAAAAATTTTCAAAAAAAATGTGCGCCACCATATTTCGAAAACCGCATATTGATGCGACACTCCGTTAAAAAGTTATTTTAATATTTTTTTAAGTTTTTTACTGTCAAAAAACTGTCACTAGCATTGATGAATTTTGACCAAAATTTAACCAGCTCGTTGCAGTATCGAGTACTATTTTATCTGAAAATATCAGGCAAATTAACCGATTTCCATGCGGTTTAGGAGCTATCGTGTTACGGACAGATGTACATACAAACAGACACACATACACACACACACACAGACAGACATCGCGACGAATTGCTAGGGTCAAAATACACCCAAATAACACATTTTCGGCGTTATCTCAAAAAAAATTTTTTCGTTGAAAACAATACCGTCTCTAGCATTGCTGTGCGGGCTAGGAAGGTAAAAAGTTGATCAGAATTAAAAATTACGTTTAAATATGCAAGTACATCCATTTAAATTAAAACTTCAGATTATGTTATTTTTTAGTAATATTTATATTTTGAATGAACATGTATCTCTTGTGATTACGAAACACCTGATAACCTTTTATTTTTCGAAGATTTCTAATAATATTGCAATTAAAACGCGTAATAAGTGCATATTGTCAAATTTAAAAATACTCTACTATCGAGTAAAACTCATATTATTATACTTGATGACTATATTCTAGGTTTTAGATAATGCAGAACTTTTTATATAGAATAACCTTTTTTCCTAAAATTAATATTAAAAAAGTTTTCCATATGAATCCAACTTAGGGGAACCTTTTTTTGTGTATTTCGTACCTGTATATGTAAATGGCGTAATGTTGATACACTAGCTGCGTTCGGTATTTATGTCGGATTAATCCTTTTGATCGAAATCGTTCGGTACTTCCATCTAGATCTAGGGGAGGTAGATCTGAATCGTTCGGTAATTCTGCTCAGACTAGTCGGACGTAAATCTGGTTGCTCCGTACATTTTGATCGACGAAACAGATTAATCCGAGATTGTGACGTATGTTGTGTATTTGTTTTGTTTACAAAAATAATTTTTTTTATGTAAAAAGATTGAAATCAAATTATTTGATGTTGAAGACAACAAATTATATAAATTTCCGACATCACAGGAAAATTTTATAGCTGGGCGTGAGTTGCAATATATACATAATATTTTTGGTTATATTTAAGGTTATAACCATTCATAAAAATTTGATCAATTTGATCTGGATCGTTCGTTATCCAATTTGCTCAAACTAATCTGTAATCACGTGACCAAAAATCCGTCGCGTCTGAGATGCAAATACCGAACGCAGCTACTGAACAATAACTAAATAAATAAATCTCCTGCTAGGTTTTTGTTTGTGAGCATGCCTCATATTTTTTTGTTATTGTTGTCATTATGTGTGTCAACGGCTGATATCCATATATTATTATCATAGTTAATATTCGAAATTTGTATTTAATTTTGTTTCATGAAAGTAAATCGAATACATGAAAAAGCGTAACAGGAAAAAACCAAAAAGTTAAACTAAAACATAGGAGAAACAGATCACAAGCAATTGCTGCTGTACATACCACTGAGATTTTCCAATTTTAATTTTATTTTATTTTGTTTAATTACTATTATCCTTCAAACTTGATCCGGTTTCTGAAGAAATATCTTTCTTTAAATTCCATTTCAGTTTTAATTTAAGACAAAATAAGTGCAATGCATTATTATTTTGTCTGTTTAGGGAAACTTTTTCTATTTGAACTTTAGACAGAAAAAAGTTAATTAAAACTTTAAAATGCATTCCTAAATAATAAACTGGAATAGGAATATCCTGGACAAAAAGGATAATTATATCTAAGGAATTCAATTAAAAAGTTTTCTTGAATTATCATTGGAGTCATATACTGTATGTTTTACGGGTTTTGAATTATTTATCTTTTGAGAATTGTTCTTGATATTAACATCAAAAAGAAACGCTTATATCTCGGCAGCTAATAAACCGATCTTTATTAGTGTGTTTATAGTTATATTTATATTTTTTTGTATAAAAAGTTCAAATCCGTAATGAGTTTTCTACTTTGATCTTTTTGGTCAGGGTGATACTCTCTCCTATCCCCGTATGTTCCTAATATGCTGTAACTGACAAGTGGCAAAAGAGTAGTCCAATAGCAACCAATAAATATTTGTGTCCAAAAATTTCCACGTAAAGTGGAGGGAAAACATGGCCTTGGTCTATTAAGTTTAAAATAAACAGAAAGCAAAATTTGGTAAACTATTAAATATTTAATCAGTGAGGTGGCACCAGCGTTCGTTAAATATGGCGGACACTAGGTAAAACCAGTCGACTTGTTTTATTTTGATGATTTGAATTTTTATTTAAAATATTTCAACACCAAACTTTTCTGCATTTTAATAGCAAACTTTCGCCACTACAAACAAATTGATTTATTTGTTAGCAAATTTCAATTACAAAATAACTACAGGAAACGATTTCGAATATATCGAAATGTGGTGAACTTTTTAGAAATGGCAACTTTGTTTGCAACTACGAGGCTGCATGTAGATACCAATTTATCAATTTTTACAAAGATTGCGTTAAGAACTCGGTTAGAAAGTTAGTTAAAATACGGTTAACTAAATGTTTTAGAAACTTACGATTTAAAGGATAATCTAAAAAAAAAATAATTTTTTTTTGTCACCTGAAAAATCAATTATGAAACTTTCATTACTCTAGCTTAAATCGCTCAGAATTAAAAAAATATTTTAATATTCTATCTTGTTAGCTTTTTTATATCTGCTAACAGGTTAGGCAATGTTGTTTCCCACCAATTAGTAATCGAAGAAAACCGGTGTTATAAAATAATACGAAAGACGCCATGGCCTGCTAGTATAGATTTAATTATTATTTAGGTAGGCCAAATATTATTTAATAGAACTTGAAATAAGTATCCTGCACTCCCTGCGCTACACGACACGGCATTCTAGATTAAAATCGTCGGGTCGTATTGCTCTGCCAAATTCAGATCCGCTGACTCTTTTAGTACCTACAAGAAGTGAAATACGATATCGACCCTCCGGGTTTTTAACAATGCTGAGGTCCATTGATGCGACGACAATATCAGGGGCTTGCACACAATGCAGGCGGAAAGATACCTTAGATAGATTTTTTTTCTTATATCATCACATTTTCTCTTTTGTTAGTCCCATTCTGTACATGAGTACTCTTAGTCGGCAGTAACCCATAAAAAGTCCAGTCTCTATACGGATATCCTGTCTCGTAAGTGCAATTATGCTTTTGGCTCCTTTTCTATAAGGTCTTTTAGTGAACTCTTCAGAGTGAACCAGTTCTGTCAGATTATTCTTGAAAGGTGTTCTCCATCCATTTAAAAAAGGTAGATTTAGCAACAATAAATGGGCATCCCCAGGGCTGCTTTGAGCCCGAGAAATTCGGCAGATGCCGCTTCCCTCGCTGTTTGGTCTGCAGCCTCATTTGTCTTATGCTCAGAATGCCCCTGAATCAGTATGCTCTTAAGTCTGCTTGACTGTCGAAGAAGCTTTTTATTGCCCTGTTGGCCCATTTGTGATCAACGAGCACAAAGTTCAATGGCTACGAGTTTCGCCTGAAATAGAGTGACCGATATTATGTTTAAGCCCGACTATTTCATGGATACTTACAACTCCAGCTAACTTCTAAAAGCATTCTGAATCCCTTGGTATACCAGAAGCTATTGTTATATGAAAAATTGGTCCTATTGTTTGACTCTCTCGAAGGATACCTTTGTATTGTTTTCTGCTGTACACCATGTTGAAGTTGACGTCAGATGTAATTCCTAGAGTTGCAAGAAACTCTAGTTTCTAATTAATTAAGGCATTTTTATCACTTTATTTGCCCTGCCATCATGGTGGTTGGCCTTTATTCTGCCTGTTGCTCTTCGTGCCTCTGGTTTTAAGAAAATGTAGAGCGGAGGTAAGTTTAGTAAGCATTCAAGCGCAGTCGATGGCTAGAGCTCGTTGACCATCTTGTCGTTGACAGCTCATTATTTTTGCCCTTGAGGTTCTTTGATGTCCCCTTTTGAACTAGATTATTGCACCGTATGCACTCAATGGTCTCATGAATGTAATATACAGCCAATACATTTATTTGGGGCTAGTACTCTAGCTTTTTTCGCAACATCTTTTGCATGTCCGTAAGGACAATAAGGCTTACCTGGTCCAAAGGGGCATTCCAGGTGAGCTTCATCTAGGTGACGCCTCACTATGTCTTTTTGATGCAAATTAAATTATTTCACTGCTTAGCTCCAAAGGAATGAAGAAAAATAAAATTCCGTTATGCCCTAGAACTCAAATAAGGATAAGTTCTTAAAAAATAGATTAGACATCAATCTTTTTTAATTTAAGCCATTAAATAAAACTTAATTCTGTGCCAATAAATGGTAATCCTTCACGGAATACTGAAAATCTATTAAATTTATCCAAACAACTTTTTCCGAATGCGCCTATGCAACGCATCGGTCAGAAATCTGCAAAAGCGCGGCCCGTAACTAATCCGCACATAATGATATCCCGTAAAAACAGGAGCGATTTTAATCCGGGATTGTCGTGTAAACAAACGGGATATCGAAAAATACTGCCTATAACTGAACGTTAGGCTGGAATTTCTTTATCTGTCTTTTGCTTACCTTGTTACTTTCTTTCATCTTACCTATCTTCGTTTTTTAAATAAAGTAGTCATGGTTTTACCAAAATCTCGAAAGACCGGTTTAGTATAGAAATGTTGTATTCTATGGCATGGACACAATAGCCCGTAGGTAAAAAAGTACATGGACATATGTCGTTTGACAAAAATAGCGCGTGACGAAATAGCGCATGGACAAAATAGCGCATGGATAAACTAACGCGTGAAAAAGTAGCTTGTGACAAAATACCGCATGTTTTTTTAAGTTAAATTACCTAATCAAGTGGAATGCTTTATCCAGTCAAGATGGACCAGGGGCTGAGGATATTTAATGATTGACCTGGTTAGGGTAGTATCCTAACCAGACCTGGTTAGGTTAGTATAAAACAAAAACTATTCTGATCTGGTAACAAAAGTTTTTTTTTACAAATCTAACCAGGACATGTTAGGTTACTAACCTAACCAGGTCATCTATTAACTATCCTCAGCCTCTGGTTTAGCTCGCCTAAACAGCATAATTCGATGTGATTAGGTATTTATTTCAACTAAAAGAATGTGGCGGATTTTTTTCGGCGCTATTTTTTCTATGCCCTAATTTGTCATGCGCTATTTTATTACGCACAAAGTTGTCCAGCGCTATTTTGCCAGGCGCTATTTAATCGACGCGCTATTTCATTACGCGCAATTTTATCAACGCCATTTTGCGACATAGCCGTGCTCTCATCTCATAGATTAGATCAACAAACCTTAGATAGGTATGAATTAAATTAAGACTGTATACTTTTACTCATTTTACTTAAAGTCCTCTAAAAATAGTTAGATGCCCAACTTAAGTATTAACTATTAATATTAGATTTTCATTTTTAAGTGGCGGCGCAATTATTCCTGCGCCAGTCTTATATTTCGCGAAGGTTGCAGTATATGGGCATCGACCGTTTTCTGACAGAGTTGATGAAAAAAATCTATTTGTTCTGCCAAGTTGTTATAGCATTCATAACTGACTTTATTAGAAGAACATTTATAGGTTTTCTTTCTATTTTATTAAAGTTTAATTTTGAAATTTAGGTTTTAAGAAACTGTGAAAAGAAATTTATTCGTTCCTTTATTTGTCAATATTTACACAATTTTTTTTCATAAGCGTGTGTAAAAAACTACTTTTCTGCACCACCTTAATTGCAAAATTACAAAATTGAAAAAAAATTGATTATGTTACAACTACTTTTTGTCTGTAATGATAACTCCAGCCTAAGCCCGTCTTTTTTTTTAATTTTCTGTATAACACACGGCCTGTTGGCATACGTACCTAGCTTTGAGAACCCTTTTTAATTTAGATCGCTTTGTGCAGGGCGTTATCGAAATAAGGTAATATATTTTGGAGAAAAACAGTGGAAAAATACATGCGATTAAATTGCAAAAAAAAATTATATAAGGTTTATGAGTAAAAAACTGGTAGTCATAGATTTTCGATCTTTTTCAACTGGTGATATCAAAAAAATTTTAAAGGGCAGGAGAATTTATTTATGGCATTTTTTACAACTTGGGTTGATTTTTCAAAATCTACTTATTGTTTTTCACAAAACAGGTAATCTTGAGCAATAGTTTTTGAGAAAATTGAAGTTAAATGTTTGCTGAATGCCTGTTTAAAAAAATTTCTTTAATATTTTGCTAACATAATAATCATTTACAAAAAGTTAAATTAAATAAAGAAAAAAGAAAAATAAGAAAAAAGTTAATAATCATTACTTTAATATAGCTTAGTTATTTTATGAAGTGCCCTTTGGGTCCTATCAGGTTAGAGTACCGCAAACTACATATTAAAAAAGAAGCAAAAAAAAGCAGGTAACTATTTTATCTGTACAAAGTACTCAGTACGAGCCTAGCAGCATCCTGTTTACATATAATTTTCTCGTAAACCATTGCTCAAGCGATTTGCAATAAAAGCAGTGGTGTACATACAATGTGCCTATTCTAGATAAAATTTTAAAAACTTTTTTTTCACATCGTCATATTTTGAATAACTTACCTTATGACATTTTTTTATTAATTTTTATCCTATATATTGCGTAAGACATATTGTCATTAAATGTAAATACTGCATTATCGCACATTTCTCATCTAGTAATATCCTAATAGGTGTTCCATAAGACTTTTGTAAAAAAGGCATATTTCTATTATCGCTAATGGAATAAAAAAGGCTGAACCTTTTTCGATTTCAAATTAACAAATTTCTGGAAATAAAGTAAAAAATTACTTCTTTTTAAGGTTGAATTTGGGTACAAAGTATAAAAAAAATTAAGATTAACAGAGAAAACGAAAAGAATAACATCCCCACCCTTGCAAAAAATAACCCTTCCGATCTACTAAAAACCTATTTGATATCACAAGTTAATAAAGAGCTAAAATCCATGACATTTTTTTCAAAACCCTATCTGGATTTTTTTTAAATAATTTTGCCCCTTAAAAGCCCATCACAAAATTTTCGATCTATGTTATCTAGAAACTTTATTAAATAATTTGAAGAATACTATATATTTCAAGGGCGCACCCAGGGGGAATACTCGGGGCCCGAGCCCCCACAAATCTAAGATTTTTTAAAATATTTTCTACATATTTACATAACCCCAAGACACATTCCTGGGTGCGCTACTGTATATTTTACACCATTTCAATTACACCCTGTATACTTACCTACTTTTTTTTGAGACATTCGTTTTTTACTAAATAAAAGCCGATCGAAAGTCAGGTGAAATTGTCGTATTGCCTGTGACAACCGAAATAACGTTTCCAATATTGCTGAGATTTCCAGACATATCTGACTTTTTTCCAACATGTTCGTTCGACAAGTGTACCTACGCTGTTCTGTTTTTTGTTTCGCTTTGTTACGTTAGGTGATTGTAGTGTGTTTACAGGATATAATTTAAATAAACAATAATATTAATACCTACAGTGTGTCCACGGTTAGAGTTACCGTAAGGTAAAAATGACAAAAAAAATTCAATTTAGGTTCTGATTTTCTGGAAATTGCTCCTGCTTGGTCCTAAACTAACATGTTACGAAAATGAGATAAATTAATTAATATACAGAGTGGTTAAGTATAATGATTTGATAAAAAGTGTTAAGATTAAAGGATCTTTGTTTTAAGAGGTATCAGAAAAGGTTACGAAGAAAAGTTGTTTAGAATAACAAGTTACGAGTGATTCTCAATTTTCAGAAAAATCAGCTTAAAATCGTCTAAACAAAATTTTCATAATCGACTTATAAAGTCAGAGTTGGCTGATTTTGAAATTCAGAATCTGCCATAACTTTTGAATCTAAACAACTCTTCTTTCTAACATTTTCGAAAATCTTTTTAAACAAAGGTATTTTAATCTTAACACTTTTTATCAAATTATCCTACTAAACCATTCTATGTATTAATTGATTTGTCTCATTTTCGTAACATGTCAGTTTAGGACCAAGCAGAAGAAAAAAAAAATTGAAAATATTTTATACTTTTTTTAATTTTTTTTTTAATTCTGACATTTTTTATAATTCTAAATAAATGTTGTTGTTTTACACGGTTATTTGTGTGTGCGCATTTTTTCGTGTGAGCATTTTTGTATGTTAGGTTTTTCCTGTGCGAATTTTTTCGAGATTAGTTTGTTATGGAATCTTTTGCCAACAAATATTTATCATTGCGTAGCTGACTTAAATATTATTTCTGCCCGATAACATACCAATCTGTGCAAAAAAACATATTTACTTTCCTCGAGGGATTCTCAAAAGTTCTCTACTATATTTACAATTGCAAAATTAGGGTAAGAAATGGTTTATTATTTTATTATCATTGGTGCACTGGACATATGTATAACTACTACTTGCATTCAGTCTTTTTCTTACTAATGCTGCGTTGCCAAACTCGTCATTGGCCGTGTTTCTCTCATAAATGAGTATCATTTTTAAATGCAACCAGTGTACAGATATATTGAATTTAAAAAATATTTCCTGACATCTAAAGGATGGAAGCTCTCATGAGTTTCAAAAATGTTGAATTAAAAAGAACAAAAAACAGAAGAATATATAAATATTTAATAAAACAATTACCCTTAAGGATCACTTAACCTGCCTACATTCTAAGAAAACAAGCAATAAACAATTTCGTTCTTTAAGCAAACAACGTTTCTTAGTGGCAAAATTAATTAAATATCAAATTTCAAACCAAATACAAAAACATTGGTATGGTCTTGCTTAAAAAAATTGCATCAAAAATTATGTGCGTAGCTCTCAGCTACAAAAATAACTAAGTAGGGACAATAAGCTATCTTAAAGTTTGCCAAGCTTTATGTCCTCTACTTTTTATAAAACACAGAGGACAAATGCCAGAAATGAAAACTGCATCTTATATGGTTGAGAAAACAAATACTAGAAAGTATTTTTTAGGATTACAAGCAAAACAAAACAAAACACCAGCACAAATTATTTTCCCAATAAATGAATTGATTATTTTTTTACTTTACATCAGGTCAGTTAGCTTAAAATTGTGTTGTAGGAGGTTCTTACATATCAGCTATAAAATACATATTGGTTTCTAACATTGGTAAATGCAAACATTAGGCTATCGAAAAAGGTTGCTAAGCTTTTTTTCCTCTGCTTTTAATAAATAGAGTTATAAATTTAAAACGGAGTTAAAAATTGTGCGGCAAGAGAGCACCACATGACAGAAGTGAAAAAAACGTTTGATAACGTTGATACCACAAGTAAAGATACACACTTCAAAAAAAGAAAAGGCTATATCCAATAATATTATAAGATGACATAGCGGTATCTTATAACCCAAAAATAATATTTTCAAGCCGACAAAGTGAGAAGGAAATATCCATTCTTCCATATGTCCATTCTCCCAACTCCGAGATCGGAGATGCGATAGATTTAATATCTTATGTTCATATAAATCTACCTCTTTATGTTGGCTTAGGTTACTGATCGAAACACGCTATAAATTCTTATTATATTTTTGGCTATATCGCTCCCATCCTAAGCTTTACGCAACATCAGCTGGTCAGAAAATAGCTGACAATAATAAACATAGCGTTAAGCGTATTTCAATAAATTAGCTCGATATTTCTGAAATGTCTTTGAATACTGAAAAGTACAAAAACGGCAAAACAAAACGGTATACAATTAGAAAAAACTTACAGCCTACAATTTAGTTTCAACCAATTCCGAACGGATTATGTTTACTATTTTTGGCTCTTCTCAGAATGAGTAATGCCAATTTTTGTTTGACTGCAGCCGCCGCTTAACGCACCCCTGATGTCCAGCAAAGTTTAGGTAAGAAAACGTTATAGCCATTTCTCTTTATGGGCTGTGTGAAGGTCATTCTTGCGTTGCCTACCGTATAACATATAGTGTTAATTTCCGCCCTTTACCTTCACTCGATAAAAACAAAACTGACAATACCATGTCATTAAAAAATAAGAAGAACGAGAGCCGAGCTATACTCACGACAATCTCACTTGCGGAAAATTTACTTATTAAAACAAAAAGTTTAATTAAATTTCCAGAAGTAGAGCGAACACAGGACGACAGGGCCGATTTTGGATATTTGACTCACGGGGAAAAATTTAAAAATAAAATATTAATTGGTTATCAGTGTATGAATTCTTGAAATAGATAAGAGTAAGAATGAGCATCTCCCCACGTCAGAGATCTCCCCAATAGAGATACGGAAATCAAGTGAGATCGCATGCGCAGTTTGAGTTTCCCCCGATTTTAAGGGAGTTCTCCTTTTCACCCATCCAAGAATTCATACACAATATATATAGAAAGTTATCCTAACAAGCTAAAAAATGTTTATAGAAGGAAAATATCTGAGAATCGACTTACATAAATAGAGTTTCTAACAAGAGAGCTAATTCTTTTCTTATTAAAGCAAAATAAATAAGCGAACCTGGTAGGTATATATTTTGTGGATCTTATTTCTTCGTTTTTATTTAAAAAAAAATAAGATTTGGGTTTTAGAATTGTGATTTTTATCTTCTTCCGTACTCTGGTTTTGCGACAAAGATGATTATAATATTGGATGCTGTTACTAGAAAAAGTGCAATTCAGAAATACTTAAAATATTTCTAAAACTCTTAATGACAATATACATTTTTTTTTAATTTTTTAGTTACTACTACTATGTCGGTTTAGAACGTTTTTATACTTTGTCCGACGGTTATTTTTCACCTCCTTCGATTCTGACAATTTTCTGTCAGGTTTTTTTGTCATTTCAGTTTAGGACGCCCTCTTTCTGCGCCTTATTGGTTGCCATTCTAGGACCTGCTTGGGTACCATATCAGTGTCTTTTAGTGATGTTATCATTTATGCTTTCCTCAAATCTCATTAATTCTTTTATGGTCTCATTTCTTCTATGATCTGTTCTAGATATTCTCATTGATCTTCTTATTGCATTCGTTTCGACACTTTTTAATTTTGTTTTGTATTTTCTGTTACGCGACAAGTCTCTATTCCATACAACAGTGTGCTTTTTATCACTGTTTCATATATTTTAAATTTTAGATTTTATCGCTGCTCCATAACATACTGTTAAGACATCTAATAACCTTTTTTACTTTTACTGTTCTTTTTTCCAGTTCTTTACAGTCTGTTTCTGTTTTATCATATGTGACACATAAGTATGCATAGTCATTGCTTGGAGATATTACGTTTCCAGTTTTTAGAGCTACTGCGATATATATTTTAAAAAGAATTCGAGAGATACAACATCCCTTTCTTAAGCCTTTCGTTACCAGGAATTCTTATTGAAAGTCGATTTCTGATTTAATTTTTTTAATTTTAAATTTTGACCCATTGTACAGTTTGTTTGTTACTTTCATGTATGACCGATATTAGTTTGCTCTAATACTGTCTATAATTCCACCACTGGAACGGTATTACATATTTACTTTTTGTAGATCCACAAAGGTAACATGAGTCTCTATACTTCTAGCACTCCTTTTCTTAGTTACTTGTTTAAGAAAAAAATGTTATCACTACAAGATCTGCTTGAACGAAACCCACTTTGCTCTTCTTCTTCTTGTTCATGAAAATCATTCTCTATTAGATCTCTAAGAATCCTACCGTACAATCTACTTAAAGTACTGGTTACTGAAATTCCTCTATAATTGTTGCAATCCAGCTTGTTTCTTTTTTTATGTATTGAGGATATGAATGCAATTTTCCAATCATCAGGCACTGGATGTCAGTTCATGCATTGATTGATAATATATGTGAGATTTTCTACTGGTTTGGTAATCCTATATATCCTGATGGAAAAAGCAAGACAGATGGCTAATTACAGAAAAGGATTTAACATGACTTTTAAGCAGCGCCATCGTTTAGCCGGCGAGTAAAACTATTTTTGCTGTCTTTCAAATTATCGTTTTGTTATTTAATTGCTGCTCATGTTATGCAAGAAAAGTAGGGTAAATCAAGCCCTGAATAAAACAAGGCAAACTTTTGTGGGTTTACCTTTCCCCCTTAACTGGGCAAAGATACTTTGAAAGTAAAGTATATAAAACACTTTCATGGATATGCGGGGTTGATAGTTTGAATTAAGTTGGAAAACAGGGCTGGAAGTTTGTTGTTTGAATAATGCAAATATTTTAACTAACGATGTTTTGATAATAAACAAAGGTAGGTACTTAAAATAGCAAATGGTTATTTTAATTATATATTGGTATGCTCGAAGTCACAGTTGAAGTTATAATAGAGCTTTACTGTCAAAGTTAAACAAAAGGTTAGAGAAGCTGCTGCTTTGTGTATGTGTAGATGTGTATAATGTCATAATGGACATTATAGTATTTTAACAAAAAATAAAAAAAAGGATGTTCCATCTAAAAAATACACCAAATTGACATATATAGCTTGAATGTTACACAAGTCAACTTTGACATTAATGGTTAAAACAGATGTAAAAAAAATATTCTATCGACGGATTTTTGTCTTATAAGTTTTACATTCAATAATAAAAAAATAAAGGGGTTGTGAGGTTATAAAAAATCACACTGTACAGGGATTTCCCGTATATTTTTACATCTTTAAAAGGTTTACTTGAATAGATGTCAAACTAGGTATGATAAATACAAAAGTTTCATAATTTTTTACAAACTTTGAGAATCTTTGGGTCAGAATGCCAAAAAAAATTGTTTAATATCAAAATTTGACTGGTTGATGGCTTTTTTAAATAGAACGCCCTGTATGTTATTTTAGAGTTTTATACATCTTTTTTTTGTGGTTTCAAAAATACATATTTTGGAATTATTTTGTTCATTAGTTTTGGAGATAATATGCGTTTAAAAGTTTTAAAAACTTAAATTTCTCTTAGTCAAATTAAAGGCAAACATCAAAGCAGCCGTGAAAAAGACAATCGCATTGACACCAATAGTGATGCTGTTGCTTTTGTAAGGTAAATAATTTATTATTATTTACTATCCGCAGTCTAGCCACCAGCCGCACATTTACCACCCACACATTACTGCGCAGAGCACAGTCATTCTGCAATCTGCGCTCTGCGCAGTAATGTGTGGCGCCGCAAGCCAGTAGAAACAAAAAACAATACAATTTTTTTTTGTAAAAATACATATGTAATACTTTATTGGTCATTTTCTGTATAGCCTCCTTGATTATTAATACAATTTTGAATAATTCTAATAAATTCTCTGTGAATAGCTTGCTAGATAGAGTGCGCCGAATTCCCAATTGTCTGTTCCATTTTCTCTTGTAGATTTTGAAGTGTTTCCATCCTGTTTTTTAGGTAGCCCCATAAAAAAATTCAAGGGGAAAAATCGGGGCTATTTGCTGGGCATAACAATGGGTTTACTGTATTTACAATGGTTTGGCGGGTTGGTTGTCCTGTCGGGAAAGTGAATATAATACTGGTTGCGAGCTATAGATGCGTTTTCATTATTTGAGTAAAATAATTTAATCATATCCAGTTTTTCTTCCTCAGCTCTCAAATTTTGACACTAAAAATTACTTTTTATGTATCTTTTGTATTTATCATATTATGATATCTATTAAATAAACGAGATATGTTGCAAAAATATACGGGAAAACCCTGTACACTTAGCTACAATTACAGTGTTATTTTCCAAAGAAAGCTTCACATATAGTCAAAAACTTTAACAGCGAAAAGCTACGGTACGTCATGTAGCATCAATCACTTGGAAATTTAAATTGGGACTTTAAGCTATCAACAACAAGAGCGAGTTACCCTACTTTGATGTAATATTTAGGTTTTATAAAAATATTTGCTGGCTTAAAGACTTAAAAATAGGTATTTACATTAAAAAAAAATATATCTTTTTTAGTTCTTAAGAGACGAAGCTCGTTAAAACAAATTATAACCTATACATTTTTTACGTAAAGTTGATGTGGCCAAAGTCAAAGGCAAATGTGTATAAAAAAATATGGAAAAAATCGCAATCTTGAATTTATGACGTCACACAGGCGCTCTTAGTCAAATTAAAGGCAAACACCTGGCAACTTAAAATTAAGTTATCCATAGTCAATCAATTTGTGGTAGTCTAATTTTTTTTTGGATAAAAAGTTACTAATTGTTAGTATTCCAAATAAAATAATATTCTAAAGAAAATTAGATATATTTGTTAGTTTTTAAGATATAAGGCTAATTCTTCACTATCTTAATTTCTATTTTATTTCAAAACAAAACGTGTTGAAAGTTTTTCTGTAAAACTAAATTTTCTAACAATTCAGCCTAATTCTCATCACTTATAAAATAGACTGGCGTACTGTCGACTTAAACCTTTAACAGACATAATTTGACTAAACTGTGTATTTTTAAATCGATATTTAATTAGTTGATAGATTGTTAGGATAGAAAAAAAAACATATGTATATAACTGGGCAGTTTTTCAGAAAAAAATAGATGACTGGTACGTAGCTAAGTAATTTAACTACTGTTTAGCTCTGATGACTAGCCAACAACTAAATCTAGGTTGGCGAATTCAAGAATTCTCAAAAATACCATTTATTAAAAATACATCGATCATAAAGTATATTTGCTTTAAAAGTTCTATTTTTTTAAATTTGCATGCATGAATTAACAGGGTAATATTAAAAACCATTAAACTGCCTAGAGTTGAATTTACAAATTTATTAGAGCCATTTAGTCGAGCCCGATAAATTTTGTTTTAATAAGCCTTCAAACATTACTACAAAAATCGAAATGGGGATGGTTTTATTTTTCCAGTTTAACACACTTTATATACAGGGTGGGGACTTTAACTGGCACAGATTTGCTACAGCAAATATTTCCGCAGAGGAAAATGTTGGGCGTCTCGGCAAAATAAAGCTATGTACAAAAATTCGGCCTATTACTCATCACTTAAAAAATAGACTGGTATACTGTCGACTTATACGTTTGATGGACATAATTTTACTAAACTGTGTATTTTTAAATCGATATTTAAACAGTTTATCCATTGTTAGGATAGAAAAAAATATATATGTATAAACCTAGGCACTTTTTCAGAAAAATATAGATGACTGGTACGTAGTGAACTAGTTTAACTACTGCCCAGCTCTGATGACTAGCCAACAACTAAATCTAAGCTGGCAAATTCAAGAATTCTCAAAAATACCATTTATTAAAAATACATCGATCATCAAATATATTTGCCCTAAAAGTTCAATTTTTTTAAAATTGCATGCATAAATTAACAAGGCAATATTAAAAACCACCTAACTGCCTAGAGTTGAATTTACAAATTTATTAGAGCTATTTAGTTGAGCCCGATAAATTTTGTTTTAATAAGCCTTCAAACAGAGACATGCAAACAAGGCGTTACATCGACAAACCCACACATTCATACGATTGCATAATTATTTTAGCTTTGAATCCGTAGTAGGTTGAGTTGATTGAAACATTACTACAAAAAATCGAATATTGGGGATGGTTTTATTTTTCCAGTTCAACACACTTAATATACTAGGTTAATTTAAATAATATGTATAAACAAAAGCAAATCTTAAGCTTATTTCATTACTAAAAATTTGACAAAAGATAAGCAGGTCCACAAACGTTTTTTCACTAATCTAGTTGTGTTGCACTACTGCAGCAATAACATATCTTTAATGCAAGTGTAAACCACAGGAAAAAAAAGTGTTAGACATTAAAAAACTTCCTTAAATAGAAAGCATTAAAATACGTTTTAAAAACAAAAACACATAAATACAATAAACACAAACCTGATTCAAAACCTTAAAAATATTAATCTGCCACCCAGATTTTTCATCCAAATTGACTATAGGTTAAAGAGAGAGTTAATCCAACCAAACCAAACCAACGTTTTGAATTAAAAACTGTTAAACAATTATGTAAATATTAACATAAACAAAATTTTTTCGATTTCTAATTTTTAGACCAAAATCATCAATCGCTCGTGTTAAATTTTAGGACCTGGATTTAACTTTCCCTAAATTTTTTAATACTTCCGCGAATTTAACAATTATTGACCTACTCTTAAATAAAATAACACTATTAATATATTGCAACAAAAAGTTTTAGAACTCGCTTTACATTAATTTGGTAATTCTTGCTGCCACGAGAACCTAAAAATTTATCTTATGGCTCGCAGATATGAATTATGCCAAAGTGACCGTTCTCAAATTTATTTTGTAAGGTTAGATATAGGTTGAACTTTCTTTTTTAGATTGATCACCGTCACGTTTAAACATAAGTCAACTCAAAGCAGTGTAGTAGTGACTAATTTATTTAAAAAATGTATTAGAGTGATATTAATCTTTTCGGAAATAGATGTACTAGGGGTACGTCACTTCTCAGTCTAGAAAGCATTAAAAATATTGATGTAGTTTACTTGATTTCATCACTAATTGACAAATACACACGGGTTTATGTTATTTCATAATCATTTGAGCTAGATTATCAAAAGCTGATATTGTATATTTAGCAAACGAATACAGAACTGGGTCATTATGTGTTCAATTGGTTGTGTTATTGGTGCAGTTTGTTTTAACTACTTGTTGGAATAATATTTCAAACATAAATTAGGCTACACAAAAGTCATTCCTTAAACAAAATTTTTAATAAATAAACCAGACTTTACACACGTAATTCAAAAAACAATCTCCTGTCCCCCCTCTTGTCATCAAATTTTACTATAACCTTCATTCGATATCAAAAAACAATTAAATTATTGAATTATTAAAGAATTGAAAGACCTTTCCAACGAGGTATCCGACCCACTTTCTTTGTTCAAAATCAGGGGGTAAGCGCCCGCTAGTGGTTCATTTTTATTTATTTTTTTAATTATATATACTGGGACTTTCCATCCAATCAGGATCAATCGCCCAGGTTGGCAAAGTTCAAGCAAGGTTAAAGCATTTTTAAACAAACACAAACAACCAAGTACCTAGCCAGGAATCGAACCCGGACCGCTAGTGTGGGAAACAAACATTGCTACCACTACATCACGACGGCGTCGTGGTTGTTAGATATAGTGATGTTGCAAAATCGCAAAAAAGTGTGCCCCTCGCAAACAAAATCGACTTGTCTCGGTATTTTCAAAAATTTTCAGCAGTTCTCGAGAAATCCCGGGTGGAACGTTTGAGATGGGACACCCCGTATTGCATTCCTCATTTTGCCTGCCGGGTCTTGAACAAATGTTTTAAACCTCATCATATTTTGCATAACGACAATACATTTGTGGTTAAAATTCTATGCCATATAGACTGTCTTATTCCACCATAAAATAATTTTGAGTAATGTTGTGCCGGGAACTAAGGGAATTAAAGTTTATACGAGTTATTTTATGCTTTTTTAAGATTAATTCGATTTAGTTTGCTTGGGATTGCCTTTTTATTTATTCTCGGTGATGTTTTTATTTTTGCGGCAAAGTATAAAATTATAAATCCAATTTCGTAGAAAAACCACATAAAAAGTTTCTTTTAAAAAATGTATATCTTATTTATTTTGAAATAATGTGTTTCTAAAAATAAAAAGTACTTGTAGATTACGTTCAAATAGTAAATTCTCCTTTTACGAGCGCAAGACCGCAGAAACGAACTCTAAGTGTTAAGTACGAAGTAATAAGCTTGATTATGATAGGTCTACATTTTGGTTGAATGTTTAACTCTATTTTGTGCATTGACTGCAGTAGTTTTTTACATTTAAATAATTGTTTATAAATACCTTGTAATATATGAATATTTTTTCGTTGTTGCAATAACATTATATCCACACAAAATTAATTTAGAAATACGTTTAATTAAAGAAAATGACAGCTTTATTGTATTTATTAATTTACTTTAAAACATCACTAATATCGAATAGAATCGGAGTAAGTCAGTGTATACCATTTAATAGCTGCCCGCTCTATTTTACTTTTTATTTATTTTGTTAACTTTGGTCAAAACGATTTACATTTTTTCTTCGGGTGAACATTATTGAGACAGGATTCCAATATACATAAGTATCGATTTTTAATATTTTTTAACTATTTGCTCATAATCAGTAAGGCAGTGGGGGCTCGCTCAATTACGCAGGTAAAGCGCTGCTCCATCCCTTTTTTTCCAGACTAAATATAATAATCAACGAATCTTAGACAGGACAAAAAAATAAAGATCGAAGCCGCTTTCCGATTTTCATCGGCAAAACCGAGCGAGCGGTTGGTCACCTTATAACCTATTAACCTATGCAAAACTGTGATCGTTCCCCGCCGCGGATTCCTTACTCTCTTTCTATATTTTGCAATTAGCATGCAACAAAACATATCCAGAGAATGCGGGCCCAGCGTACAGGCAAGCATATTGAAGCGATTTTTGTTTTTCGTTCGCCTGTGTCTACTACTACATACCGGTGTTTGTATTTAGGCTCGAAATTTATTTAAAAAAATAAATTTACTTATTTTTTAATTAAGTTTTTTAATATTTAGATATTTTCAATAAAGATATAAACATACATCGGATTGAGATAAATAAATGATAAAAAGACATAATAATAAATTTATGTACTTCTGGTATAGTACACAGAAAAATTCATGTAGCGTGTTTCAAATAGAGACCCTGTATGTATGATATATTTTATAGAATAAAATGCGCGACAAACTCGTCAAAGTCAAATTTATTTAGGTCAAAAACAAAGGATGAAAGTATCGGTCCTTTATACTCTATCGATGTTTGGTAATCGTTTTCAATTCATAAGCGTTGGAAAATAAAAATAAACGATTTTTAAGAACACGTATACTCGGTCGGGGAGACGGACAAACGTGTTTGTTTATATGTTGCATGATTATTGATGTCACTCACCGCTGAAAATTATTTCAGTGAAACGCCAATGAACTTGGCAAGAAGCTGCCATAACCAAAACGTGTTAACTTCAGTGACTTTGATTAGAGACCCTGTATGTATGACGTATTTTTACAAAAGAGAGACGCGACAAAGCCATCAAAGTCACTGAAATTAACATTTTTTGGTTATGTTATTTCCTTGCCAAATTCATTGGCATTTCACGAAAATAATTTAAATTGTGAGCGGTGACTGACATCAATCATCATGCAAAATTTAAACAAATACGTTTGTCCACACCCCTTGTATAGGTTTTGTTAAAAATCATTTATTTTTATTTTTCCACGCTTATGAATTAACAAGGATAGAAGGTGCGTCTCTCTCTAAACATCGCTAGAGTATAGAGGCCGATATTTTCATCCTTTGATTTTGACTTAAATATATTTGACTTTGAAGAGTTTGTCGGGTCTCTTTTATTTAATATATGTCAGGGTCTCTAACTTTGATGGGTTTGTCGCGTTTTTTCTTTTGTAAAAATATGTCATACATACAGGGTCTCTAGTTTCAAAAAATTGCAACCGTTTCTTTGTTTTTTTTTGCCGTGTCCGATTTGTAATTTAAAGAAAAAAGACTTATTTGTAAATGATATCAAACTAAAAGAACAAACACGTCGTGGTTTATGTTGTGATGTAATAATATCAAATGAACAATGTGCAATTTAAAACGTAATTATTGTTGCTCATGCGAAATTTAAAAAAGAGACTATATACCATGTGGTAATAATGGGAAATGCACTAATGCTAGATGATGGGCCCTGTGTTTGTAAAACCATTGTTTTTGTTATTAATCATGACAAATTTTCCGAATTTTCGCAAGGGCCAGTTTTAACAAAGGAGTAAAAAGCAATAATGCGCCATTGAATACAGTCGAAAGCGGTCCAAATTTAACCATAAATCGTCTGTCATTAATTACGTAACAGTATTCATAAATCTAAATCGAAAATGATAAATTTTATTAGAGAAGAAAAATACAGATAATAAATAATTCTAAAGGAGGAATATCAGCAACTTAACATGTGTACTCCAATTTGTACCCATGTGCAATGATAACTTCAAGTTTGTTTTTCTAACTTACTAACTGGCAGTGACAAAATTTTTTTAAATAAAAATGTTTTATGTTCTGTGTTAATCTTAATTAATTTGTCAGAAACATTTTTTTAGTTTTATTTATTGGATACTTCACAAACACCAATTTTGCAGCTCACAGCAGAATGACGTCACTACAAATTGGTATATAGTCGATTTCTCAAAGTAAAGTTTGGAAAACGACCAACAAAAATATTCTCAAGTCTTCTCCACTAGTTTTTCATGGGCGCACCCAGGGGGGATTTTTGTATATATTTTCCACATATTTCATGAATAAACACAAAAAATAGCATGAAATACGACATTACGAGGCCTCGCCCCCCCCCCCCCAAGACATATTCCTGGGTGCGTTACTAAGTTTTTATTATATTAGGTTTTATTTTGGCCATGTCTAGAGACTACAAAGAATTATTATCAGCTTCTAAATATTTTTATAAGACTCTCTCCTTCTGAAAGCTAATGCAAGGGTTCAAATCTTGTTGCTTACATACCAGTTGAAAATCCGAAAAAACTTAAATTTTTGAATATTTAATATCCATAAATTTAGTTTAAATTTACTATCTTCTGATGGCTTTAATATAAAATTACTTTAAAAAAATAAAATAAAACCCGAATCAATCAAGACTTTATTAGTGGAGAAGACGTATATTACTTCCTTGGTAAATAATTTTTTTTGAAATAATTCCCTTGAAAAAAATTATTTATGAAATGTTGATTTTACTGTCTAAGCGACAGAGATAAAATATATTCATAAAATTTCCCCCCAAGAAGTTAAATTAGTGCCCTCATTATAGTGATTGTTATTATCTTTCTCCTTGTCTTTGCTCCCTAAGCTCGGTTCCCACTTTTCCAAAAGAGGCGGAGGTAATTTGGGCTGCGTAGTATTTCCATAATAGGAATATTTTACAAATTAATTTTGATATAATTATTGTCGGTCTTATTTTATAGGTATTACTTAAAAAAGTATGAAGTACCTATCCCTGTAAAATTTGTATACTATGGTAAAATAAAAAACATAAACACTGAACACTTAAAATAAATTCCCCACTTCGTATAGCATTTTCGTGTCCTTAACTAAAAAAAACTTGCAATCATTTAGGTCAGGCGATTTTTTCCTTAGTGGCGAATATGACAACATTAAAAACATAATACGAAGTGGTGAAGTGCTTATCTAGTTTAATTAGGTATCTACTAATGGATCTTTCATAAACGTATCAGCCTTAAATTTAGTTTAATTCAAATTCTTATTTTAACAAGATAAAGAACCCATAGACAATTTACAGAGATAGACGGGACACTTACACGGTGGGCGTTTTATTACTAAATTGGCACAATATTTAAATAGTTCTTATCACATTAAATTTTAACACCAAAAAACTCATTCTCCTTGTTAATTAAATAGTTTAAAATTTAAACACTGCGCGCTGATAAGAATGAGTTATTTTGTGTCAATGCTCAATTTGCTTAAAGACACTATAAACACCAATTAGTAAAGAAGCTTAATCAAAGAATTTTTTTATTCAAGACTGCTAGTAATAAAAAAATTAAACGTTGAATTTTTTATTAAAACTTAAAAGTTTTAAAAAATTTCTGCCCATTGATTTACGTACATAAATTTCCCTGGGAGGTTACTTTTCTAGTGAAAAAAAGAGTGGGTTCTTTAACGAATATTATGCAGTAAATTTCTTTTTATTGCATAGAAAATATTTATATGATCTACATTAACTTAAATTAATATAGGTGATTTTTTACAAATAGAAACTTTTTTAATTTGAAACTAATGAATTTCGTAAATTTTGACGAGCTTAATAACTATTAGCTAGGTGATGTAAAAATGTATTTAAATTAAACATTATATAAATTTACACTTTTAACCTATAATAACTAGGCGTTTAAAAACATGTAACGTAAGCTTTTTAAATTAAAGTAAAGAAGCATTTGAAATGTAAACAATATTAAGTCGCTTAAAAGAATCTTTTTTACGTCCAAACAACCACCGTAACATTTCTTACTTCATAATGAAGGAGAATTAATGAGCCTATACAATTTTGTATCGCTCGGTCGGGGACCTCCTTTAGTAACTCGAAGATAGAGCCATTACTTTTACTTACAGCACAATCTAGTAAGCCAGGGTGCTTTCAGCGAGATTGTACATACACAAGGTGTAATATTTATTGAAGTACTTGTTTTCGTTATATTTTGACAGTACGTTAACTTATTTAAAGGTATAACTCGATTTTTTTTATTTTATTTTTCTGGAGACAAATGCACGAAACGCAACCAACAGAATAGTAGGCCAGGGGAGCTAAAATGGCCGCATTTATGGCCACTACGGTAAATAGCAGAAAGCAATACAACATTATTGTGTGACGCGACGCGAAAAGCAGAACCAATTTTTCTGATATTCAGGTAGTTTTTTCTTGTCGAGGATAGTAAGGAGCTGCAGGGACACACTTAATGGGCTTGAAGCAGAAACAAAGCGCCAGTGGTATGGAAACCGTATCACTCTGGACTTAAGAGTAATAAGGCTGCGGAGCGTATTGCAAATCTGGTCTTGGCCAGTGTGATAGGACCTGAGCCAGCTCTTACTATTGGAGAAGCTTCGTTCTAAGGACCATTTAAGAATGAATTTAAAAGTAACATTGCATAGAATGTTACCATAGAGACTTTAATGAAGATTCTGCTTAAAGGACGATGAAACAGGCAGACACGTACTGTTAGGGCCTAGCAATAACTTGTTCACGTCAGAATACATTTGACAGAGCTTAGATCGATTCAAAATAATTCAATCGACTTAAGAGACTCAACACTCGGTGGTGAGGGCATACTTTATAGTTTTGCTGCAGTTTTTTTAAATGTTTAAAGAATCTATCTCTAGTCTATCTAATTTAACTAAAAATAATTGCAAATGAAATATTGAAAGATATAATAAATATAAATCACAGAACATTAAAGATATAAAAGCAAAACCTGCCCGTCATCTGTGGTCCGGTGAGTAAACTATTTACAAAATTTTGACAGGCGAGCTTAAAGCGCTAACAAGGACTGTAAAACGTTTAATCGCAGAGGATTGACTCTTTAAAATATTACCGTTATTTAACAAAGGCATGGCCTACTGGACAATTACGTTTAATTTTGTAAAACCAATGTGAAACCCATTTAAAGGATTTTGTACAAATGGACGTAGGTACAGTTTATATAAAAGTGTGATCCATTAATTTGAGGTAAATATTACCAATAATAAAAACTTTTGTTATCTCATAAAAACAAAATTATAAAAATGGTGCCCATTTTTCTTGTATACTAAAAAATAATAGAGGTACATAAGCCAACTACTAACAACAAAATAAGCAATATGATCTTATTAAGAGGTGGTTTGTTGAGAATATATTGGTATACACTCTAAAGACATTACTCAACCATTTCTGCTTGGGAATTGCAATGCCCTTGGGAATTGCAATGCCCCAATCCAAATTCGGTTCTAAAGCATCCAGCAATATGTCTAATTATTGTCTAAAAATTATAGGTTATAGATGTGGGCAAAAAACGAAAGGCAAAAACGGCGATTAGTCTTGCTCTAAAGACCGCTGGCTTCGGCTAGAGTTCGGTTTTACAGGCGCCTCATTATTCATTATCCAGTACGGCCCAGCTTTTAACCAATACCTCCTAAATGCAGTTATAAAGGCCATAACTTTTGCCGATAGAATGTGTTTAAATTTAAATGATTTTATAGTCATCAATTACTAAATTAATCAAAATGGCTAGTACGAGGGTTGTCTTTTAAGTTTTAAGAATAAAACCGTAGATAACTTTTAAAGACTTTATTGTTTCTTGAAGTATTCTCCACGAAAATTACTGCACTTTTACATGCGCTCAAACCAGTTGTCAAAGATGTAATTCCACTTGTTTTTTGGTACTGTCAAAATTGCATTCTTAAAGGCGTCGACTGCGTCTCCTGGCGACTAAAATCTTTGATCACGCAGTTCATTTTTGATTTTTGGAAAAGTATAGAAATGATTGGGACTTAGGTCAGGACTGTATGGAGGATGGTTGAACAATTCAACGATTTATTATGGTAAAAATTAAATGTTTTTTGTCATTGTCTTGTTGGAAAATAATTCGTCGTTTGGGATTCGTTTTTTGAAGCTCAGCGATGACTTTCGGTAAACAACTGGTGATGTACCAATCGGCAGTAACAGTCCTTTAATCTGCCAGAGGACCTGCTTTTGAGGGAAATGTCTTTTTGGATACACTTCCAGAACGGATGACTTTTGTTGGCTTTTTTGCAACTTGTAACACCCAAACAGACGACTGACGTTTATTTTCGGGTTTATATGAGTAAATCCACAATTCATCACCACTGGCAATGCTGTACACATTTTTCGAGTTTCGTACCTAAAACCGGTCTAGAGTTTTCTGACACCAAGCTCCTTTCTGTTCTTTGGTTAAAAGATGCGGTATGCACGGGAAACTAATTTTCTTACCACTAATTCTTCAAACAAAATTTTTAGAATTAAGGGCTTTGAAATCCCCAATGAAGCCTTAATCTCGCGATATGTCACATCAACGACCTTTCATGTTGAGCATGCACACAGTATCGATTTTTTCCTGGGTGACTGACGTGGTACTTCCTTACCGAAAACAGAAATCAACTCGGCAAGGCATTCTTGTTGAGATAATTTACTTTGAGTGTTGTAAAAATTACAGCCCGAAAATGTTTTCGATTTCATTCCATTTTTCGACTTTTGTTAAACTACTCACGGTCATCGAAGAAATAACTGGACAAGAAGGACAACGCATGTAGAAAATCTCGAGCCCTTGTTATAACGTGAATATCGTACATATCTTCTTCGAATTTAATTTATGAAGAAGTAGGTAAGCCGCGCCGATCGAGTCTTGCACGAAAAACCATAGGCGCGCGTGCAAAACAAAAATTGAATCGGGTGTCATCGGGTGTTAACGTCGGCTGTCATCAACGCGAATGCGGCCGGTCGAAGGTCAAGCGAAACGCGTAATATTTGAAGTAGGTATGTAGACTGATTAATAAATACGTACCTACCCAGGTCGATTTAATTTTCTGTTTTATAATATTTGGGTGATCCGTGAAAATAAACCCAGAGCGGAGGCAATTGCAAATTAACAGAAAAAGTAAAATTAAAATTTATAAAAGGTCATAGTTTTATAACCATTTTTTGGATTTTTATGAAAATTTGAGAAATGTCGCATATTTTATATGGTTATGTTAATATTTGCTGGGAGACAAAAATTTACTAAAAACTATATCCACGGTGTAAACAGACAGACAGAAAGGCGTTAAGGCTATTTCCTAAATTTTAAAGGAGCTAAAAACGTTTTACGCGCTTATGAAACAGACGATAGGAGCGATATTTGCAACAAACATTCTAGGTCTTGAACGTTTTTTTTAAACTACTGGGTGGGCCAAAAAAAACGGATTTTTTTTTTCATTATAACATTTGAATTATACCATCGATTTTAATGGGACAAACTGCACTTGCCAGAGAATTAATCAGAGATTTAAATAAATATATTCTTTTGTCCGCCATGTCAAAATGCAAGATGGCGGATGAAATTAAATTGTACCCTTCAAAGATTCTCGTTTATTCTTGTGTTGCGAACACGTTTTAATTATTTTTTTAAATCTATAAAAAAAACTGCATTCTTGCCACGCACAACAAGGTACGAATTAACAAAATCGGTTCGGTGGTTCTAAAAAAGTATATTTTTGTTTCAACCATTGTTTTGAAGATTATACGATTGCCAATCATGTCTGCATTTATTTCCTTATAAATTCATTAATACTGAACCGATTTTAATGAAATAAACATCCTGGTCAAAATTGATTGCCTTTTAAAGACTTTATGATCAAAATATACAGCCATTCTAAAATTTAAGATGGCGGACAGAATCATACTTGATTCTTTAAGATGGCGTGTTTATTCTTGTTTTCTGACAATGTTTTAGTTTTTTTTTTAATCTATGGAAAAGCACTACTTTTGGCTCGCACAAAGTAGTACAATCTGGTAAAATCGGTATGATGGTTCTCAAAAAATCTATTTTTATTTCAGTCATTTTTTAACAGATTATACGATTGCATTGCTAATCCTGCCTGCATTCATTTCCTTATAAACTCATTATTATTGAACCGATCTTAGTGAAATAAAAAATCATTAGGATGTTTTTTATTTCATTAAAATCGGTTTAGTAGTAATGAATTTATAAGGAAATAAATACAGACTTGATTGGCAAGGCAATCGTATAATATGCAAAACAATGGTTGAAACAAAAAATTTTTTTTTTAAACCACTGAACTGATTTTGCTGATTCGTACCTTGTTGTGCGTGGCAAGAATGTAGTTTTCTTACTAATTTAAAAAAATAATTAATATATGTTTGCAACAAAAGAATAAACGAGCATCTTTGAAGGTTACATTTTAATTTGGTCTGCCATCTTGGATTTTGAGATGGCGGCAAAAAAATATATTTAATCAAGTCTGATTAATTCGCTGCGAAGTGCAGTTTGTTCCATTAAAATCAATTCTACAGTTCAAAAGTTATAATGAAAAAAATGTCCGGTTTTTTTGACCCACCTGGTATATAAAAATTTTTAAAGGTTTTTTTTATTCGAAGGTATTTTAGAATTTGGCGTGTATGCCCTTTTATTATTACAAGCTTTTATTTAACTTCACCTGTATGTATGTATGTATGTATGTATGTATGTGGGTATGTATGTAATCAAATATTTTTTTGAAGAACTTCCAAACATCCGATTAACTTCAAATTTCGCATAGCGTCTTAGTTCCGATGACAATACAATAATATGGTTTCATCCGGTATCTACCTCCCCCCTAACGTGGGGGATGGAGAGGGCGTAAAACTTTAGTTTGTCCGATTTCAACCAAAATTGGTATCTGGGGATTTTTGAGTATGAGAATTACGAATTCTTGATCAGATTATAAAAATTCAATATGGCGGATTCAAAATGGATGATTTAATGTCAAGTTTTTCTGATTACTTTCAACTGACTTCCACGTATCCGATTGACTTAAAATTTCGCATACCGTTATAGTTTCGATGAAAATCCAATAATGTCGTATCACTGACTGCCTACCTTCCCCTAGAGTCCCTGTATGTTGACATATTTGGATATAAGTCAACATACAGGGACTCTACCTCCCCCCTAACGTGAAGGGCGGAGAGGGGGTAAAATTTTAGTTTGTCGGATTTCCACCAAAATTGGTATCTGGGGGTTTTTGGGAATGAGGATTACGAATTTTTGATCTGATTACAAAAATTCAATATGGCGGATTCAAAATGGACGATTTAATGACGATTTTTTCTGATTACTTTCAACTGACTTCCACGTAGGTATCTGATTGATTTCAAAATTCACATGCTCTCTCACTAAAAAGGGGGGGGGCGTAGAAGAATTAAGGCTTTAGTTTGTTCGATCTCGACCAAAATTAATTAATCCTTGCGTATAATGATCATAATAATAACGACAGTTTTAGCATATGTCGCCTTTGTTGGACGGCCTTCTCATCGAAGACAGATATTTTAAAATTGACAGGAAAGACTCCCTGCAATATCGATGCGCAATCTGAAATGCATAGAATTAGACAAATCTAAAAATTAAAAAATAAATTTAGAAAAAAAAACATCGCTTTTATTATTATGATATAACACTCAAAATATTATTTTATGCTTTTTAGCCCATTTTATAAAAGCTTGTTTTCAAAAAGTTTTTTTTTCTAAATTTATTTCAAATGAAAAACGTTATTTTTTTAACTAATAAATAGGAAAACAGGGTTTATGAAAATGTAAGTAATATTTAACTTTTAATCAAATAAGCTAGGTGTACATTTTAAGTTATGTACTTTGTTAACTTTGATAGTTTTTTGAGTTAAATCTTAAAAAATTAATAGAATATTACAGTGATATAAGGTAGATGAGAGGTATAAGGCTCACCTTTTTTTACGACTGAATTATCTTAAGACAAAAGTAGAAGCTAATATTTCTGTGACAATTTCCAATGCTTTATAGAGTTATCCAACTAACCCCATGAAAAAAAACACATAAAGAAATATTTTACCCCTCATTCGAATAGTACTGGTCGCCTAAAACTACACTATCTTTTTTTTTTTAACGTGGCAGAAAGGCACTACAACATTTGGTGCGAAAAATTGCCCTAGCTTGTGAAATGAGAAATAGATTGAATGTTTAAATATACCTCTACTTTTTTTTATAGTTTGCAGATCTTTATTCAGTTTTAGGGCATTCTTATTATTTTGGCCACCACTGTATTTCTATTTTAATACCCTTTCTCTTGAGTAAAGTGTTCACGCAATAATCCCGTGTCAACTCGCTAGACCTGCATTGTTTCGCGACACACGCCCACTCTTCATATAATTTTATTGGCTTGAGAAAGTTAGGGTGACCATTCGGGCTACTTCGTTGTCAGCCCAGTATAGCGTCTATCTTGTCGAAGACGCGACGCAACGTCGTCTTATAATTTGACGTACATAGAGGGGCACTTCCGGGGCATTGCGGGGGCCTTGTCTGGGCATTTCCCGGGCCTTGCGGGAATTGCCTGGGCTTTTCCGATCCATTGCTGGGTAGGTCGTCAAAAATTCTTTAAAATGACCGGAGCTTTTTTTGGGTTGTCAAAAATATTTTTCACCAAAGTTAGTGGACTTCGAGGGCATCGCCTGGGCATATATTGGATGTTTCAATGCCTTTTAAAGTAAAAAAGTTAGCACCGATGAAGCCCTCGGACAGGATAACCAGCCGGGCCATTTTGCAAAAGAATAATGCGAAAAATAAAGAAGCTTAGCAATATACGTTCAACTTATATACACCCAACAAGTTTTCGTAGCTACAGGGGTAAAAATGGTCTCGTTTCTCTCGTATTTGTTCGTAGGTAGCTCGAAAGCTTAGTCTAACGAGGGTCCAACATCTGATGGATCTATTAAGTGTTGAGAGTTAATTGTTTCGCCCTTATAGAAAAAAAAATTGCAAAGAAATAGTGTAGCGAAAATTTTATAACACATGGCGCCGAGAAAAAACATTTTGGTAAAAACTGAAAAACTTGATGCCGCAAGCGAAAATTATAAAAAAAATTTAAAATCTTCGGTAAAAATAGTATCAATTGTTTTGGTTAGTTTTGAATATTTTTGCCACCGCAGTTGGAAATTTTTAAATCAATAATTTATAAGAAAAACAGAGCATTTCACTGGCCTTGGAATGACGCTAATTTCCTCCTAGTTAACAAGACCCCCTGTAGTTACTTTTATGTGAGACGCACGCTATATAAGTAGGTATGTTAGAGTTTAAGGACGTAGGTTTATTGTAGTAATTAATATGTACTGCATGACAGTTTTTATTTTATCTTTCCTCTAAAAACCTGCTCCGAGTAAAAAACTTTATTTTGATCGGTCTAAAATTAATGTGGTGAGATTCAGTAAAATGCCATGATTTTTTGCAATAAAATAAATATATATATTTTTTTTAGTTAAACGAATTTATTATAAAATTTCACAAAAAAAATACAAATAATTTGCTAGATTACTACTGTCTAGATGTACCAATAGCGTTACTGGTACATTAGTTATTTTTAAAATCGTGGCGCGATTATTAAAGATCAAATTGAGATGTATACGCGCCACATTTTTATCCCAAACGTAGAATTGATGGGTGTCAATATCTTTAATAATTTACCCCGACTTTGTATTGAACTTGAAAATATATAATGTGCCAACAGAAATCTTCGAAGGTATTTTTTACTTTTTAGTACAATTTTCGAAAAAAATCGTTTAACTAAAAATATGGATTTATATTATTTTTAACATTTTTTTTAATGAAAAAAACAGAAGTATGCAAGATGTATAATTATGGCTTTCACAGCCTTTCCATTTCTAGTAGTGCCTCATGATTACAAGGTTTCTTTTCTGACAATTTTATACAATCCCATTCCTCAATCCTTAGTGTTTTTTTTTTACGGGTATGCGCACTCGCAAGGAGATCCCTATCACGCTCGACAAGCGGCAAGTGCGCGAAAATGTTGGTGTGTGTTGGTTTTGAAACGGTTCAGGTTGTAACCTGCAGGGAAAACTGTCGCAGGGAGTTTATTCCACAGCGATGCTGTTCTCCAGAGATATGAATTATGATATAATGAGGTTCTTGGTGCCTCTATTTTGACAATAAATTGATGGTTACCGTCTGTTTGACGTGTTCGCCTAGTAGGTGCTACTCCCGGGGGGATCATACGTGCCAACTCTTCAGAGCATTTTCCGTGATAATACCTGTAGAAGAGAGATAGATCGCCCACAGTTCTTCGATGTTCGAGACTATCCAAGCTACGGGTAAGTGCGGGGTCATTGATCAGCTTGATAGCTCGTTTTTGCACGGTGTTCAAAAGCATTAAGGTATGTTTGGGTGCCGCACTCCATATATGTGAGCAGTACTCCATAGTTGGTCGAATCTGGGCTGTGTAGAGTGTCAGCAGTTGGCTTGGTGTATACAGATGTCTTGTACGAAATAGCACCCCAAGCTTTTGGGACGCCCTTTTAGCTATATCTGCCACGTGACTGTGCCAAGACATGTTGGTCTCTGCAGTGACTCCTAAGATGTTCAACTGGCTCTGCAATGCGACAGCACTTCCAGATAGCATGATGTTTGGCTCACCGGTGCTGGTCTTTTTTGAAAACAGGGCTGCTTGGGTTTTCTGCGCGTTGAACTGTACAAGGTTTTTGTTGCCCCAGTCCTCTATTATCTCCAAGTCGTTATTTATCTGTGATATTTCAGTTAGTCTAAGGTAATGGAATTCACGTGCGGAGAGACATGTGGGTGGTATGACTGAGGAGACTACATTGCCATCATCTGCAAAGCAATAAAGTGGATTTACTGTTTTATCTATGAGGTCATTTATGTAAATCAGAAAAAGTGTTGGCGAAAGGATTGCTCCCTGTGGCACACCAGCATTTATTTGGTAAGAGTTGGAGTTCCGGCCATCCAGTGCAACATAAATGGATCTATCCTTAAGGTAACTTTCAAACCAAGTGCAAAGTCTCGGCGACAATCCCGTTGCTTTGAGCTTGTTGAGCAGATTTTCATGCCAGACTTTATCGAATGCTTTAGATATATCTAAGGCAATTGTTCTTGTTTCACCTCGCAACTCAATCGCTTTTTGCCATAAGTGAGTGACGTATGTAAGTAAATCGCCAGTTGACCTATATTTTCGAAATCCGTATTGCTTGTCGTTGATAATTTTGTACTTTTCCAAGTACTTGGTTAGGTGATTGTTCACAACTCTTTCCATTACTTTTGATATCACCGGAAGTAGAGCAATTGGTCTATAGTTTAACGGATCTGTCTTTTTTCCTTTCTTTGGAATGGGTTGTACTGCGGCAGACTTCCATGATGATGGATATACTCCTTGCCTATAAGATAAATTGAATAATTTTGCGAAAGTTGGGGTGAGTTCGCTAGCACAATTTTTGAGTACTATCGCGGGAATGCCATTTGGACCCATTGCTTTGTTTGTGTTGCTTTTTAAGGGATTTTCGTATTTCTCTGTGACAAAAGGGTACCTCTGGCATACTGTGGGAAACCCTTTCAATGAACGGTGGAGTTTTTCCATTTGGCACTGTTAGGTTTGAGTTGGAGGAAAAGATTTTGGCCAGCATATTGGCTTTTTCCTCTGATGTTGTGGCTAAGTGAGTATTTTTATCTGTAAGTGGTGGTATGGATGACTTGGTGAAGTTTGATCCAACGGCTTTTGCAAGAGACCAAAAGGACCTAGAACTACTTGGACAATTCAGCAACCTGTTTTTTATTCTTTGATTGTATGTTTCTTTGGCGGCGTCAATAGTAATTTTGCAACTATTTCTGGCTTCTAAAAATCCTGTGTGGTTTTGAGCGGTTTGTTGTCGTTTCCAAAGGTTATATGCTCTGTGTTTTTTCTGTACAGCCGTTTGACACTGGCTGTTGAACCAAGGTTTTGCATTAGCTCTGCGTTTTATTGTATGTGGGATATATGCATCCATTCCAGATAAGATTACTTTTGTTATTTCATTACAGCAAATAGTGGGATCAGCTGTTTTAAAGCAAACCTCTTGCCATGGAAAATCCAGGTAAAACTGTTTAAGGTCATTCCATTTTGCCGATTTATAGTGCCACATTTTACGAGGAAGTGATTGTTGGCTTGGCGGTATGAACATTTCGCATTTTGTTCTTATAAGTTTATGATCGGATGAACCAAGTGGGGGATCTACTTGAATTGTGTACAAGTCAGGATTTGTAGTTAGGAACAAGTCTAAAAGCGCTGAAAATTCACCCCTTTCTGAGATACGGGTAGGTTCATCGACAAGCTGCGTTAGACCACAACTTATGGCAAAAGCTTCTGCTTCCCTGCCTTCATTATCTGTTTTGTTGTGGTGTTTTAGCCAGGGTATATTGTGGACGTTGAAAGCTAGACTGTATACTATCACAGTTTTCGGATAATGTCGCAAAAAAATTTTGATACTCGGTGTTACTTGGCGGTCGGTAGAGGCAGCAAATGAACTTGGTCGATGACTTTGAGGTGAATTTCAGCCATATGATATCGAGGTTCGCTGGTTCTAGCTTCTCCTCTCGATGACATGAAAGGTCATTTTTAATGTACACACAGATCCCAAAATTATGTCGAAATCGGTGGTGTAGGTCATAGCCAGGATAAAGATAGTTCACAGTAGGTGTTGCAGAACTGATTTTAGTTTCAGTGAGAACAAGGATGTCAGGTCTTTGTTCTTCAAGATGTTGGTGAACTGAATTCATGTTGGTACTTAATCCTCTTATATTGCTAAAATCAATTTTGAGTTGAGTTTTTGGTCTTGTTTTAATATCTTTGCATGAAGGACCCCCAAGATCACCCGACGCCCGGAGATCCGAGTGGTCGGGTATTTTACCTCCGGAATATTTTGATCCTGGAGGCGCCATCATGCTATCTGTTACTCATTGTTGGAACGGGACTGCCAGTTTATCATGCGATACCTCCGTTTTTTTCATAAAATAGTATTGTCAGCAGAACAAAACATAAATCTGAAAATCGCATGTTCGTATTTATTTAAATATCAAAGGTCAGAATTTACCTCTTTTGCACTTCTCACCAACCCCTTAATTCCGTTTTTTTTTCATAAAATTGGATTGTCACTAGATCAAATCATAAATCTAAAAATCGCATATTCGTGTCTGTTTTGATTACTAGTTATAAATTTACCCCCTTTACAGCGCTGACGTCCCCCTACCGCCGTTTTTTATCATAAAATTATATTGTCACCAGAACCAATCATAAATCTGAAAACGGCATGTTTCTATTTGTATTTTTACAAAGTTCTAAATTTATCCCCTTTACAGATCTTACCCCTTACCCTCCCCTATTTCCGATTTTTGTTCATAAAATTGTATTGTCACCCTATCAAATCATACATCTGAAAACCGCATGTTTGTGTCTGTTTTGGTTTCAAAGTTCTGAATTGCCCTCCCTTACACCCCTCACCTACCCCCGTATTTCCGATATTTTTAAATAAAGATGTATTTTCATTACACCAAATCGTAAATCTGAAAACCGCATGGTCATATCTGATTTGGTTTCAAAGTTATGGATTTATCCCTTTTACACCCCTTAACCACTTTCTACCACTCATCTGTTTTCATAGTATTGTATCGTCATCGGACCTACACTACTTTGCTAAATTTCATTAAAATCGGTTCACGGGAAGTGTGTCAAAAATAAATCGCTAGATTTGATGACAGACATCGCCAGGCTCTGTGAAGTTAATAAAAATCGTTTAAAACATGGTCACCTTAATAGTGTATCTGAAAAGGAGCCTTGCATGCCTTCGCCACTGACGAAACGTGGCGCGAAATCCGAGTTCTCATTGTGAATTCAAACTCGCAAAGAAACGATCGCAGAGACCTCTTCTTCTGGCAAAGTTTAACTGGGCTCGCGATTGAGCGATTTGGCGGAGGTTCTTTAGATGTTATATGTTCTCTGTCACGGTGGATAGAATAGACCGGTGTTCGGATCTTATATATATATATATATATATATATATATATATATGTCGAATTTTTCACGTCACTGGTGGTCCAGCTGATTTTTGTAAACAAAAGTTAGATATGATATGAACAACGGAACACCTAATATTTTTTGAATATTTTGAAAACTAAGGCAATTTTCTAGTACATCCTTATAAAATGTAATTTTCTAGACGTATTGTCGTTATTTTTTTTAGCCTGCTTTATTTCTTATTACACAAAACTTAAACTACAATTCAAACTGAATGTGATCGTTCAGTATCAAAGGTGAACCGAGGACTTGGGAAGTAAACAGAGAAAGTAGGTTAGCGGATTATTTTTGAAGCTGAAACGAACACAGTATTTTCTTCGAATTTTAATTAAGCGGGCTAAAAAAATGATGACTGGTATTTCTGAAAAATATTATTTTATAAGAATATACTAAAAAATAGTAGGAAAATTGCCCTAGTTTTCAAAAAATTTAAAAAAATATTAGTTGTTCATAGTATATCTAACTTTAGTTTACAAAAATCAGTTGAACCACCAGTAACGTGAAAATTCGACATACATATATATATATCAAATCCGAACACCGGTCTATTCTATCCACCGTGTATCGCACTGATGTTTTGAATTTAGGTTAGGTAAAGATTGATGTTAACTGTTGATAACGACATTAGATCAGTGTCGCCCTCTCGCTCCTATATGCTAAATATAAAAAACAGCCCTCGTAAGCATGAGAACCTAATGCAATGAAAATGACCAATATGAAATTACGCACAAAATAGCTGCATATAAAGAAACTCTTAAAAATCAAAGATATAGAACCGAATAACATACAGCGAAGGACCATGCTTCTTTTCCTAATCTTGATTTGTCTACAGGGTGTCCCAGATAAAAGTAACTATATAGTTATTTCGGAAACGGTAAAAGATACAATTATCGTTAAATGAGAAAAAAGTTACGTTATTTCAAGTCCAATCAGAATTATTGAAACTAAAAAACTCTACAATTGTTTTCAAAATATTATTCCAAAACCAGTCATCTTGTAAAAAAATAGGTGACAACACAATTACTGCATTTGTTTCTTAGCCTTTGGTTGGCTAAACAATAATTTTTCTAATAATTCTAAATATTGACATATTTATGACTTTGTATGTTTTAATTTGGGTAGTGGTAAGTCATGCTATTTTTATTTGATATTGTCTTGCAATTGACTAATATCTAGTTTTATATCTCTAATAATTAAGACCTTTAAACATTGTTAAGCTTAGATGGTTTTGTCTTAGATTTAGATTTAATGTTGAGTTAAACTTTGTGTAAATGATGTCGTTTTTTGTGTTGTTTAACTTATTTAACCAAATTTATTAATTTTATAAATTTAATTTGACAAATCTTATCTATTTCTCACATTTTATTTATTTGGATTTTTTTTTCTTGAGTACTTGTGTTAGTTGTTAAGTTTTTCTTTGTCCACAAAACGAATTGTGTTATTATTACTACCTATCTGTCGAAATTTACCTTTTCCATCACCCAGAGATGGGCTTGTGGTACACGGTTGAAAAGCTCTTTTTATTCTCATTTATAGAAGGATAAATTCTATAAATGGCAGCCACAAGAATAAACAAAGTTTTCTATGATTACAAAATAACTAGAACGCCTAGAAAATATTCTTTAACGGTATTCGATTGGCCGTGTTTGCTAATACTACTAAATTTTATAAAATTTGTTTAGACGATGGCGGAAATATTAATTTTTTGAAAAACACAACCTTTAGTGCTTGTAGATATTTTTAACTTTGATTTAGCATCTGATTGGGCTTGAAATTTTTCTTATTTAACCAATACATGTATTTATCTGGGACATCCTGTATATACAAAACTAACATAATTAGTAGCAAATCCAAAATGCATATCAGCAGGGCCTATTTTGTGAATAAAAATGCATTTTGAAGCAATAGCAGGCAGATTATTATAATCAGTGGTATACCTGTAAGACATGAAAAATTATTAATAAAAAAATTTGTGTGTGCTTAAGACCACACGGCAGAAGTGTAAACTTCAACAAGGCGAAATTAATAAAACTGGCCTTCATCTGCATCATCATATCGCTCGCTGAATGTTTTTCTCACAGTTAGTCGACTCGAGCCGACTTCACGCGAATGAGCGTTACATAGCCGAGCCTGACGGCTCAGTTCAATTTACTGTTGTGTACGTGACAACCCTGTTTATTTGAAACTCGTAGACAATGATTGTGTAGAAATAAAATTTCGGACTTCCATTGTCTTTATTTATTTTAAAACACGACGTTTCGGTTAGTAAGTATCTCTAACCGTTATCAAGTGTGAACTCTTGATAACGGTTAGAGATACTTACTAACCGAAACGTCGTGTTTTAAAATAAATAAAGACAATGGAAGTCCGAAATTTTATTTCAACCCTGTTTATGTTGCGCACAGGCGCATGAGCCTCTAGGTAGTCCTCCTACAATGAGTTAGTTGGTCTCCCGCCCGCTTCTAGGTAACGTCGTTCTCCCTCGTGCCGTTGCACTAAGTGATTAAATGTACTAATTAATTGTGACTCATTATAACGTGGTATTCTATTTCATGTGTTTTATTTAACCACCCAATCACCGACATCTCTCAAACATAAAACTGGCGACGATGTAAAGAAAGGTACGCGAGAAAATTCGGTCGTTTCCGGGGAAGCGTGATAGATAAGAATCCAAAAATCCAACATGGCGATAGCAGCCGAAAGAGAAAATGTATCCTTGAAATTCACAGCTCTTTATCCCGATAGTGAAGATTTTGTAATTTATGAAGAAAGACTAGACAATCATTTTACAGCTTGTGGAATTACCAGAGAAGAGAAAAAGGTAGCTGTGCTGTTGAGTTCTATTGGTACAGAGACTTATACATTATTAAGAAATTTATGCTTCCCGGACGCGCCAAAATCTAAGAAATATGAAGATTTAAAGATTTTGCTAACAGAGCACTATAAAAGTAAGGTGAGTGCATGAAGGGAGAGACGGAAATTTTATCATACACAACAAAAAGAGGGCGAGACAATAAATGAATTTTACAGTAGATTAAGGAGCATAGCGATTAATTGCAATTTTGGAAATAGTTTAACTGATATTTTAGCACATTGTTTTATGGCAAATTTGAAATCTGGGAAAATTTTCGATCGATTATGTGAAGAATCCGATTCTGCAAATTTGAAAACGCTGGTTGATTTGGCAACTAAGGTAGAAAGCACAGCCAAGGCGTCATCAACAGCAATGGCGTCGTCCGTGCATGTACTTGAGAGAGGGAAAAACCGCCAATTTCAACGTGATGGCAGGAACTGCGCAAAGAACAATTCACCGATGTGGCGATCTCACTCTAATGCATACACGAAGCAGTACAACAACAAAGGACAGTCGTCGGGGCAGTTCAAGCAAGCCAATCGATCAGCGATTCACTACAACAAAGCGGCAAGTGGCCATGGAATGCAACAAAAAAATAAGATAAGTAGTCGTTGTAAACATTGTTTTTATTTTCATCCCAGTGTTTCTTGTTTTCATAAAAATAGTAAATGCAATTCTTGTAATAAAATAGGACATATTTCAAGGGCGTGCTCTAAAAATCATTGCAATTTTGTTGAAAATGATGAAGATGTGCTAAATAATGAAAATAATTCGAGTTTTTTAAATAATATTTAAAATGAAGAAGATAATTTTTTTTTTTGAAAAGAAGGGAGCAACTACGGGGGCCAGCTCAAATGTTGTGAACGTCTTTGGGGTAAGTGGAGCCGGGAATCCGTTTAAATTAAGCTGTAAGATCAATGGAAAGTTGTTACTGATGCATATTGACAGTGGAGCTGGGTTGTCAACCTTGTCAAAGCAAACTTTTGAAAGAAATTTTTCTAGTTTTAGGTTGAAACATGATAAAACAATTTTAGGAGGTTATGATGGTGGATCATTCAGGCCAGAGGGTTATGTTATGTTGAACGTTGAATATCAAGGAAGGTCAAAGCCAACAAAATTTTATGTGGTTGATGGTGCAACTGCAGACATACTTGGTCGAGACTGGATTGAAAATTTTGAGGTCAGAATTTAACTAATGAATGAAGTTTCCATTGATAATCAGGTAAAGAAGCTATTGGAAGAGATTTCGGAGGTTTTTACTGATAAATTAGGTAACTATACTCACTCTACGATTAAAATTCATGTAAAAGAAAATGCAACACCTATATTTTTAAGACATAGGAATGTTCCTTTTGCTTATAAACAAAAAGTTTTTGATGAATTAGATAAATTAGAAAAAGAGGGGGTTATAGAGCCAATAGATAATTCAGATTGGGCGACTCCTTTAGTACCAGTGGTTAAAAGCTCAGGGGAACTGAGATTGTGTGCAGATTATAAGCAAACTGTCAATTTACATTTAGAAAATGTCAAATATCCTTTGCCAAAAGTGGAAGAATTATTTGCAAAGGAAATGGGGAAAAATTCACAAAACTTGATTTAAGAAAAGCATACATGCAATTTAAAGTAGATAAAAAATCCAGTGAAATTTTGACATGGAATACTGAGAGGGGTTTGTACCGGGTAAAAAAAATGCCATTGGTTTGACATGTTGCACTTCCATATTTCAAAGGGAAATGGAAAAGCTCTTTAAAAATATGGAAAATGTTGCAGTTTTTGTAGATGATATTGTAATTTCTGGAAAGAATGACCAAGAGCATTATGATAATCTAAAAAAGATGCTGAACAAGCTAAAAGAGGCTGGATTGACACTAAATTCCAAGTCTGAGTTTTTCAAGGACAGTATTTCCTACCTGGTATTTTCACTGAGCAAAGGAAAGCTCTCTAAAAACAAGGAGAAGTTAAAGGCTATCGTGGAGGCACCTCCACCAAAAAATTTAATTGAGGTAAGAGCTTTCATCGGAGCAGTTATGTACTATAATAGATTTATAAATAATGTGGCTGAACTTATTTCTCCCATTTATCAACTTTTAAAGGCCAATCAGAAGTTTTATTGGTCTGAAAATTGTCAGAAAGCGTTTGATAAAGTCAAGGAAATAATGGCTTCAGACACATGCATAGTGCAATTTGATCCAAACTTACCTATAGTCGTAACTGCCGATGCTAGCGAAAACGGAATTGGGGGTACTTTAATCCCCATATAATCGATGGGGAAGAGCGCACTGTGGCCTGTGTTTGACGTACGTTACAGCCCAGTGCAAAGAAAATAGGTGGCCATACACACAGAGGTTGATCCGCCGGTTTGGAACGGCGCGGTTTAAACTGGCGGATTTGTCTTTCAATTAGTGGACATTCCACGCGCCAGTTATAGCCGGCACAGATTTATCTGTGAGTTCAGACCGGCGGACGAAACTTGTGGGTTCCGCGCTCACAGATATTTTAACCGGCGCAGACTTCTCTGTCGGTTTAATCGCTGTTCAGGCCAACGGCTTCTCTAATTTGGATATCTTGTTTCGTAGGATCCTCTCTTACCAAATTTATTAAAAAATCATACGTGTTAATAGAGAATTATTGAAATAAAGTCAGGCTATAATGGTGCCAGGTACAATTTTGACACCCTTACATTGTAATATCAGCTGTGATCTTTTAACACACGGCCTTTGTTTACTATATGAACCGGAATAAATAGTGCCTTCTTTTATTAATTGAAAATAAACGACGAAAGTTTTAAATTTGACTTTGATATGTCAATTTTGAAGGATCAACTGTCAGTTTTTAATGTGAATGTGTCAAAATAGTGCCTGGCACAATTATAGCCTGACTGTATTTCAATAATTCTCTGATATCCATTCTTAAATAATTTTTAAATCGTCTGGATCATTTTCTCGTAACTCTTTTAATAGAAGGTCATGGCTAAATAGTTTCCTACTAAGCAAATAAGTTTTAACCCACTTGGAACGTCTCTCTTTTACACCACTATGCATTATTTTCATATTAATAATCATTCCCATACACAGAGCCTGCTTATATTTTGCACTAAACAATTTACATACGCTATGCTTAAAATACCGTGCCGCATAAAACTTTCGACTTGACGAAATTCCACAGTTTTGGTTAAACCGGCAGATAAATCTTGAGTTTTAGCCCTCTAATGCGCGGTTATGTCTGCCACAGACCGATATGAAGGATCGATTCGAAAGATTTTTTTTTGTTAGTGGACTGCAGCAGTTTTAAACCGTTACGGACGAAACGGTCAGACTTATCTGTGCCGTTTCAAACCGACGGATCAACCTCTGTGTGTATGGCCAGCTAATGAGTACGATTATGAAAGAGGCTTTAGCTATCTATTACACCATCAATAAACTGTATTTTTACCTTTGTAATACCAAATTTACCCTTAGAACAGATCATAAATCATTAGTAGCCATATTTGGGAAGCATAAAGGCATCCCTCAAATGTCGGCAAATAAACTTACAAGATGGGCAATATTCTTGTCATATTTTGATTATAAAGTGGAACACATCAAGGGTAAAAATAATGTGATAGTTGTCTCCAATTCCAACCAAAGTGATCTCTGAAGAACAAGCAGGCATAGTTTCTTACATCTGCTTCACTGAGAGTGACGAAACATGGCCAATTGACAATCAGGCAGTAAGAAATGTAACCTTAGAGGACCCTGTGCTGTCAAAAGTAGCAAAATACATATCTGAAGATAAGTGGCCTAATATAGTAGGTGAGAATTTAAAACCTTATTTTTCAAGGAGATCAGAGCTATGTGGGGACACCGAGTTTGCGTTCCACAAATTTTAAGAAAAGAGATCTTAAATATTTTGCACGCGAGTCACCCTGGCAGAGTAAGATGTAAATCTCTAGCTAGATCTATAGTCTACTGGCCAGGAATTGACAAAGAAATTGAGAAAAAGACAAAATCGTGTATACCTTGCTTAAAAACTCAAAAAGACCCACCACAGATCAAAGAGAGTAAATGGCCAGAAACATCAGAGGTCATGGAGCGTATACACATAGATTTTTGTGATTTGAAAGGTAATGAATTTCTTGTAGTTGCAGATTCCTATTCAAAATGGCTTGAAATTTATCCAATGGGAAAAACCACTGCTGAAAAAACTGTAGAAAAGCTCAGAGAGGTCTTCAGTAGATTAGGTTTAGCAAGACAAGTAGTTTCTGACAATGGGCCGCCCTTCCCAAGTAAGTTTATGGAAGAATTTTTTAGGAAAAACTCCATAGAACATATTTTAACACCACCTTTCATCCAATGAGCAATGGGGCAGCAGAAAGAGCTGTAAAAACAAACAAACTGCTCTAGAGGATCCAAGAAACAGTCAGGTATCATTACATACTTTATTACATCGTTTTTTGCTAAATTATAGAAATACACCTCATACTCATACTGTAACAGTAATAGGAGTAGCACCAGCGATCAGAGTCTTTGGTAGAACCTTAAGAGACAGGCTAACTTTGATTAAAGAAACACCAATACCAAAAAAAGCTGTTTCTTTTGAAAATAATATTAAAAACAGTAAGAAATTCAGGGAATATAAGCCAGGAGACACTGTTATGGTGAGAGACTACACTGCTCAGAACAAAAAGCAGTGGAGAGAGGCAATAATAAAAAAAAGAATAGGTAAACCAACATATTTTTGCAACACAGATTCAGAAAAATGCTGAAAGCGCCATCTTAATCAGATAATATCATCAAGAATACCTGGTAAAAACCAACTGGGGAGTCAAGAACAACCAGAAGAGGACTTATTATATATAAGTTAACAAACAACCGCAATCCAGGACGACCAGTGTGGACGCTGTTGCACCAGTTTCCCCTCAGAATGACCAACCCTTAAACCATCAATCCGCTATTTTACAGTCTAATAACAATTCTTTTAGCTCTGGGGCAGTAGAATCGCTACAAGAACCTCCAGAACTTCATCATTATGAAAGTGACAATTATAGTCAAAACGATTTTTTAACAGCTTTCTTTCCGCAGGTTCGAATGGTTCCACCACTCCTTCGTCATCGCCTGGTGAAAGAAGGCAACTGAGTCCTTTGGACAACCCAAACTTAGCACAGTCACCACCAATTAGACGCAGTGCTAGAACTAGAAAACCCCCAGAAAAGTTAGCAGACTATCAGCTTCAAAACCCGTAAGGAAAATGGAAGGGGTAAAATCTTAAATGTCTATTTTTCACTAAACCATAAGTTTATGGTATTGAATCTATCAGCAATTTTCATTGCTAAAAATATTTATCAAAAATTGTTAAAATAATAAATAATGCCTATTTCACCAGGAGATGTGTTAAATTTGTGTTTATTCTTGTTAAATTATTTTTGTTAAATTGACTTAATTTAATTGATGTCTTGATGTTTGAAAATCAATGTGTCTGTGACCCAAAAATTTATATTTTTTTAGAATGATAGTTTTGTGACAAAGTTTTAATGAAATTTTTCTATGCATGTAAAAACAAGTAACAATGTAAAAAAAATGTATCCAAACTATTGTTATGCCCGCAGTAAGAAAAACGATAAATGCAATGGACTGTAAATATTTTAATTAATGAAAGCGCGAACAAACAGAAATATATTGATATGAATTACGAAATAATTAATAAGGTCCATAGGTTAATTGTTGGAACCACACACGGCAATCAGATACAAATGCACTCACCAGTTTGCAGCCACTTTCTCCACGTTCTAAGGGGCCCCTGATTGGATCTATCTAATGATGTCACCACGTAGCTGAAGGGCTGAAGTTTCTTTTCTATGCTTCAGTACACCAAAATCGAGCACTTTCAGGTGTAGATATTTGAAAATAGTTGGAGAACGAAATTAACACGCCATTTCTCGAGGCGCTTGACAAAGGATCTCCCTGGTTGTTGGTGCGCATGTCCAAATGCACTCTGCCCTTCATACAATTGTGTGGTTTTAAAAATATATAAACAACCGCGAAATTTAGCGAGAGCTAACATAACTGCCCTCCAAAACACACAATTTTAGAATCTCAACCGGACAGATATAGATATAAGAAAAAGGATCGACCGATAAATATAAATGAATGAAAACAGATAAGTATCGTAAGTTTTTTTAGAGATAACGAAATCCCAAAAAAGGCAAAACAAACAAACAAACAATTCAAAAAAAAAAGGAATTAAAAATAAAGAAAAACCTATTGTAATCCCGGTAATAGGTAAAAAAAAAATTAAAATTACTTTTAATTTGGCAAGAGGCACAGTTTTACAACTGGCCGCTTATAAACACCGGTAACCGTTTGTACCGTCGCAACACGCACCGGACCGTCCCCGCCGGGATGCAGTTCGATGACCCGACCGACCGGCCATTTCAAAGGTGATTGAATGTGATCACTTGTTATGATAACCAAATCATTTAATTTGATATTTGGGGACGAATCAGTCCACTTGTGTCGCTGTTGTAGCGTATGCAAATACTCTATAGAATACCGTTTCCAAAAATCATTATGTAGTTTTTGGATTAGCTGCCATCTCGAGAGCCGATTTAGGGGAACCTCGGACAAATCTGACTCCGGAATTTCTGAATTAAGGGGTTCAAGTGTCAAAAAATGCCCAGGGGTAAGAGGTTGAAGACCGTGTGGGTCTGAAGAGGCAGGAGATAAAGGGCGACTATTAAGTACGGCTTCTATGCGACAGGTAAGGGTGGACATCTCCATGATAGACAACTTCTGGTCGCCGACAACTCGAAAAAAGTGAGTTTTAAAACTTTTGACGCCAGCTTCTGCCAGGCCATTGAAATGTGGACTGAGAGGAGGTCCCAGATGCCAACGAATAGAAAGTCTGGTGGCAGCACTTCTTGCGTAATCAAGTAATTGGTTACGAAACCCTATAAAATTACTGCCTTGATCTGACCAGCATTGCGTCACACTTCCGCGCCTGGAAATGAATCGATGGAATGCACCTACGAACCCTTCGGTGGACAGTTCCATGGTTAATTCCAAATGCACGCAATGTGTGGCCGTACAGACAAACACACAGACATACGATTTGAAAGCTTTACAACCACGGTAACGATGAGGAATCACAAAAAAAGGTCCACAAAAGTCGATAGCTACACTCGAAAAAGGTTTAAGTTGATTGATTCGATGAGCGGGAAGTGAACTCATTATGGGCGGTCTATAGGGTTTAGGGTTGATTCTAAAACATTGCAAGCACTTGGATATGGTTCTTTGAATTGCCCTTCTGGCAGATAATATCCAAAATTGCTGTAAAAGCAGATTATGTAATGTTTTAAACCCAGGATGAAGGTATTGTCGATGAGCGGACTCGATAAGAAGAGTAGTTAAACGATGGTTACTCGAAAGTAAGACGGGGTGTTTTGCAGAATAAGACAAAAGGTCAGATTTTTGTAATCTGCCACCGACTCTAATGATATTATTTTCATCAAGAAAAGGTGAAAGTTTTCGTAAAGGTTTCGGTATTGGTTTATCCTTAGATAACGCGGAAAAAAGCTCAGAAAAACAAGAACCTTGCACGCGTTTGTTAAGAAGGTATAACGCACTTTGCATCTCACCGATGGTAGGAAAAACAATATTTTCAAAAATAATTTTTTGGTCCGGTGGCTTAGTGGGTTTTTGATAGGAATGGTTTTGAAAAAGGTTAACTATTCGAAGGACATAACAAATGATACGTTGAATTTTTGATATAGATGAATATTTGATAAGAATCTGATCTAAGAAGTTGACATCAATTATCGCATTGCAACAGACCCTTGGCTTTTCCTCCAGATTAATATCTCCGAAATCAATCATCAAATTCGGGAGACCACAAAAACGACGGTGCGTTCCACCACATGTCATGTGACATGAGCTGTGAAGGGGTGGCCCCTCGTGACGCAATATCGGCTGCATTTAAAGCAGAAGGAATGTAGCGCCATGAGTTTGAGGGAATGATTTCTTGGATTCTACTAACTCGATTTCCAACAAAGGTTTGCCAGCGATTAGGAGGGGATGAAAGCCAGTGCAGTACGACTTGCGAATCGCAGAAAGTAACGATATTTGTAAAAGTTATTTTTCCTTCATAGCTAGATAAAACGAAGTCAATTAATTCGCTTAAAAGAAATGCGCCTAGGAGTTCTAGCCTAGCCAAAGTTTGTGACTTTATAGGCGCGACCCTAGATTTTGCAGATATGAGAGAAACAGATATATTATTTTCCTCTTCTACACGAAAATATACGACGCCTGCGTAGCCTCGAATTGAAGCGTCACAGAAGCCGATGATTTGACAGGTATTGGTTTTTGACAGTTTGATTTGTCGGGGTAATTGAAAATTGGAAAGAAGCGGGAATTCAGAACGAAGTTTGTTCCAAGAGTCGATGATAGAAGAATCTGGTTCTTCGTCCCAGCCTATTTTCGATATCCACAACTGTTGCAAAATAAATTTTGCTTGTAGCAACAAGGGACAAAGAAAACCTAAGGGATCGAAGATTGTTCCTATGATAGATAAAATAGCACGTTTGGTTGGGGGTTTGTCCTTCATTCGGCATTGATAAGAAAAAATGTCGTTTTTTGGATGCCATTGAAGTTCTAAAACTTTGATAAAGTGGGGTTCCTCCTTGTCAAAAGAGAGAGGCATTTGACGATGGGATTCTGGCAATGTTGCCAATAACTCGGGACAATTGCTTGCCCATTTTTTAAGTTCAAATCCTCCCGACTTCAACAAATCATTAAGTTCTGTTTGAAGGGAGAGAGCTTCAGAAAGCGAAGGGCTAGTTCCGAAGATATCGTCGATATAGATTGACGTTTTTAGAACAGTACTAGCCATAGGAAAACGTTCCTTTTCTCTCTCTGCCAGCTCATTTAAGGTAGGCATGGCTAGAAAAGGTGAGCATGTCATGCCAAAAGTGACAGTAGAAAGTTCCCACACTGAAAGTGGGTCATGTGGAGAAAACCTCCACAATATCCTTTGATAAGGACGGTGATAAGGATTGATAAGGACTTGACGGAACATCTGTTTGATGTCAGCAACGTAGGCAATAGGATTAAGACGAAACGTAAGGAGTAAAGAAGCAATATCCTTTTGAAGTTTCGGTCCAGATAACAATGTGTCATTGAGACTAATATTTTTTGGGGTGACTGCCGAACAATCCCAGACTACCCTTAATTTTATACTTAAGCTTTCCGGCTTTAATACGCAATGATGTGCTAAAAAACATGTTACGTCGACTTTTGGTTGACTAGATAAAACTAAACTCATATGATTAGAATCGATATAGTCTTACATGAAACTTGAATAGGCAGTGTACAGATCAGGATTTTTCATTAATCTATTTTCTAGAAGTAAAAATCTACGATAAGCTTGCGGATAAGTATTTCCTAGGTCAGGGTTTATTTTATCTTTAAACGGAAGATCTAGCATGAATCTACCGCTCGGTTGCCGTACTACACTAGCAGTAAAGATTGATTCTGCTTGTTTTTCTTCCTTTGATAAGATTTGTTTTTTAGGCAAATGTTCGATTTCCCAAAACCTAGGGAGAATGACCTCTAAAGGAGGTGAATGACTTAAAAAACAACTGGTTCGTTCCGTAAGACTACCTACTTCGTCAACCTTTCCCATGACGACCCAACCAAAGATAGTTTCAAGGGCTGAAGGTTGCCCTATTTGTCCAAGAACCCTGCCCTCCTTGAACATCTGTGCGAATAGCTCGCAACCAATAACTAGGTCCACAGGTCTAGATTTCAAATAAGATGGGTCGGCAAGTTTAAGGTTTTCCAAGTGTTTCCACTGATTATCGTTCAAAGTGAATGTAGGCATATTGGAACATAATTGTGGAACGACAATTGCTTCGAAATTAAGTAAAGGAGTGACTTGTCCTTGTGGCTTAATGTGACATTGAACGAGCCCTTTGGAAGTAAAAGAAGACATCTGATTTAATCCGAATATTTCAGTGGTGTAACTTCGCCTAGGAAGATTAAGACGCTGAATACACTTTTCACTGATGAATCCTGTCTGTGATCCAGAATCAAGCAGTGCCCTTACAGGTTGAAAATTTCCGCAACCGTCCATAACATCTATTATGGCGGTGCATAAAAGAAAGGTACCTGAAGGTCCTGAGGTATTTAATGACACATGAAGATTATTGACAGGTGGTGTGTGAATGACAGGACTAGTATCTTGGCTTCCAGACTCTTGATTAGTTTCTAAGATATGAGTTAAAGTGTGGTGCCTTTTACTATTGCAAGTCCTGCATGAATATTTTGATTTGCACGTATCTACCCCATGCAGGGGATGAAAACACGCTAGACATAATTTTTTCTGCTTGACGAAAGATAGGCGATCGATAGGTGCGAGATCAAGAAATGTTTGACATTTCGAAAGCACGTGACCTTGATTACACCGGAAACATTTTATTCCCGTACTTGAATTAGTTGAGGTGCCAGCCAGTCCTATAAAAGGCGAATTGGATGATTTATAGGTAGGCTTTTGCCCAAACTGATTTCGCATAGAATTTGAATTTTGATAGTTAGGCTTTTGCCCAGACTGATTTTGCATAGAATTTGATTTTTGATAGATAGGCACCTTTTTGGGTGCTGTTGATTGAGGAAGTGATTCCAAAACTTTACATCTTTTTTCTAGAAATTGAAAAAGTCCAATCCAATTTTTCTAACAAAATGAAAAAAATAATAAAATCCCAACTGTCAACGTCAAAGCTAAGTGATTTTAAAATTTCTAGGGATTCAGAAAAGGTGTCAATTAAATTACACAATTCTCCAGCTGACTCGTTTTTTAAGGTGGAGTTCATAATTGAGCTTAAAGCATCATTTGCGAGGTCTCGCTTGTTTTGATATCTATTGACTAATTTGTCGTAAGCAATTTTATAATTTTGATCAGATAAGCTAATCCCTGATATCAATTTTAAAGGCTCATCCTCGAGATATGAAAATAAATATTAAAGTTTTCGAACGTTACTTAGACTTTGATTTTGATCTATAATGTTATTAAAAAGATCGAAAAAGCTTGGCCATAATTTTTTATCACCTCGGAATATGGGAATACCTAACTCTTTGAGTTTTGGAGTTTCAGATTCGTTTTGTCGAACATATGATCCCGAAAGGGTTGGGGCCTCAACCGGAAATATTTTAGAGTAAACCCCCTTACACGCATAAAAATATTTACGAGCTTCTGAAAGGATCGCATCCTGCGTTTTAAACTCCTCGTCGTCCGCGTCGTCTATCAACATAATGACGTCATTATGTGCCAGCATGCATTTATCGAAGGTTTCATCCAAATCGGAATACCTCACTTGAAACTCGTTTCTCGCTTTTTCATCCTTTGCCGCGGTCTGTGAAAACACATAACACTTGGTGATCGCAGATAAAAACCCTTGCGTTTTTGCAAGGCTTTTTTGACAGACATGATTTTACCTTTGAAATGACGAAATTGTCGGTAAATATACAATTAACGCTAAATTAATGCTTCTGAAATAGAAAAATGACGAATTGTCGAAAATATGCACTAATTTATCGCAATTGATGAAAATTGTTTTAAATATCGAAATGATATGCTACACACCTACCACACTGAACGTTTGTTTTGTTTGTTTTGATTCCCTCCCGATTTTGTTTATACCACGCGGAGTAGACCCGTTACCATAGCAGCGGACCAAAAACAGGTGCTGCGCCGACACCACTTTCTCTCGTTTCAATACGATGCGAAAAATTCAAGGTCGCCTTGTTTTTGGCGTGAAAATAATTATTAATACCGTCGTATGGATTTATTATTTTAAATAATTAATTCGGTCGAAGTAGCACTTATGTTATGCCCGCAGTGAGAAAAACGATAAATGCAATGGACTGTAAATATTTTAATTAATGAAAGCGCGAACAAACATAAATATATTGATATGAATTACGAAATAATTATTAAGGTCCATAGGTTAATTGTTGGAACCACACAACGGCAATCAGATACAAATGCACTCACCAGTTTGCAGCCACTTTCTCCACGTTCTAAGGGGCCCCTGATTGGATCTAATGATGTCACCACGTAGCTGAAGGGCTGAAGTTTCTTTTCTATGATTCAGTACATCAAAATCGAGCACTTTCAGGTGTAGATGTTTGAAAATAGTTGGAGAACGAAATTAACACGCCATTTCTCGAGGCGCTTGACAAAGGATCTCCCTGGTTGTTGGTGCGCATGTCCAAATGCGCGAAATGCACTCTGCCCTTCATACAATTGTGTGGTTTTAAAAATATATAAACAACCGCGAAATTTAGCGAGAGCTAACAACTATTGCCAATTAACTATTTTTCCATTTGCATATTCTTTTTTTTACAATTTAAAAATGATTTTGTAACTTTCATCAGCATGTATAATTTTTAACAAAAATCAATAATTGGTCATCAGGAAAATTTTATGTGTTGGTGAATGCGCTAGAAGCGCATATTTTGCGGTGGTCAAATTTAATTTATTCTAAAACCCAATGTCTGATAAAAAAAAATTGTTTGTTTGTCGTTTTATTTATTCTAAAAATAAAGATTAAATTCCTAAATAAATCGAGTTAAAAATTATCTAAATAAATTCAATCTGTGATAAATCATTTTAAAGTAATTTGTTTTTTTTTTTTAAAGCTTTAAAATATTTTTAATATTTTTTTTGGAAATAATGACCAAAGCGTGCATAAGACGTTAGACGTAAGAATACCATGTAGTAATTTAAGGTAGTAATCTTAATTGTTTTCTTTTTAAATATTTGTTGATTTTTTTTAATGGTGGCAAGGTTAAGCCTTCAGCACTTTTAAGAAGGGAGAATGGAGTTAGGTAACTTATAAGGGAGACTCTTGTAGATTTAAGGAGGGTAAAAATATAAAAAACTAAAGAAAAATACTTTCATTCTCAAAAGTAAATTTTATTAAAAATCTGTTTAAATAAAATAACCAAATGATTTTAAACAATTGTTTAACAAATCTGTAGATTCCTAAAATAGATTAAAGTGATTGAATATGGCTATTGTAAAGCTTAATCCATTGATCATTTTAGGAAGTTAAGAAAAAGGTTTTTGTGTCAAAAATAAAAAGATAATTTATTTGGTAACCAATTTTATTTTATACCTGTACATACAAATGAATATTTTGTGTAGTGTAGTGGCTTAAATTTGTAAAAAAAAAAGTTAGGGTAGTTTATATATAGGTTACATAACAGTTTCATACAAATAACATTCCGACTCATGAGTCTTTACAGAAATTCTCTTCAAACATTTTAACTTACAGGAAGTTGTTAATTTGGTGTGAGGGTGTTGTGTACGTGACAACCCTGTTTATGTTGCGCACAGGCGCATGAGCCTCTAGGTAGTCCTCCTACAATGAGTTAGTTGGTCTCCCGCCCGCTTCTAGGTAACGTCGTTCTCCCTCGTGTCCGCCAATGCACTAAGTGATTAAATGTACTAATTAATTGTGACTCATTATAACGTGGTATTCTATTTCATGTGTTTTATTTAACCACCCAATCACCGACATCTCTCAAACATAAAATTTACTACCCACAGAAACTGCTCAACGCGCCTAAAGTTACACTTCAAAAAACAAAATATAGATCCTAATATTATTAGGTTCACAAATAAACAAAGAGGCTTGTTTACATCCATGAAATAGATAAAAACAATGAATAAAAGCACAGAGCAAAGTAAAGTAAAGCAGAGTTTATTTGCCAACATACAATGGATCATACATAAATCAGTAATAATAAATCAAACTAAAATTTATATATTTACAGACTGTTAAATACTACGAGAAACAGAGGAAAGTCTAAAAAGAGTAATGGTACCACTCATACACCTATATAAGGGGGGACCCGGGGGGGCCGGGCCTTCCCGAAGCTAAGATTTTTTAGATATTTTCCACATATTTATTGAAGTCAAACATAAAATACCATAAAATACAGCCTCATGGGGTCTCGGGCCCCCCACCAAAACTGTCTCGGGCCCACCTGGAAACTTTTTTCTATATATGCCACTGGTACGACTACCTAGTAATATTAACGGTATGTGGTAGTGGAAAATTGTAAGAGAGTTACCAAAGTTTCAAGGAGATGAAGCAAGTTAGTCGTAAATGAAGTTTTATAGTATTCAAGGAAGAAAAAAAAGAAGAAGATTAAGAAATGGAAGCTGGTCCTCACAGTAATATACAAGGAGAGATAACACTTCGTGTTTTAGAAACGACAGATCCCTTGCATTAAAATAAATTTAGTGCTCTTATTTATTGGCCGACACTTAAAGCTGCAATCAATTACAGGGATTAGCAAATAATTATTGTTGGTTAACCTACGAAGCTAATATTAATGTTGATGCTTATGAGTAAATATATTAAAACATTTCAAAACATTAAATATAGGTTAAAAATAGCGTAATTTTGAAATATTGGTATGTTTTATATTTAGAACGGATGTAAATCGAAAACAAGCTTTAAACTTTTGGTAAAGAATATTGTTTAAACTATAAAAAAATTAATGGATCCATGACGGATCTGATACCTTCCTAGCAAGCCTATTACCACACTTTAAGTGAACTCCATGATAAATCAGCCGTGAAAACAGTTTTTTGGAATATCTGAGAAAAGAAAGCTCCTAGCTATACAAACTATTGAGAAAAATGTGGTCTACTATATTATGATAAACTCATAATGATGCGATACTCATTTAAAAAGTTAGCATCTTTTACATTTTTTAATTGTCAATAAACTTCATTCATTCGCATTAATAGATTTTAACCCAAATCTAATCCGCTCGTTGCAGTGTCAAACACTATTTTACCTGAAAATTTTATAAAAATGGTTCAGCGGTTTAGGAGCTATCGTGTTACGGACAGACATACACACACAGACAAATATCAGTACGATATTGCTAAGATAGGTTATAATTCACCCAAATAACACATTTTCGAGATTATGTATAAAAAAAAATTCGTCGAAAATAATACCTTCTCTAGTGATTGCTACGCGGGCTAAGAAGGTAAAAATTTGACTTAAAGTTGAGGTTTAAAAAAATAAAAATAATATATGAGGGCACGGCAGTGCCTCGCCAAGTCCGCGCTGCAGTACCATCTTTTCTTGAAACATTTTAACTCATATTTGACCTATCTGAAACTCTACTTCGGAATGAGCTACGAATCTCAAAGTTTGCTTAGTCGTAGACATCGAAGAAATAACTGGACAAGAAGGACAACGCATGTAGAAAATCTCGAGCCCTTGTTATAACGTGAATATCGTGTACATATCTTATTCGAATTTAATTTATAAAGAAGTAGGTAAGCCGCGCCGATCGAATCTTGCACGAAAGACCATAGGCGCGCGTGCAAAACAAAAATTGAATCGGGTGTCATCGGGTGTTAACGTCGGCTGTCGTCAACGCGAATGCGGCCGGTCGAAGGTCAAGCGAAACGCGTAATATTTGAAGTAAGTAGGTAGACTGATTAATAAATACCTGGGTGATCCGTGAAAATAAACCCAGAGCCGAGGCAATTGCAAATTACCAGAAAAAGTAAAATTTAAATTTTTAAAAGGTCATAGTTTTATAACCATTTTTTGGATTTTTATGAAAATTTAAGAAATGTCGCATATTTTATATGGTTTTGTTAATATTTGCTGGGAGACAAAAATTTACTAAATTTACTAAAAAATTTATATCCACGGTTTTAAGACAGAAAGGCGTTAAGGCTATTTCCTAAATTTTAAAGTAGCTAAAAACGTTTTACGCCCTTATGAAACAGACGATAGGAGCGATATTTGCAACAAACATTCTAGGTCTAGAACTTGTTTTTTTAAACTACTGGGTGGGCCAAAAAAAACCGGTCATTTTTTTTTCATTATAACATTTGAATTATACCATCGATTTTAATGGGACAAACTGCACTTGCCAGAGAATTAATCAGAGATTTAAATAAATATATTTTTTTGTCCGCCATCTCAAAATGCAAGTTGGCGGATGAAATTAAATTGTACCCTTCAAAGATTCTCGTTTATTATTGTGTTGCGAACACGTTTTAATTATTTTTTTAAATCTATAAAAAAACTGCATTCTTGCCACGTACAACAAGGTACGAATTAACAAAATCGGTTCGGTGGTTCTAAAAAATATATTTTTGTTTCCACCATTGTTTTGAATATTATACGATTGCCAATAATGTCTGTATTTATTTCCTTATAAATTCATTAATACTGAACCGATTTAAATGAAATAAATAAAATCCTGGTCAAAATTGATTGCCTTTTAAAGACTATATGATCAAAATTTACAGCCATTCTAAAATTTAAGATGGCGGACAGAATCATACTTGATTCTTAAGAGGCGTGTTTCTTCTTTTTCTTGTTTCTTCTTGTTTTCTGACAATGTTTTAATTTTTTTTTAATCTATGGAAAAGCACTACTTTTGGCCCGCATAAAGTAGTACAAACTGGTAAAATCGGTATGATGGTTCTCAAAAAATCTATTTTTATTTCAGCCATTGTTTAACAGATTATACGATTGCATTGCTAATCCTGCCTGCATTCATTTCCTTATAAACTCATTATTACTGAACCGATCTTAGTGAAATAAAAAATCATTAGGATGTTTTTTTTATTTCATTAAAATCGATTTAGTAGTAATGAATTTATAAGGAAATAAAAACAGACTTAATTGGCAAGGCAATCGTATAATATGCAAAACAATGGTTGAAACAAAAAATTTTTTTTAAACCACTGAACTGATTTTGCTGATTTATACCTTGTTGTGCGTGGCAAGAATGTAGTTTTCTTACTAATTTAAAAAAAAAATAATTAAAATATGTTTGCAACAAAAGAATAAACGAGCATCTTTGAAGGGTACATTTTAATTTGGTCTGTCATCTTGGATTTTGAGATGGCGGCAAAAAAATATATTTAATCAAGTCTGATTAATAATGCTCTGCGAAGTGCAGTTTGTTCCCAGGTAGCAAGGGGTCATCAAATGACGTCTTTTTTTTGTCGAAAAGTGGTCATTTAGATGACCAGAAGGTCATCTACCAAAAATGTTGTCTTTAAGGCGTCACTTACTTGACGTCTTTTCGTAGTGTAGTTTTTGACGTCTGAGAAACGTCATATATTATACTACCACCCACACTGCACACTTTGTCCAAGGGACATACACTCATACTTACATAGATGGTGCCTCAGTCAGTACTTGACCGGATTTATACGGAATGTATGTAAAATGAATGAATATTAAATCAAGCCAAACTTCTTTCGCTTCAAGATGGAGATGTGTAAGTCTAGGTATAGGTCTATTTTGATCTGTACCTCACAGACGAACACCGCTGTACCTGTTCCAGTACTTCCAGGTCTAAGTCACAGCAGAGTCACCTTCTGTACCTAAGTTTCCTTCAGTGTTCTCAACTGTAGGGAATATTTCATATATTCAGACGAGTTAAAAAAAAGTCATAAATAGGTTTGGGTCTGTGTGTGTGTCTAATGTTCTGATTTGGTCCCAAATACGTCATATTGCCGACGTCTTTAAAACGTCTAAAAATGACGTCATTTTGGGTGTGTCTTTTGAACGTCATTTAAAGGTCATTTTAGTCAGATTAGAGACGTCAATGGTCATTAAAAATGACCTGTTTTTGACGTTTAAAAAACGTGACCTGGCTACCTGGATTCCATTAAAATCAATTCTACCGTTCAAAAGTTATAATGAAAAAAAATTTCCGGTTTTTTTTGGCCCACCCGGTATATAAAAAAGGGTTCTTTTTATTTGAAGGTATGTTAGAATTTGGCGTGTACGCCTTTTTTCAAATTAAAAACTTTATTTTTTTAACTAATAAATAGGAAAACAGGGTTTATGAAAATGTAAGTAAGTAATGTTTAACTTTTATTCAAATAAGCTAGGTATACATTTTAAGTTATGTACTTTGTTAACTTTGATAGTTTTTTGAGTTAAATCTTAAAAAATTTATAGAATATTACAGTGATGTATGGTAGATGAGGGGTATAAGGCTCACCTTTTTTTACGACTGAATTATCTTAAGACAAAAGTAGAAGCTAATATTTCTGTGACAATTTCCAATGCTTTATAGATATCCAACTAACCCCATAAAAAAAAAACACATATAGAAATATTTTACCCCTCTTTCGAATAGTACTGGTCGCCTAAAACTACACTATCTTTTTTTAATGTGGCAGAAAGACACTACAACATTTGGTGCGAAAAATCGCCCTAGCTTGTGAAATGAGAAATAGATTGAATGCTTAAATATACCTCTACTTTTTTTTATAGTTAGAGCAGGATCAGATCTTTATACAGTTTTAGGGCATTCTTATTATTTTGGCCACCACTGTATTTCTATTAATACCCTTTCTCTTGAGTAAACTGTTCACGCAATGATCCCGTGTCAACTCGCTAGACATGCATTGTTTCGCGACACACGCCCGCTCTTCCTATAATTTTATTGGCTTGAGAAAGTTAGGGTGACCATTCGGGCTACTTCGTTGTCAGCCCAGTATAGCGTCTATCTTGTCGAACACGCGACGCAACGTCGTCTTATAATTTGGCGTACATATAGGGGCACTTCCGGGGCATTGCGGGGGTCTTGTCTGGGCATTTCCCGGGCCTTGCGGGAATTGCCTGGGCTTTTCCGATCCATTGCTGGGTAGGTCGTCAAAAATTCTTTAAAATGACCGGAGCTTTTTTTGGGTTGTCAATAATTTGGTAAACTTATCACGTCCTTGCAATGCAACTATAGGTAAATTTAGTGGGAATAAGGACACTGTTGTTCTGGTAAATATACGTTTTAATCCATCGGTAACGTTTCGACAATGGTTTTTGTCTTCATCAGACCTTCAGACTAGATCGTACATTGGTTGTTCCAATGTACGATCTAGTCTGAAGGTCTGATGAAGACAAAAACCATTGTCGAAACGTTACCGATGGATTAAAACGTATATTTACCAGAACAACAGTGTCCTTATTCCCACTAAATTTACCTATAGTTGTCAATAATGTTTTTCACCAAAATTAGTGGACTTCAAGGGCATCGCCTGGGCATTTATTGGATGTTTCAATGCCATTTAACGTACAAAAGTTAGCACCGATGGAGCCCTCGGACAGGACAACCAGCCGGGCCATTTTGCAAAAGAATAATGCGAAAAATAAAGAAGCTTAGCAATATACGTTCAACTTTATATACACCCAACAAGTTTTCGTAGCTACACGGGTAAAAATGGTCTCGTTTCTCTCGTATTTTTTCGTGGGTAGCCCGAAAGCTTATTCTAACGGGGGTCCAAGATCTAATGGATCTATTAAGTGTTAAGAGTTAATTGTTTCGCCCTTATAGAAAAAAAATTGCAAAGAAATGGCGTAGCAAAAATTTTATAACACATGGCACCGCGAAAAAACATTTTGGCAAAAACTGAAAAACTTGATACCGCAAGCGAAAATTATAAAAAATTTATAAAATCTTCGGTAAAAATGGTATCAATTGTTAACATTTTGGTTAGTTTTGAATATTTTTGCCACCACAGTTGGAAATTTTTAAATCAATAATTATTAAGAAAAACATTTGTAGATATTTTTAGTTTTAACAGAGCATTTCACTGGCCTTGGAATAACGCTAATTTTCTCCTAGTTAACAAGACCCCCTGTAGTTACTTTTATGTGAGACGCACGCTATATAAGTAGGTATGTTAGAGTTTAAGCAAGTATGTTTATTGTGGTAATTAATATGTACTGCATGACAGTTTTTATTTTATCTTTTCTCTGAAAACTTCCTCCGAGTAAAAAACTTTATTTTGATCGGTCTAAAATTAATGTGGTTAGATTTAGTAAAATGCCATGATTTTTTGCAATAAAATAAATATATATATTTTTTTTTGTTAAACGATTTTATTATAAAATTTCACAAAAAAAATAAAAATAATTTGCTAGATTACTACTGTCTAGATGTACCAATGGCGTTACTGGTACATTAGATATTTTTAAAATCGTGGCGCGATTATTAAAGATCAAATTGAGATGTATACGCGCCACATTTTTATCCCGAACGTAGAATTGATGGGTGTCAATATCTTTAATAATTTACTCCGACTTTGCATTGAACTTAAAAATATATAATGTGTCAACAGAAATTTTGTAAGGTATTTTTTACTTTTTAGTACAATTTTCGAAAAAAATCGTTTAGCTAAAAATATAGATTTATATTATTTAAAAAAAAAATATGAAAAAAACAGGTGTATGCAAGATGTATAATTATGGCTTTCACAGCCTTTCCATTTCTCGTAGTGCCTCATGATTACAAGGTTTCTTTTCTGCCAATTTTATACAATCCCATTCCTCAATCCTTAGTTTATCATGCGATACCTCCGTTTCTTTCATAAAATAGTATTGTCAGCAGAACAAAACATAAATCTGAAAACCGCATGTTCGTATTTATTTAAATATCAAAGGTCAGAATTTACCTCTTTACACCAACCAGTTTATTCCGTTTTTTTTTTCATAAAATTGGATTGTCACTAGATCAAATCATAAATCTGAAAATCGCATATTCGTGTCTGTTTTGATTACTAGTTATGAAGTTACCCCCTTTACAGCCCTGACGTCCCTCTACCGCCGTTTTTTTGTCATAAAATTATATTGTCACCAGAACAAATGATAAATCTGAAAATGGTATCTTTTTATTTGTATTTTTACAAACTTCTAAATTTACCCCCTTTACAGCCCTTACCCGTTACCACCCCCTACTTCCGATTTTTGTTCATAAAATTGTATTGTCACCCGATCAAATCATACATCTGAAAACCGCATGTTTGTATCTGTTTTGGTTTCAAAGTTCTGAATTGCCCTCGGTTCTGCCCTTACACCCCTCACCTACCCCGGTATTTCCGATATTTTTAAATAAAATTGTATTATCATTACACCAAATCATAAATCTGAAAACCGCATGGTCATATTTGATTTGGTTTCAAAGTTACGGATTTATCCCTTTTACACCCCTTAACCACCTTCTACCACCCATCTGTTTTCATAGTATTGTATCGTCATCGGACCTACACTACTTTGCTAAATTTCATTAAAATCGGTTCACGGGAAGTGTGTCAAAAATAAATCGCTAGATTTGATGACAGACATCGCCAGGCTCCGTGAAGTTAATAAAAATCGTTTAAAACATGGTCACCTTAATAGTGTATCTGAACAGGAGCCTTGCATGCCTCCGCCACTGACGAAACGTGACGCGAAAGCCGAGTTCTCATTGTGAATTCAAACTCGCAAGGAAACGATCGCAGAGCAAAGTTTAACTGGGCTCGCGATTGAGCGATTTGGCGAAGGTTCTTTAGATGTTATATGTTCTCTGTCGTAGATCTTCATAGAGTTGACAACACCTCCAAGTTTCGTGGACTTCCATAAAGTAGTTAAGAAATTTCAAAAAACGTCGAAATTGCCACTCACTGACTCATGTATAGATTATCAAAATTCTACTGTACTTCCAGACATGCCACAAAGCTGAAATTTCGCACACTGATAAAAATTATGACCAAATCCCTGGAAAAATAAAAAAAACCCAAAATTCTAATTAACTCCCCTGTCTTATACACGTAAAGTTATGTAAAAGTAACAGTGCACACTTCCAGAAATGCTAGGCTGATAGGAACTATGATAAAACTATAGGAAAAAATTTAAACACCCCAAAATTTTAATTTACTTCCCTCCCTTCTAAATGTAAAGTTATGTAAAATTAACACTGCCCAGTTCCCGAAACGCTAGAGAGTTGAGCGTTTTAAGACTGATAGGCACTATAAACTCTAGGAGAAAAAAAAACACCAATAGTTTAATTTAGTTTCCTCCTCTATAAATGTAAATTTATATAAAAGTAACATTGCCCACTTCCAGAAACCCTAGAGAGCTGAGCTTTGGAAGGCTGATAGGAACTATGATAAAGCCAAGAAGAAAAATAAATAAGGCATTGCAAAAGTTTTGAACAATATTCCGCATATTTTACTATTTTAAAAATTAAATATTATTTAATTCCTTTCAAAAAGAAGTGAAATCATAAAAACATTTCATGTAAAAAAAGGCCAAGAACGCGAAAATGGTATTCCGTAAAAAGGATTGAGATAAAATGAAAGCCAAGTTCTCCAAAATAAATTTCAAAAACAGATGACACGAAAACATTGCTCAAGCTAAAGTTTGGTCAAGCAGGTAATCTATTTTGAAAAAAAACTAAAATCTTGAACGTATTTTATTGGCAAATGCAGGTAAAGTTAGTGGCAAAACATTTTTGACTTCTAAATTTTACTCATGTTCCCCATATTTTTCTTTCAATTTATAAAAAAATCCCTATTGCTCAATAACACCAAGAATTTTATTTATTAAACGTTTGTGTTTTAGATAGTATTAATCGACTTGACTGCGAAATTAATCCAAGATTTAAGCAGCTGCTAAAAAATAGTTTCATTATCTTTGCCGTCTTTTTGAACTATTTTTGCGCAGTCAATGATAATTTTTGCTGGACGAATATAAATTTGACTGAAAAAGTATGCTGGGTTGACTTATTATTTAGTCATCCATAGGTAGGAAACCGTGTGCCGCTCGTAAATTAGTATCATTTTTAAATGTAAGAGGTGTAACACAAGGCAAAATCCAAGGAACTCGAAATGTCAAGGCAGGAAGCGACATCCAAAACTGGAATCGCTATGAAGAGAGAACAAGGGAGCAAGAGATTTTAAACCTATTTTAAAATTATCAAAATATTTCAGTAATGAAGCAATTTAACAAACCGTGATAAGCCTAATAGGTAGCGCGAAATCACGCGTCGTGTTGATGTTATGTTGATAGATCAAATATACGCAACGTTGGCATCGCTAACGCTATCATATGGTAAGCAGGCGTGCCCTATGAGTGTAATTCGAAATCCCTTTCATAATATGGACACCACGTACTTATATATATCTGTACTAAAAAAATGAGTGCTTCAAGCTTGCCGACATATTGGACTTCAAATGAACCACAACGTATCTATCTATCTATCTATTTAGCGTTCTTCAATCCATCTTTGGACATAGGCCTCCCCCAATATCTTCCACTCTTTTCTGTCTTTCGCCGTGTTCATCCATCTAGTTCCCACGTGTTTCTTTGAATAGTCCGCCCATCTCATTTGGGGTCTTCGTCTACTTCTTTTATTTTCCCAAGGTCTCCAGTTTACAATACATTTGTTCCATCGATCGTCTTTCTATTTGATATTATGAACGGCAAATTTCCATTGTAATTTTGCTACTTCTCTGACATCCTTTATTTTTGTTTTATTTATTATCCATTCATTCCTTTTTCTATATGTTATCTTTACATGGAACATTTATCTTTCCATTGATCTTTGGGCTTTTGGTAAGTGCAGGAAAGATACATTAGTTTTGAGCTACTGAGGATATTTTTAGTGTTTTGATATGTAGCTTAATTTATCGAATGCTACCTAGGCCAATCTTACTCGTCTCTTGATTTCAGCTGTTTGGTTTTTCTTTTCTTTAGTTTAATAATTTGTCCCTGATATATATATATATATATATATATATATATATATATATATATATATATATATATATATATATATTTTCTTCTTCTGATATCTTCATCTGTGTTTGTTATGATTTTGGTTTTAGTGTAGTTGATACTCAAGCCAAGTTATTAAGGCGATATCATCAGCATATGGTGGTTCAAGTATTGTCCGCTTACTTTAATGCCTATTTTTTCCCAATCTAAGTTTTTAAAACCATCTTCTAGGGCCTGGTTAAATACTTTAGGGGATATTGTGTTACCCTGTCTGATACCCCTGCTTTAGACGATTGGCTTGGTTCCTTCGTGGATTTTGATTAATGTTGTTGCTTCGCTATATATATTGGCTATTAAGTTTCTGTATCTGTGATCTATTAGGCTATTAATTAAAGATGCTTTTACTGTCCAGTGCTTAATGCTATCGAAAGCTTTTTCGAAGTTTATAAACGCCATGCTTAGTGGAATGTTCTATTCGTTGACTGGTTTTAAAAGGATTTTCATGGCTAATAGGTGGTCAACCTTACTGAAACCTGTTTGTTCGTGTGATTGATATTCGTCGAATTTTGTTGTTAGTCTATCTCTCAATATTTTCGTGAAAAACGTATAAATTACTTTAGGGAGTGTTACAGGTCGATAGTTTTTTAGGCTGGTTCTTTATCGGTTACCTTAAGATAAATACCTTTTAATTTGTTTTAAAAAAATGTAAATGGCTACGTAAACTTGGCTTGGTCTTCCAAAAGTTCCAAAATCCAAAGAATTTTCCTAAATTTAAATCGATACAAAGTCATTTAAAAGAAGTCCCGTTCAAATTTTATTAAAATTGTCTAGTTTTTTAATCCAAGTCATACATTGGGGTTCATTTGAATCCAATATGCGGGAACGCTTGTAGCAGTTATTTTCTATTAATGTTTTTAATATGCTTTAGTAGTACATCTATATATGTACGTGACGGATAACCGTCAGTAGTTGAAATTGAAACAGGCACATTACAAATATACTTAAATTACAAATAACAAAATTGGTTGCGCTAGTAGTGAAATATATTACCTATTTCGATGCCAGAGGATATGAAACTTATTCGATTAAAGTTTGACAAAGTTCTTCATTATCAGCTAATAGAAGTTTTACAATTTAAAAACTTAGACTTTAATGACCCGCAGTTTATCTCAAATTAAAAGTCATATTAATTTAGCTGTTGTAGCAAATTGACAATTCTAATATTTTTACTCAAATATTTTTAATATTGTTTATCATATATCTTGTTTGTTTTGCTAGCATCTCAAAATTTGACATTTATTAAAATGACTTTTGCATATATATTTTAAGAAATACTACATTGTGATAACTTAAAACGCTTACGACCTTCTTTGTGTTTTTGGTTTGAGCTCAATATTACTTTTGTTTAGTACAATCCTGGATGAGAGCTACTTTACCTTTTGTCCAAGTACCTGCTCATAAACCAATCAGCAGCAAATACTTTCTTAGTTAGTTTAGAACTTATTATTTATAAATATTTATTAAAGAAAAATAAATGAGTTATAATTAAATTCGACTTTGGTAAGTCAATTTTGAAAGACCAACTGTAATTTTTGAATGAGAAACTGTCAGAATACTGCCTGGCACTATTACTGCCTGGCTTTTATTGACATTATTCCATTAGTAGAGGACTTAATGCAAATCACATTTCAAGTATAGTTATTTTTTTAATTAATAGCAAATTAACCTTAATCTTAGTAAATAATTGTCTTTGTATTACATGTTGAGGTAATATCCTAATTCATTTTCGCAGAGAGATGCAATTTGTAATCTTTAATATTTACTTTAAATTCCCTCTTTGTCATTTATATATTTTGGAGTCTCCATCTGATAAAGAAAAAATCGTTGAATATTAAATTGACTTCATTAATAATCACTAATAACCCAAATATTTCAAAAAGCCTTATTTGCAGCTTAAATTTATTCTGATCCTAAAGTAAATGTTCCATACAAAACTTATTGCTAAGAAAATAAATCTTAAATTCAAATTTAAAAATATTAAACGAAAATAAAGCAACGCATAAATCTATAGACACAAACTAAAACTAAGGACATCAACACTGATTGCCCTGCAATTTATATTTAAGAAAATCTTTTAGACGAAAAATAATAAGACTACAATATAATGCCGTTAAATATATAAAATTATAAAAGAAATAAAGGAACAAAAACAAAATATAATAATCTTAAAAAATGCAACAAATAAATATTTTAAATTGTTAAAATTTACATAACATAAGAAAATTAAAGAAACCGTGCGTGAAAAAAGTGTATGTTATTAATTAATTATAACAATTATTTCAGGATTTTGAAACTAAAGCAAAATCTTAATAAATAGAAACGATATATTTACTTCTCAGTAATAACATATACATAATATTCCAATACCCACAGTAATTGCCAATGCATGATGCAAACATAAGTCCTCGCGGTCCTTAAGAGAAAATGTCCTGATTGGTTGCTTTTAATCACATATGCGTATTATTTCCATATAGTACGTATTATTCCAATGCCCACGGTACTTAACGATGCATGATACAAACATATTTGAAATAGCAATATCATTGGACATAAGTCTATCCTTTTTGGTTATACTTTTACACATGCATGTTATTTTATTTGTGTATCCGTCACGTCAAATCATGGGCGCACAATTAACAAAAGCTCTGTTTATGTAAATTTGGTATCTATGTATTTTTCGTATCTTTATTTCTGATCAAGTGAAGAAGACCAAATGGGTGTAAATTTAAGTGCGGTGGACCAACTTACACCTATGCCCTACTAGCCCACGTCTCCCCTAACACATTCATGAACAATTATCTGAGAATTTTTATACAAAGAGCAAAAACTTAAGAAAAAGAAACCATTTATTTTGTATCCCTTCTCAACGTAAAGTTGCAAAAGTTGATTTTAATTACACAAGAAAAAGTTAAGTTAAAAATATATAACTTTTTATCTAAATCAGAGTGATAACCCTATTTTGGCAAAATATTTCCTAATGCAAAATTTTGTTGTCGATTATAATTGTTTGTTAGTAATCATTATCACTCGAATTGTGAATGTTGCCTTGCCTTATTATTTTAAAAGTAAGATTTTGTCGGAAACTTTACCAACCATGAATACAAAACTATAAGCTTAGCGCTATATCTTTGAACAAGCGTTTGAAGAAGTTGAAAGTAATTTAAAGTTATTTGTCTTGTTAAAGCCCGTTTGTTAAGCCTTATGCTTAGTGTCTTTCTGGTAACCGAGAACTTTTCTTTCATTTAGTTTTAACTTAATTTTATTTATAATGGAGTCGATTGACTTGTTTAAAACAGTTGCTTCGTTCCCTTTGCAAAAAATATTATACAGCCCAATTCTTCTTCAAATTGCATTACAACCTGGTGGGTTTCAGCCTGATTAACTAAAGCCCTTCATTCTGCCCTCTTTGGCAAGATTACTCACCACTTTTTATTTCCATATTACGTCAAACGGGATAAAGTGAATCAAAAGTTATAGTTTTTGCTTAATAACTTAAACATGAATACAGCAAAAAATATACAAAACTAATATAAAAAGATTTACCCTTTACACTCCTTATAAGCTACAATTAAAAAAAATTCGACCTCAAATTTAAGAGAAGACATTGAGTGAAGAGCAACTCACTTTACTTCGTAGGGTGGAGGAAAGTGAATCTCGCCTTTAAATGTTTAATTTTATAACTTTAGAAATTATAGTGGCAAAGCCGTAAATATAGAGGATCAAGAGGGATCAATCATCTCCTAGATATAATCGATAAAGTGTGCTTAAAGAGATTTCTCAGCAATACAAATTAAAAAAAAAAGCGCAACACGCACATTTTTCAAAAAATATATAAAAACATTTTATCTTCCCTCGAAATTTTTTCCTAGGTTCGGCCCTGTATAAAAGTGAAGTAAATTATAAAAAAATTGAGTAGAAATAATTATTTACAAAAATTACCAATGCAAATATAATTTTCTTAAATCTAAATAAAACTTAAATACCATTGAAAAAAATAATTTTTTTAAAGGAAACTTTATAAGTTTATTAAAAACATATGCATTAAACTTTAAATTTATTTTTCAACTTACCTGTTTGCGTCATTAATGCGCACCTACTGCTATCACTGTGTCAAAAGTTGGCAATTGTCATAAAAATTATATTCTATTATACCGCTGGTTAAAAAAAATTATCAAAGAACATTAAGAAAAGTCTCTTAAATTTCTAAAAAATTTCCTTCATTTCAGGTTTCTTGGATTTTGTCTTGCTTGTGGTTTTAAATGTATTTTGATCCCTGAGTCACATGGCCAAAATGTTGTCTTGCTACTAATTGTGTCAAGTTAATTCTCTTGGAATATTTAATCGTATTAGAATTTCCAAAGTTAGTTAATAGGTCGACCCACGACACCAAAGTTTTCTTCTTTACACCCACACCTTAAACGTAAATAATAATTATTATTAAGTTCGTTCCATCAAAGCGTGGGACGGTTATAGAACGGTACGAAAAATCCTGTTTGCGTTCCAGGTCGACGTTGAACTGTTATGGGACAGTCAGTTTTCCGTTCCATCAAGCAACCTAGACTGGTTTCGGTATCCTCTGAAAGACAAGAATTGCAGACAGGCGCATTCGAAGGCGCGGAAAAATTGTAAAACACACACATTTCAGTTTACATCACCTGAGATAAAAATATACCATAAAATTACATTAAATTTACATTTGTCTAAGAAAATTCAAAAAACAGTAAATAACCCAAAAAATTAAAATTTTTGTCAAAATAAATTGTAAATATACAAATATTTTTTAAATTTCCAAAAAAAAAATTGTGCAACATCTTGATTGTTGATTTTTTTGCAAGAGCCTCTTAATTTTTATTACTACGGGACTGCGGAATGCTGTAGGTATACCACATGGAAAAAAGCTATACTGACCATAGGGTAGCCTGCTTAGAAAAAGAAAAACTAGTTTAGAGGGTGATAGTGGTGTTGATTTTCGTTACTTTTGAGTACTCGTTACTAATCGTAACTCGACTTCTAAGTAATCATTTTATATATTCGTTACTACGATTACTTTATTATATTCGTTACTTCGATTACTTTAACAGTATTCAATTGAATAATTCAATTAGTGCAAAATTCTCGGACTGTCATTAATTCGAAGATCATTTACTTGTAGGTATATTTTTGTTTAATATTATGGAAATATTCAATTGAAATTTTCAAAATGTGGGCTAAAATTAAAAAAATAAAGGTAGGAATTACGTAAGAACTGTTTTGTGTACAACTCTGTTTTAAAAATCTAATGCCTTACATAAATCTAAAAATAAATAAAAATAGAGACAAATACTAAAATAATCGAAGAAATCAAAGTAATTATTTAATTTTCGGATCGGTATTCGTTACTCCGTTATTTCTGGCAGGTGATTGGATAGGAATAGAAACATAAGGGTTTACCCTGATCGCAGCAAATCCCGGTGACCTGTGAACTAAAAGTTAAAAGAAGAGGGGTAACACCGGATATGAAACTTTACACCAGATTTGGCGGAAGAACAAACAACTTCGCTTTAAAGCATCGACATTAAGGTCATTATAACTATATACCTAACAAAGTACAAGCTACAAAATGTGATTTTCCTAACTTCTTAGAAGTATCACGATCTCTATTTCCTAAAAATTAATAAAATCACAAAAACCTTGTGAATATTATGGCTTTCTATTATGTAGGTAATTTTACAAATATTTTGTAAAAATCAAATTACAAATAAATAAATATATAAATTTAACATAAAACTTGTGATATTAAAAAAAATTAATATTTTTTAACAAGTTTCGCCCAAAAATATGTGCTAATGCAAGTTCGTTTTAATTTTTGATATATTTAGTTTATTAGGCAGTTTGTAGTGGTTTATAGTTTGTGAATATAAATTAAATTAAAATTAAAAATTTATTATGAGAATCCTATGTAATTGTGTATTCCTTTCTGTGTGCAACTTTGATTTCGTGCTCTCGAATTCATACGTTGCCTTCGATGTATCTTCACCTCCCCTTCTGTATCTTCACGCGAGGCGACGAAACCAACCCTTTCTTTTAGTCACGTGACTTTGAATTTAACCCTCTCGCATATGATCACATGCCTGAAGTAAGTCGATCTCTCATTCGAACAGCATTCGTTGTTTGGACAGTTATTTGGTCGTTCCATCAAACCAAACCCGTTTTTAAACTGTCCTCGTACTGCATGCGCGCGCTTTAGGATTTTTCGGACCGTTCTAGGACCGTCGAAGGGCCTGATGGAACCCTGCTATTATTGAGCGTTAGACCCTACCACTGGCTTTATAGAACAAGTTTGTCTATAATTCTTTACAGGTGGTTGATTTTTCGTTAAAATCACGGTGTTTTATCAAGTGATCTTCTTTTTAATTATAAGTAGATTAGAAATAACTGTTATATTTTATAAAATTCCTTGAAAAAAATTCTGACAATGATAGCTCGATGTCTTCTTCGTGGATCCTCGTTTCGATGTTATTGGTTGCCAAAATAATAGAGAACAATGACCGACATTGATAATAATATGACAGCCCAGAAATCAAACTGTCAACTTTTAAAAGCTTCCCCTAAATGAACCATATTATCTGAACTTTTATTGATATCGAATGTTTAGTTTGGTTGGGTTTGGTTAAATTAATATATAATTACTGGAATACACAGAAAAAAATTACCTTCGCCAACTAATGCATCATCATCATTTTCTTGACACATAATATATTAAAATAAGTAAGTGTCACTAAAGACAGAGAACATATATTCCCAGTTATATTTTTGCTGATTAAGACAAGTATATTTATGTTATGAAAAGTTTGCGTGATTTAGATCTATAATCTAATTAAATTTTGTTGAGCTGACAATAGTTAGTTAAAAGTAGGAGGAGTTTATGCTATATGGCGCATCCGTCAACATCTCATGGGTACCTCAAGAGACGTACGCACTAAAAATAAATCTATTAAATTTAGGCACACCCCGAGATTTGGAGGTGGGGATGAACGATCTACCCTTAAGTAGGAATTTGTGCCAGAATAGGTATTTCAGTCTTTTTTTAATCAACCACACATACACCACATCACGCAACGAGATATACACCGCATTACGACCCTTATTATTCAATAAGCAATCGCAGTTAAGTCATACCTTAAAATATGTTGAAAAAAAAAAGCGTATCCTAGCACTAAAATACTACTGCTTGCTAACGCTGCAATAAACAATTGCAAGCAAGTCATACCTAGAAAAATCTTGAAATAAAAAGAGCGTATTCGCCTCTTATATTTTCTAATCAACCACACATACACTACATCACGCAACAACACACCTATACACTACATTACAACACTTATTGATACTAACGCTGCAATAAAGAATTGTCAGCAAGTGAAGACTAGAAACACTTAAAAATAAAAAGGAAAAATCTGAGCAGCAAAAAATTACTAGATTCGCTTTTTATGTTTTTTTAACTGACCACACAAATACTCCACATGATGCCACAACACATACACCATATTACGACACTTATTGATGCTAAGGCTGCAATAAATAATCGGGGGCAAGTCATGTCTAGAAACAATTAATAATAAAAAGAACGAACTTGGGTTACAAATATTTGCTAGTTTTGTCTTTTATATTTTTTAGAAACACGTTGAAATAAAAATGACCACATTAGGACACTTATTGATACTAATGCTGCAATAAGTCATGCTTATTAACATTTTGAAATATAGGTGTATCCTAGCAGTAAAAAACTACTGCTTTTGATATTTTTATTAAATACACACACACCACATCAGGCAACAGCACATACACCACATTACGACACTCATTGATGCCAACGCTGCAATAACCAATAGCAGGCAAGTTATGTTAAGTTAATATATTTAAATAAAAAAGGCATATCCTGCCACTAAAATACTACTGCTAGATTCGCCTTTTATATTTTTTAATCAATATCAACCATTCATACACCACATTACGCGACAACACACACACCACATTACGACAGTTATAGATGCTGAGGCTGCAATTAACAATCACAGGCAAGGTATGCCTAGAAACACTTAAAAATAAATAGGGCGAACCCGAACTGCAAAAAATTGCTAGATACGTTTTGTATGTTTTATTAATTAACAAGAGATACACCACATCACGCACAACGCACGCATGATGCTAAGGCTTCAATGAACAATGGCAGACAAGTCATGTTTAGTCCACACATACATCACATGGCACAACAACACACACACCACATTTCGACACTTAAGCCCACTTGACATGGAGCAATTTGACTTGCATTGATTGCATTGCAATTTGCAAAAAACTCTGTTTGGACATGCGCATTTTCAACCCAGCTGATAGAGTGCAATGCTTGCATACTTATAGGTCTGGGGCGATTTCTATTGCTGAAAGGCTTGCAATGCTAGGGAATTCTGGTGACAAATCTAGTTACTTTTGTTTTCCTACATATTTGACTAACCATCGTCTTTGCGCTCTTTGTTTTCCATCATCCCAGAGCGAACAAGCTGCAGCAATTAATGAATAGATGGATTTCTTTTTATTAGCTTTATTTATTTTTATGTTTATATTTAACGGACAACATTTTTTAAATTAAAACCATAGAGAAAGAAATCAAAATAAAACTGTGAAACCGAAACAAGATATTTGAGTTTAGAAACTTTAAGCATATTCCATTGAAGAAGTTTGTACAGACAGGCACCATGTCAATGGACCTGCAAGTATCATTGCTTACAATCTTTTGACCTTGCAAGTTATTGCTGCATTGCAGAATTTATTGCTCCATGTCAAGCGGCCTTTATTGATGGTAATGCTGCAATAAACAATCGCAACAACACACACACCATATTACGACAATTATTGATGTTAACGCTGCAATAAACAATTGCAAGCAAGTGATGCCTAGGAACACATTAAAATAAAAACGGCAAAGCTGACAATTTTATGTTTTTTAACTAACTACATATGCATAGAAATATCTTGAAATTAAAAAGCCTTATCGCAGAAAAATACTACTGCTAGATTCATATTTTATATTTTTTTAAAAAATACACTACATCACGAAACAATAAAACAATTGCAAGCAGCAAGTGATGCCTAGGAACACATTCAAATAAAAAGGGCAAAGCTGACCTGCAAAAAATTGCTTGATTCCTTTTTTATGTTTTTTTAACTAACTACACATACACCACCTGAGGGAACAACATACACACCACATTTCGACACTTATTGATGCTAACGCTGCAATAAGCAAACATCTTAAAATAAAAAGGGGTATCCTAGCAGTATAATACTAAGTTGCCAGAATCATAGAGGACAATGACCGACATTGAAAATATTATGAGAGCTAAGAAATCAGGCTATCAACTTTTATATAATAAGTTATATTAATTTAGTCCACACATACATCACATGGCGCAAGAACACACACACCACATTACGACACTTATTGGTGCTAATGCTGCAATATACAATCACAACAGCACACACACCATATTACGACAATAATTGATGGTAACGCTGCACTAAACATTTGCAAGCAAGTGATGCCTAGGAACACATTAAAATAAAAAGGGCAAAGCTGATATGTAAAATTGCTATATTCGTTTTTTATGTTTTTTTAACTAACTAAACATAAAACACCTGAAGCAACACCACACACACCACATTACGACACTTATTGATGCTAACGCTACAACAAAAAATTGCCTACAAGCATCTTAAAATAAAGAGAGCGTATCCTAGCAGTAGAATACTAATGTTCCAGAATCGTAGAGGACATTGACCGACATTGATAATATTATGAGAGCCAAGAAATCAGGCGGTCAACTTTTAAAAGTTTTTCCTAAATGAAAATATTATCTACACTTTTATTGATATCGGATGTTTGGTTCGGTTGGGTTTGGCTGAATTACCTCCACTAGGCAATTATTTACTTGACACATAATTTATTAAGTCAAGTAAGAGTCACTAAAGGCAGAGAAAATATTATCAGTTATATTTTTGCTGATTAAGACAAGTATATTATACATATATATTACGACACTTATTCATGCTAATACTGCAATAAACAATTGCCTAGAAGCATCTTAAAATAAAAAGGGCGTATCCTAGCAGTAGAATACTAATTTGCCAGAATCATAGCGAACAATGACCGACATATCATTACTGGAAAAGTCAGTCATCAGTCTGTTTGATAAAAATCTAATTAAATTTTGTTGAGCTGATAATACCAATTAAATAGTTAAGAGTATGAGGGATTTCTGCTAGACGGCGCAACTGGTAACATCTCATGGGTACCTCAAGAGACGCAAGCACTCAAATTAAATTACCTATTTCATTTGGGCAAACCCCGAGATTTTTAGGTGGAGATCTACTATAATCCGTTTCAGTAAAAATATACATGTATTGTTTTGTGAACAACATATTTTCTTCACCAAAAAATATCTAAGGAAACTTAAGCAAATGATTAGATGTGTCAAGTACTGAAATGCGTGTTGCGTGTAAATATATATTCGATCATGTCAATATTGATACTTACGTATAGTACACATGTAGTTGCTCTATATAAACAACATATTTTCTGAGCTCAAGTATATTTTTTCCTCACGCAGTATTTATTTTTTCTGTGTAAGATAAACAACGTATTTTTAGTTAATTACTAACTTCGCTAAGTTAAAAAGAAAGCCTAGTTTATTCTAATTTATCTTTCTTCTTACCCTGTAATAACATTTTCTAATTTTGGAAAATTCATCGCAAATTTTAAATTACCTTAAAAACTTTTAGTTTAATATTCTGATTCTGAACTGTCCTGCCACCAGAGATTTTTCCTCTCTAACTCAGTGCTGGATTGGGTCATTAGCTAATCGGACAAAAACGGATGAGCCGCTTGGCCGTATCATACAAAGGTTTAAAATGCAGAAGTGCTTGACAGCTTTTTACAAAAATCAAAACAAAAATATCGACAAATTATTGCATTACCTTGAATAAAACTGTGTCAAAAGTGGATCAATTTTTAGTTTATAGAGTATACCTTCTATTTTAATTGTTTTATCTGAAGCAAAAAAATTGCTATTGCAGGTTCGGTTAGAAAGGAGGGTCGATTTACACTGATAACCCGAGCTGAAAAATTCTACCATTTCAGCCCTGATCTAACTTAAAACTTAACTTCTGGCAGTTTCTATTTCAGTCTTCCGCATTGTCATGAATATACTGGCTATGCTAAAAAGAGTAAGTAAGTAAAATCAGCCAAACTGGAGAAACTAAAACTCGGGCGCTGCGTCGTTCTGCACCGCAACTAAAAACAGTGTAAATGTATTTTTGGCTAAACCTAAATAAATAAAATTTAATTCTGAAAAAAATTATAAAACTAAAAGTCTCTAAGGGCATCACAAAAAATGTAATACATAAAAAACGCAGATATCAAATGTCATTCCGTTTTCTTGTTGACTGAGCCTAAAGCTATTTATATAGATGAGTTTTAATAATTGCTAATGCTACTTTTTTGATGGAAGTAGAAAAGAACCTAGAGAAGGTATTATTTTCGACGAAAAATTTTTCTATGTTTTTCTCTAACTTTTCAGTAAAGTAAAATACTCATTACAATCTGTTTCGTTACTTATTTTTTGTTCGTAAAAAAAATCTTGTTTGAAGCACAGGCGCAAAGAGATAAATGTTATTGTTCACGCCCTGGGTACAAAAATAATTAGGGCATATTTGCTGCATATTGTTTTTTTAAGTAACTTTAGTAACTGTTCGTGGATATTTCGGAGGTTTAGCGATAATTTTTACGTACTTTTTTGGTTATTTCACATTGATGTTTGCCAAACAAAATTCAATAGTTTGCCAATGTTAAATTTTTATTATTTTTTAAACAATTGCATTTATTTTTGTAGATGCTTTGGCAAGTTTTACTTCCTAAAAATAAATGATCGGTTTAAAAAAACTAAGGATTAGTTTAATATAAACCGACAGTTCGTGAAAGTTTACCGCATACAAAAAGAATGCTTTTCATGGCAAAAACGTATCGTTGCACATCGGATTATTCGTATCATAAAATGGGACAAAATGTTTTTTGCAATTTTTTTGAATAGAAGACAAAGTTTGATGATAATAAACTGTTTATATTAAAAAATATATCTATAGGGTGTCCCCCATGTCATGGATCAAACGGAGTGAGGTGATGGGGTGTAAGTGACCAGAATAACGATATAAGTATGTTGTAATCCGTTTATTAACAACTTACAAGTTATAAAATTATATTCAGTTTTGACAAATGCCCCTTCTGGTGCCTATGCATAATTTTTTTAAAGACTAGCCATTGATATTTCCCCCCCCCCTCCAAATGAAATTCTTAGATCTGCTTCTGTTCATGTTGTTAGTTTTTTGATATAATATTACTTTTCAAAATTATTGGTCACCGTTTTATGCAATTTTATTTTATAGGCGTACACTAAATTTTTTGCTAAACCAAAATATGGTTAGAAAATTATTCATTGCATTTAATTATTAACAAATAATTTTAAGGAATAATTTTTATTGGAAGGCTACATCATTTATAAAAGTATACTAAAAAAATATTAAATAAATATGTTTTTTTAACTAGTTGTTCCACAGTTTCATAAAATAACTTAAAAGTAACAATAATCAGATTTTTTTAAGCTAGTTTTAAAAATCAAATAAAAAAAGGGTCATTTCATAAAATAAATATCAACTTTATGTAATATCTAATTGGATTCTTTGTTGAAAAAACTATAAAAAATCACTTTACACCAATATGAAATTTTCCTCCTCCAAAATGCAGACTTCTTAAAAGTTCCCCGTAGCTTCAAAACAGCTTGCAATATCAAAATCACCTTTAATCATCCTTTGAAAATTGAGGCTCGCAAGTGAGAGTAGGTTTTTTCTATTTTCGAATTTGGGACACCCCGTACATATTTTTTAATTTTTATTGCTTTTACTTGCTTTTTTATTTGTTTTTGAATATTTTTGTACGTAAAAAATAATTTAAAAAAAAATAAAGAATTTTTTATATATAAAAAATCATATTTCACATCTTTTTTTACGCATATCACTGCTTTGAATGCCTGCTTATAAGTCAAAATGGCGGACGTAAACGGACAATTTTTTGTTGAGCCATGATTGACATAAGTCTGAACTTCATGTCTGTTAAAGAAATATAGCTCGGCAAGGCCCAGCAGGCAACTAAAACGCTTTTATAAGGAATAAAATTGGCAAATATAAATACCGAAATAGGGCATTTTAAAATATTTCGTAAACGTACCATGTAAACAACAAAGGACTAATATTACGTTTTTAAATATGTTACATGCCTTCTATTTATATTTTCAATAATTGGTTTTTCTAATATGAGCCACACAAAAACACAATAACAACACTAACTAACACCGCAAAACAAAGGTCGAGAACAAAAGCTTGTGATTTCAAGATTTATTAAGTTTCAACTACCATCACAACACGATGCAAGTAGATATTTTATGAAGGCGGCTTGATAAATAGATTATTGGAGTAGAACAAAAACTGTTTAGTTTTGAGTATCTTGGTAATTTTTACTTTTTACCAGTTTTATTATGCAGATCCTCCCTCGTGCGTTGTTAACCACAAACTATACCGAAATTCACGTTTACCAAACTACCCTATGATAATTTTAATAGACTACGTAAATTAGGTTTCAGAAGAAAAGCCAGTTACATGCTTTGTAGATGTGAAAGACGAATATTTAATGCACTAAATTTGCATTTGTACAACTTTCTTTCGGACGCGAAATGGGCAAAACTTTTTGCGTTATCGTTCTTGCGGCGCTTCAAAAGTTATGTCTTATGTTTAAACTGTACACGTTTTTATCATGAGCACAGAACATTTTTTGTTTAAGATTGGACTTTCAACTCTAAAGATAAAGCTTAGTTCTGTTTATGGAATTTATGGAAAAAAGTTTGAAAGTGCAATTTTATCCTTCAACGTACTGTAGCTTTATGACCTGTGTTAAAGAATCGCGTATAACAAAAGATAGCAGTAAATATCGAATAGGCTGAAAAAAATCTATATCTTTGAAGCTCAATCTTACTCTTAGGTGTATTTTACAAAATAAAACTCACTAAACATGGTTGCAAGCATTACTGTACTAAATAATACCAACCAGTTTCGTCATGTTTTTAAAGGAGACAGTGTTTCAACGTCATACTAGAGTGTGATCGTAGAAATAATTTATTGTTTATGCCCCGATTGGGGTAAGAGAAATTATGGCAACCGTATAGGCATGAATTTAGAGTTGGTTTATATACCTGCGAAATGCTCAAAATCAGTGTACAAGGCAATTTATGATTTATTTCCTGTCGTTTAGTTAAACGGCGACAGTCGCTGCAATAAAATAGATTCGCCGCACCTCGCTTGCACGCTCCTATTTAAAGCCTCCAAAAACTAAAGGCTTTAAACCAAGCGCGGATTCTTTTGGAGAAATTTTCAGAAATTTTTCACCATGGGTAAAATAATGTCTTTAAAACAAGGAATAAAATATTTTCGTGTTATAATTTATCATTATACGTAGCTACGATTTAAGTTTTATCAAAACAACAATAAAAAATGAATAAATTTAAACTTTTGGGCAAAAATGACACACATGTAACAAAAACCCAACACAGTAAAATAAAAAAGAAACATAAAATGTGGAAAAAATATAAACGGAGTAAATGTCCTACAGTGCTGGCTGCTTTTCGTAACTTGAGATATCAAACTAAGGAAGACATGGACAGGAGTTACAAAGCTTATTGTGCTAGGATACAGGAGGACATTATTTAAAAAATCTAAAAAAGGTAATAAATATTTACCCACGACAATTATCAACCGCTCGGGCGACTCTATGGAGTCCCTCCTGTCTCAAACTCTATCTCTGATTGTTTTAGAATGCCTAAGGTTGCTGGGGATTATGTTTTTAGATATCTAAAAAAAAATCAAACCAAAGGGCACTGTGGGTCCTGACAAAATTCCAGCATTTTTTCTAAATGACTGTGCTACCATTCTTAAAGTTCCTCTAAGATCACTCCCGTCTTTAAGAAAGAAGATGCCAATAAAATTGAGAACTACCCGTTACGATTACTCACAACTTTCCTAAGGTATTTGCATGGGCGCACCCAGGGGGGGAGCCCCGGGGCCCGGGCCCCCCCCCCAAGTCTTGGATTTTTAATATATTTTCTACATATTTGATGATAAAACATGAAAAATACCTTAACATTTGACATCAGGAGGCGTCGGGCCCCCCCCAACCCCAAGCAGTGGCGTAGTTGCGAAAAGACATAATGACCTTTTTTTTTTTCTTTTTTTTTTTTTGGTCGCAAGTTTTTTGAGGGCGCGCTTTGGTAGCTGTCGGGCCCCCCCCAAGACACATTCCTGGGTGCGCCACTGGTATTTGAAATCGTTCTAAATGACCATCTTAGCTTTTACTTTAAAAACAAAATAACACCTAAACAACACGGGTTAATGAAAGGTCGTTTCACACCTTTTGATGAGTGTAAACAGGTGGACACCGATTTCTCGAAGGCGTTCGATAGGCTTGATCACAAACTACTTTTGAACAAACTTTTCTCCGCGGGGCTTTTAACTTCAGATGTTGGTTTTTACGCTTCTAATTATAAAGGGCGCTCTCAATATGTCGTGTGTTATGGTCGGGCCTCTCGAAGCTTTTTGGTGGAGTCACGTGTGCCGCAGCGTGTAAACGACGTCCATGATGGCGATGCGGTTGTAGCCCGAACGCTGCCGTAACCGTTTATATGAAGCCCTATTCTACATTGACACGGTTAGGTCACGTTGGCGATCGATTGACAACGGTTAGGTTTCACATTCTCTAGGATCCCGGGAAAGAGGTCAGGAGAGTATGTTTTAAAAAAATATATGTATGTTAGAAATTTACGAATTCTTTCTTAAGAAAGATTGTTCCAGACTGATTTTTAACGAACATTTTTGCGATCACGGGTGGTGGTTACCCAAGCGATTTACAATATCGTCTGCTATTTACCAGAGATGTTCGGGCGAAAGCCGACTGGCGATCCTGGGTGTTGTATACAAATATGCGTGCCGCAGGGGTCTATCTTGGACCCGCTTTTGTTTATACTTTCTATTAACAGTATTGTGGATGAAATACTAATTTATGCAGATAACTAAAAAATATTTATAGAAATCAAGGACCATTATTCATGTCTAAACTTCGAAACGCTCTGGACTCCATATATCGTTGGTGTACTTTGAACAATGTTTTCGCAATTTATTCAATTTTTTTTTGGGTCTACGTGTAAAACAAACTCCATAATTTGATTTAGCGATTGAAACACATATAAATAGATAGGTAGGTCTGGTCACATGTAACGACCAATTTTTGTATTTTATGTACAGGTTTTTTTTTGTTTAAGTTAAAATCTTCTTCCTCTGTGTGCTTTTTTTCGTAAGCTATTTTTTTCGAGTGTCTTTTTTTTTTGTTGTGCGCAATTTTTCCTGTGCGCTTATTTCGAGGCCTCTGATAAGGCAAGTCAACAAAAATATAATTTTTTTTAGCCTTCAACTTTTCTGTAGTACCTGCCAGTTATACCCTTAACATTTTTTCGGGCCCCTCTCCTTCTCCTCGTAGAACCGCCGATTTCTGTAAGTTCCCGAAAATAGCACGTTTGGTTCGGTAATGCATTACATGGAGAGTAACTCCAAGTACACGGCAGAAAGTCCTGTTGCCGATGACCGCTTCACATGCAGTAGATAGAGGTGCGGACGCAGTTTTAAAAACAAATGCCATGCGATGCACACAAAAACTTCAGTTGACCTTGAACATCGAAAGTGTATACTAGGAGCAAACATGCAGAAACCAGAATTAATAATCCAGGAGTCTACACTGCTATGGTCGTTACCAGGATGACACCAGCTAAAATCCCCCTAGTAGATTCAAGACGACCAAGACTGTTGCGCTACAAAATCGATGATATAGAAACAAAAATTTTATACAAATTGCACTAGATAACGTGCCTTAGATTTTTGCAGGTTAGACTACCCACTATGCAAGGGAGATACTTCAGAAGGCAATCGATTAGGTGCTGGCTTCGAAACTTGGTTTTCGGATTGCTGCCGCAATCGCTTACAACTGAATTTAGATAAAAAGTAACTGAAAAATAGTCATTAAATATGCACGCAAATTCTTACGACTGGCAAAAAGGAAGTAAATGAGTACACTTAATGAGCTGTTATATATTATCACATTTTTAAAACAAGTTTTAAATTAATGTTTAACTCTTATTTAGGTAATAACCCTTAAAAAAACGAAAAAATTTTCCGAAAGTTTTATGAGCATAACAAATAATTTAAAATTGTATATAATTGCTTGTGTCTGATTGAAATTTATACGGTGCTATCAAATAAAATATAAAGCTACATTCATATGCATTAGCGGGGGCGCACATTTTAAGAAAATTTACCATTTGTAATTAATTTTAGGGCCATACTATAACTTTAACAATACAAATTTGTTGGATCTCAAATAAAACAGTGTTAATCATCAATAATAATCAAGCAAAAAACATAACAACAAAGTAAAAAATGAAATGAGAACTTCAAACCAAAATGGTGATAGTAAATATCCAGTGGCCAGCAGGATATTGTGACACAAAGTAAAACTCTGGTCTTGCATGGTAACCACTAATTCCATCATAAACTGATCCCATTGACATCCATCAGTTGCTTAGTGTTTGATTTGCCATTTTATTACAATAGTTTTACATAACATTCGCTCATTAAGCGTTTGTTTGTATCTCAAATCCATTCATTTATTCAGTTCGATAGCATCAAGTGGTAAAATGACGTCAGCAATAGATAGCCAAATTTTAAATGGTCCATCGAAAAACTAGGAGAACATGTGAGCACGTCGCCTCATTAGTCCATTTAACCCATTTTTTATTTGGTTTCTTGTAAAATCTAATATCTCGCTGTTTTAAAATCTCTGTGTAAAATCAACAACAAACTTCAAAAAAACCAAAACTTTTTCCAACGTTATGTCATTTCGATTTTCAGCTTTCTTTTCTACTAAAACGCTCTTGACGCTTGTTCAACTGGCATCGTAATTTAAGAAAAGACTCTCGCAAGTGTCTTTAGGAAAAACTAAATTTGAATTTCGTAGTTGTCCCCTGGAGAAATTACGTTTTTAGTGGAGTGTTTTACTACTTTGCATAGATGGGATTTTTTCCTTGTCTATGGAAAAAGTTTTTGTTTTCTTGGTCTTTATTTTATTAGGATTTTCAGAGTTGTACTCTTGTACTAAGATAAAAATCTTTACTAAAAGCTGTGTTTCGTCATTTGTAATTGTGGCTTTTTGCGCTTTAAGTTATGTGAACTTCGATCTATTGGTAATCGCAATATAAAGCAGCACAACTAAAGAATGGAAAAAGCGAGAAAGTACAGGAATTTACTCGCAGATAGCTTAAGTTCGTACTATGTGCGTACATATTACGTAACTCTACGCCGAACAGTACGTACATAGTACGTAAATTTTTAGACCTACGTCCACATGTGTACAGCGTGTCCCATTTTCGATGGGATTAAATAGGAAACTCGGTTATTATTATCAAGACCTTAAAAATGGTGTATTCAGATGTTTGCTATACCCCGTAGTTTCGCTAATACAGGGAGTTTTTGAAAAAACTGCATTTTTAATAATTCCTTGTGTCTCGTTTATTTTGCAAGATATTTTTATTCTGTAAAAACTTTTATGCGGCAACTTTTTTAGAAGAAAATAATGACGTTGTCAATTTTTTAATATATTGTTTAGTTTTTGAGATATGGTATTTATTATAAAAAAATTAAATACGGACCTGGATTTTTTTTATTATTATTTTGATTGGTCTTATGCCATTATTATCACAACATAATAAAAAATTAATATTTTTTTGTATTAAGGTAAAAAAAAATAATATTTTAAAATATAATTTTAGTCCGAATTTTTAACATACATATAAATTAAAAATTGCTAGTTGAACGATTTTTAGTTTAAATATTTTGAAACTTAGCAAATTAAACTGGTTTTACTTAAATTTAAAGATTTATATGAAACAAAGTCTATGACAAAATAAATAACTAATTTTATTTAGTGATATAAATGTTTAAACTGATTGCGATTATGTGTAAGACATGTTGGCATTTTTGAGTAATTTTTCTGAGCGCATAAAAATATTTCTGCCGTTTAGATATTGCGATTTTGTTGCTTGAATAAAGCAGTCAAACATATCACTTTTTTCAAAATCTGGATGTGGTCGATTTCTAGCCATTTTAGAATAATTTTGAGTGACTTATTTACAAAAATGACAAGTAAAATGACAATGTCATTTCCACACTTTTGTTTTTCCATGTTGAACTAAATTTCATGAGTTGCTGTGCTATCAAATAATTACTATGATATTTTTGTAACTTCTTAACATTTTTAACTTTATTTATTAATCTTTCAATTAACGTTTTAAAACAGATAAACTAAAAATCGTTCAACTTGTGTGTCTTGCAATTTTTAATTTATATTTACGTTGGAAATTTCCAAGTTCGGACAAAATTTTTTTTAGAAATATAATTTTTTTTTTTAACCTTAAATTAACAAAATATTAAAGTTTTATCATTTTAAGATAATAACATGAAATCAATCAAAATATTAATACAAGTATTTAATTTTTTTATGATAAATACCATAACACGTAAATTTAGTGGGAATAAGGACACTTTTGTTCTGGTAAATATACGTTTTAATCCACCGCTGGATTAAAACGTATATTTACCAAAACAACAGTGTCCTTATTCCCACTAAATTTACGTGTAATTGATTTGCAAGGACGTGATAAGTTTACTTAATAAATACCATATCTCAAAAACTAAACAATATTTTAAAAAATTGACAACGTCATTATTTTGCTCTAAAAAAGTTGCCATGTAAAGGTTTTTACAAAATAAAAATATTTTGGTAAATAACCGAAATACAAGGAATTATTAAAAATGCAATTTTTTCAAAAATTCCCTGTATTAGCGAAACCACGGAGAATAGCAAAAATCTGATTACACCATTTTTACCAGCTCAAAAAAAGAGCACGGTAAGGTGCAATCAGAAAATCGTTATCTTTAATAATAACCGAGTTTCCCATTTAATCCCATCGAAAATGGGACACGCTGTACGTCCTAGGAACGTTATTTTTAGCCATTATTTTTCTTCGATTTTTACGTACCATGGATGTATTATAGTACGTACTACGTACGTTAAATAGACGTATTTTGGACGAATGTTCGTGCTATTTACGTATAAAACCCGTAGTAGGTACTTACATGATATGTAAAATTAAACGAAAAATGTACATACTCCAGACGTACATAGTACGTATATTGTACCTAAAATGTACGTACCCTACCCTAGACGTACATGGTACGTACAAAGGACATCAAATTAAAATAAAGTTAAAGATTACAATAGGACTGGGTACCATTAAAAGTTATTCTGCCTAGAGACCCTGTATGTATGACATATTTTTAAAATAGAGAGATGCAACAAACCCATCAAAGTCACTGAAATTAACATTTTTTGGTTATGTTATTTTCTTGACAAGTTTATTGGCGTTTCAATAAAATAATTTAAATTGTCAGCGGTCAGTGACATCAATCAACATGCAACACATAAACAAACACGCTTGTCCGCACCCCCTGTATAGGATTTGTTAAAATCGTTTATTTTTATTTTCGACGCTTATGAATTAACAAGGACAAAAGGTGCGTCTCTCTCTAAACATAGCTAGAGTATAGAGGACCGATATTTTCATCCTTTGATTTTGACTTAAATAAATTTGACTTTGAAGAGTTTGTCGCGTCTCTCTATTGTAAGAATATGTCATACATACAGGGCTCTAATTCTGCCTTGCTAAACATTCCTACTTTAGATTGATCCAGTTTTACTTCGAGGCTCGAAGTCTCGATATGTATAAAGTTTGTGTTTCTTGATTTATTATTTAAGTAATCTACCTGTAACAATTCCGTTAAATGTTAACTAGTGTACGCCATCTATTAGCAAAATTGGTTTTTGAATGTTCGGAAGCGCATCTTAAAAATAAACGTAAAGTATACAGTATACTATGTAAGTAGGATCAAGTGGTGTAAAGGAGAGACCCGTTGAAAAATGAGACACAATCCAATAGATTTTCTGTTATGAACTGATAGCAGCAGTTGTAAGGACTTCATACTTATAATTTATTTAATTTTTTTATAAAAAATAGGTTTATAATTAAAATTACAAAATCCATAACTTTATTTTTGGTATAAAAATGTTTAAATCGTTAACGAAACTTTTGTCGATTTTATTTGTTGTATTTAAGTTACAAAAAACACAAAAACTTATGTTTCAATATTACTCTCAATGTCTCATATTTTGCCTGACCTGTCTCATTTTTGAACTATTTCAAGGTAAAATATGGGACATTTTTATTTTTTTTCCAATATTATCGGTCAAATTTCTATGTTTTTACGTTTGCAGATAGATCTAAAACCATAAAAATATAAAAGTTTTAAAAAATGTCTCATTTTTACACCACTTGACCTTATACCAACTGTTTGTACTATGTATATAAAATATATATAAACTTGAATATCTCTATAAAGTCAGCAGATACGAGACATTTTAAGAGCTCTTACAAAATGGTGTCCAACTTTTTAATTTAATAAAATTATTATTATTCTTTTTAGCTAGCTTCTACAAAACTCCCTTAAAACCAAAACTACACACTAAACACTAACTGGGCGCACATGGTAGAACTTATCTAATCCTTGCAAAACTTTCGCAAAACAAACTCCATCTTGGTAGGCCACTGTTGGGGTAAGACAACAGCCAAATTTGTCACAGCTGTGTGTGTTGATTTTCCCTCAAAGTCCCCCAAAAATAAATGACGCGTAATAAGCTGTTTATCTTTCTCGGAGATATTTCGACGACACATCCTTTGTTCTAATGGCCTCTGTCATATAGAAAAGGTAACATGTACTATCTAATAAGAAACTGTATGGACGAAAAAAGGCCAACAAAAAAAAACTATAAAATCAAACCAAGGCCAACAAAAAAACACAGGCCGCGACCCTGTAAAAATCAGCTGTTGTTGGGGGGCTAAATTTTATATTGGGTCTTATGAGCGGAGAAAGGTTTATTTGTGATATTTTCAAAATAGCACTACAGATTTCCGCGAAATTTCAGTGAAATATTTCCAAACACTGTAGCGATATTCCACCAAACTTTTATAAGGATGAAAGATGGTTAAAAGGTTAAAATGTTCAAGATTTAAAATGTTAAATTCAAATTGCCTGCCATGCACCGCACGCCAACTGTTATATTTGACATGGATATGACTTAGTCATTGTTTGTCATGGCATTTATTTATTTGCTTGTTATGTAAAACTTATTCGATTTTTTAATGATTTTTTACAATAAAGTTCATTTAAAATTCAAAAATACCAGTTTTAATCTTTTTAAAACAAAATTACACTACAAAAAATCATTTTATAATGTTGTAATTTTTGTAAACTTATCTAAATAAGTTTTAAAAGTTGCCGAATATAAACAAATAGGTGTAGGTGAGTCGATTAATTTCCACGCAGAAACGAACACATTCGCTTCTGCTGTAAATTTAACTCTTGTGTGAGCTAATGAAACATAACTTTTTAAAATATTGTTTTACAAGAATATTGTTAAAAAAATCTAAAAACCGGCTTTATGTTTTAAAAAAATTCAAATATTCATCAATGGTCATTCCAACTTTAATATTTTAAACACAGTCAGCTGTGGCGTGACGTGACCATCAAAAAGAAATTCAGCCTCCGCTGTGACGTCAACAAAGTTGTAAATCGTGGCTCGTCCGTTTTGATAGCCCTGATCAAACAAGCTTTCATGACTCTGCTTCTTAGTACGCCATCTCCTTATTGAAGGTTGGCGTTTAACTTGGCAAACATAATTCTAGAAGCTGCTGCCCTGAAAAGATAGTAGACGTGGAGCCGAACCATCTTCTCAAATCTTTTTACTAAGAGTTTTGTCGTCTTCAAACTGATCTTCTGCCTTGTATCTTTCCCTCAGTTATCAGCCTAAGCAGCTCATATATTTCTCACCTCTCATTACATGCCCAATGTATCTGGTTTTTCTTTCTTTGATGGTAACGAGAAGTTCAATTGGTTTGCGCATTCGGTCAAGTGGTTAGTCTTTGTGCCCACGATATATTCAGCATACGTTTATACAGGTACATCTCAAATGCCTCAAGTCTCTTCTCTGTAACTGGGACTCTTCAGAACACTGCTTCGTCAATGTGACACTGTTTTGTCTCTCATTCTACGTTTATGGTGATTAATCTCAACTACAGAATTTTAACATTAAAAATGATTATCTCAATTTCGCATAAAATGCAATTTTATCAGTTTTGTTTTGGACAGTAGGGCTTGACCTTCGAAAACCAAAGAACACAGAAATGGTTTGAACATCGAAAAAATGTTCATTTCTATGTTTTCTAGTTTGGATGCGTTAGAGCAGCCTTTATCCGTTCTACGTAGGGTATTGGAAGTCCCGTAACAATTAGTCTAAAAAAGAGATATTTTTTAGAATCTTACCGGTAATTTTTCCTACGTACTTTAAATTGGATATTCCAGTAAAGTTAACCGCTTTGTTTATATGGAAAAATGTAACTTGTAAAGTATGATTTCTTACCTTCATTCCTAATTCTAATGCAGACAAACATAGAAATATTTTTTAGACTACTGACGCTAATGTTTCCTATCTACATTGAATTGAATCTTCCAGGAAATATAACTGCTTTGTTTAAATGAAAAAATGTAACTTGTAAAGTATGGTTTCTTACCTTTGTTCTTTGTTTTCCATATATCTCATAAATTAGGCATCAGACAAAAATGTAAATAAGTAACGAACTTATCCAATCCACTTAGTTGTTGCGTCGGCATTCTTACCTGAAAAGAAACAAGAAAATTCCATTAGTCAATTTCCATATTTCCATGGCGGTAGCAAAAAACAGCCTGAATAATGAGCAGCCGACAAGTTTTCTAAGGCCTCATCTAGTCAGTTTGAAATTTTTGCTTAATATATACGCTTGAGTAAGTTAAAGAAGCTTGGTAAAACAGGACCTGATCAGCAAAATTTAAGTGTTTCAATTTGGGGCTTTTTTAAATTTCCGCGGTGCCACATTTTTAATAACGTTTCAAGTCATTACTTTAAAACTAGCTAATAGATTTAAACCACATGTTGAATAATTGTTGGCCAATACATTTGCGCAGTTTTTGATTACAATGTTGATCGATTCTAAAAAAATATTTTTTTGATCAATTCTAAAATTAGAAATTAAATTTTAATAATAAAAACTGAACAAACGGTTATCGAGCACACCCTTCGGCCTACAATTGCTTACAATTTGGTTTAAATCGATTGACTTATTTTAAAGTAATCAATTGAAACATTGTTGAAAATGGGGCGCCGCATGAGTTCAGAAAAGCTCCAAAATGAGGCACTTTTATTTTTTTGAGTAACTTTGTGAAAAATTTCAAGTTAATGTGTTAAATCATTGGACACTTATTGCCGATTGTGCAAGCAATATTAAACATTAGCTGCATGCCAATGTACCTATTTTGGCATCTTCATGACGCGATGCGCGGCGAAAACTTGTTTTGTTCGGGGTAGCTGACATACCGTGTATTAGTGTAACGTGCACGAAAAACGCATAAAGATAAAGTTAAGACTCCGACATCTTGTATGGAGTAACTTTTTTGTAAAATTTTCACGTTATAGTCAGTTCTGAAATAATTTGTATATTATATATATATAATAGAATATTGTGTGATACATTAAAATTTTCAGAAAAACTTGGGTTAGGTTTACTTTGGTTTTTTTAATAAACTATTTTAAAGTATTTTTGAACATAATTTAATCATCGACTCCCCATAGGGATGGTCAGCAACCCCCAAATTAAATCTAAAAACGTGATTTAAATAAAAAAATACTTTCTGCAAAAAACACCCTTGAGAAATAAATGCTGAGAAAATCTAGTAGATGCATTCAAAAGAACAGGACTAGAGCTTTAATTCAGTATACCGCTTATCTATATCGTCCCAAAAATACCACCCGTACAGGGTGTCAAATTAGGGATAGTTTCTTAAAAGTAAAGTTATTTTTTTATAATTTTTTTTCTCAAAAAGCGCAAGTTGTTTCTAAAAAATTTGTTGAAACCAGTCTTATAGAGAGTAAACCTGCCTACAAAAAAGTATATAATAAAGTAGCTTTCTATTTTAAATGTGTAGCTCACCAGGATAGCTTCAATTTGTGACTTTAGGAAAAATCTTTGTTTGTGTTATAGAAAACACAGATTTCTGGACAACCAATATGAGATACGTCAAACTTATTATGACACTTCTTATATCCCGTAAAATTTTCAATCGACTACATAGCTATTACTACATTGAGACGAGTAAGAGCAGAACCTATGCTTTCATTTTTTTTTAATTAAAGGAATTTCTTTTATGTGCGCGGTACTGCATCAAATTCGTTGACACACACTTTTTTGGAGACGACTGTTTGGACGCCTGCTATTTTAACGCCGACCATATGAGCGATGAACATTTGGGTGCTGAAGGTTTAAACAATAATAGCCGTAAACAACAAAAATAGTAATACACACTTTTTTCGAGAAGATTGTTTGGGCGCCTGTCGTTTTGGTTCAGTTATGGACATCGTATAGGCGCAGACTATTTGGGGGAAAAAAAGTGGGTGTCAAGGCATTATTATTTTTTGCTGTTTACGGCTATTATTGCCCAAACCATCAGCGCCCAAATGGTCAGGGCCCAAAGGAACGGGGCTGAAATTAATACCGCCCAAAAGGTCTGCGTCTCAACGGTTAATGTCCAACCAGTAGGTACTTAAACGATCGGCAGTGGGCGTCGTCTTCAAAGTTATACATACGCAGCACTTTGCATACGTTGCAGTGCCGCTTGCTGGTCACGCGCATGTTTAAAGATAACTTGACAAACTTGTACAAACTACATAGGTTTTAAGCACACTGTTTGAAAAACTATTGCTCAGGCTATAAAATGCACCTATTCGTTTAGGCCTCCGATGCTTTGTTCATGCAAAAAATCTGCTGCAAACAAAAACTTTCCATTTGACTAGAAAAAAATGTAAGTAGAAGAGCTGTTCTTGATCGTGTTAATATCGCTATGTAGCTATTATACAAAGATCGATTAGAAATTTTACGGAATGGAACAACTGGGCGCCGCCAACTCGGCGCCGTTAACTGGGCGCCGGGCCAACTCGGCGCCGGAGTAAAAATTATTTTTTGATAAAATGTGTCGATGAAAAACAAAATATATTATTTATGTAAAAACATTTTTAAAAATCCTTTACGCAATTTTTTTGAAATTTGCTTTTGTTAAGTAAAGTTAAATCCATTAAGCCGACTGTTGAATCTTGGTAGTTGTAGTGTTTGGTAACCTGGTAACACTACAACTTACGTTTTTTATTACAACAATGGCGGATCCAATTATTGGCAGATTTCTTTATTTTTAAACCGATTTGTCTAAAACTTGAAAGTTTGCAGGGCCTGAGTTAAACTCAAACTTAAAAAATTCAAAATGGCGAATCCAAAATGGCGGATTTTCTTATTTACTAACCTATTTGTTTCAAACTTGAAATATTACATTGCTTGAGGTAAATTCACAAAAATTTTTACTCAAACTTAAAAAAATCAAATTGGCCGATCCAAAATGGCGGACTTTCTTATTTAAGAACCGATGTGTACCAAATATAGAAATTGGCGGTGTTTCAAGTCGCTGATTATATTTTTTGACAAATTCAAAAAGGCGAATACAAAATGGCGGATTTTCTTATTTACTAAACGATTTGTCTCAAACTTGAAATATTACATTGCTTGAGGTCATTTAACAAAATTTCTCACTTAAACTTAAAAAAATCAAAATGGCGGATAAAAATTTTTGTTAAATGACCTCAAGCAATCTAATATTTCAAGTTTGAGACAAATCGGCTACTAAATAAGAAAATCCGCCATTTTGCTTTTTTTTAGGTTTGAGTAAAAAATTTTGTTAAATGACATCAAGCAATTATAAGTTTGAGACAAATCGGTTGGATCCGCCATTTTGATTTTTTTAGGTTTGAGTAAAAAAATTTGTTAAGTGACCTCAAGCAATGTAATATTTCAAGTTTGAGACAAATCGGTTAGTAAATAAGAAAATCCGCCATTTTGCTTTTTTTAGGTTTGAGTAAAAAATTTTGTTAAATGACCTCAAGCAATGTAATATTTCAAGTTTGAGACAAATCGGTTAGTAAATAACAAAAACCGCCATTTTGGATCCGCCATTTTGATTTTTTTAGGTTTCAGTAAAAATTTTTGTTAAATGACCTCAAGCAATGTAATATTTCAAGTTTGAGACAAATCGGTTAGTAAATAAGAGAATCCGCCATTTTGGATCCGCCATTATAATTTTTTTTAAGTTTGAGTTAAAAATTGTGTTAAATGACCTCAAGCAATGTAATATTTCAAGTTTGAGATAAATCGGTTAGTAAATAAGAAAATCCGCCATTTTGGATCCGCCATTTTGATTTTTTTTAGTTTGAGTTAAAAATTGTGTTAAATGACCTCAAGCAATGTAATATTTCAATTTTGAGACAAATCGGTTAGTAAATAAGAAAATCCGCCATTTTGAATCCGCCATTTTGATTTTTTTAGGTTTGGTAGGTAAAAAATTTTGTTAAATGACCTCAAGCAATGTAATATTTTAAGTTTAAGACAAATCGGTTAGTAAATAAGAAAATCCGCCATTTTGGATCCGCCATTTTATTTTTTTTTAAGTTTGAGTTAAAAATTGTGTTAAATGACCTCAAGCAATGTAATATTTCAAGTTTGAGACAAATCGGTTAGTAAATAAGAAAATCCGCCATTTTGGATCCGCCATTTTGATTTTTTTAAGTTTGAGTTAAAAATTGTGTTAAATGACCTCAAGCAATGTAATATTTCAAGTTTGAGACAAATCGGTTAGTAAATAAGAAAATTCGCCATTTTGGATCCGCCATTTAGATTTTTTTAAATTTGAGTTAAAAATTGTGTTAAATGACCTCAAGCAATGTAATATTTCAAGTTTGAGACAAATCCGTTAGTAAATAAGAAAATCCGCCATTTTGGATCCGCCATTTTGATTTTTTTAAGTTTGAGTAAAAAATTTTGTTAATTGACCTCAAGCAATGTAATATTTCAAGTTTGAAACAAATAGGTTAGTAAATAAGAAAATCCGCCATTTTGGATTCGCCATTTTAAATTTTTTAAGTTTGAGGATAAAACTGTATTTAGTGAACTCAGGCACTGCAAACTTTCAAGTTTTAGACAAATCGGTTTAAAAATAAAGAAATCTGCCAATAATTGGATCCGCCATTGTTGTAATAAAAAACGTAAATTGTAGTGTTACCAGGTTACCAAACACTACAACTACCAAGATTCAACAGTCGACTTAATGGATTTAACTTTACTTAACAAAAACAAATTTCAAAAAAATTGCGTAAAGGATTTTTAAACATGTTTTTATATAAATAATATATTTTGTTTTTCATCTACACATTTTATCAAAAACATTTTTTTTCTCCGGGGCCGAGTTGGCCCGGCGCCCAGTTGGCGGCGCCAAGTTGGCCCAGCGCCCAGTTGGCGGCGCCGAGTTGGCGGCGCCGGGTTGGCGGCGCCGAGTTGGCGGCGCCGGGTTGGCGGCGCCCAGTTGTCCTAGACCGGAAATTGACAGTATATAAAATTGACGGTAATATCAGTTGTTGTCCACCTTTGGAAAAACACTTTAGTCAATAATATACAGGGCCTCTAGCAAAGAACGTATGAGTAGAAACAAAACCCATGAGGCTTCTTTTCATATAGGCCATGACAGGATCTGAAGGAGCTTAAGAGGGAGACCTGAGTTCAAAGAAGGTAGCACTGTTTTTTTTTAAATATTTGTTTGGGTAAAAGTTCTGGCTGCAACATGAGAGTATTGTTGGACGCTGTAAAAAAAGGTACCTATTGCTTAACTTTTTTTTTCAATTAAATTTGTGAAGCTTTATTTTAACCTCCACATATCTTTATATAATTAAAATATACTCCTGGATAAAATTATCGCGTCACTTGGCTTTGAGATTTTTTTTTTTAAAGAATAATTAACATTGTCAAATGTGCATTCAAACTGAAACTGAAAAACTAATCGATGAAACAGGTTATTGATGTCACGTAACCCGTATTAATTTTACCAGAGAAGATACATCTAAAAGAAGCTACAAAAGAAAAAGCATCGAAAGCATTTATTGAAAAACAAGTAGTAGCTACTTTATAAGACTATTAAAAATAGTAACGTCATCATTGCAACCGGATTAAAAATTTTGAAACTAGTCTAGGTCTGAGACCCATAGGTAAGTACAGGAAGGATAGATTAGTTTTACACTTTCGTTTTGAGGTTCTGAGGATATTTTTTACTTTTTAATATGTAGTTTAATTTACTGAATGCTGCCCACGCCAATCTTACTCCTCTCTTTATTTCAGCCGTTTGGTTTTCTTTTTTTAGTTTAATAATTTGTCCCAGGTATATATATTCCTCTACTTGTTCCATTTTCTCTACGTTTATTCTGATCGTGATATCTTCATCTGTGATTGTTATGATTTTGCTGTATCCAGTTTTATCAGTTCTTCTTTCTGATCTGTTATTAAGGAGATATCATTAGCATATCTTAGGCGGCTGAAGTATTGTCCGTTTACTTTGATGCCTATTTCTTCCCAATCTAAGTTTTTAAAAACATCTTCCTACTTATGACGACGTTATGGTTTTAATTACAGAAGAAGCATCAAATCAAAATAAAAACCCTCTACCAGAGCGTCAGTTGAAAGTGTCGTGAAATTTCAAATTGACCCTTTTAATACAAAATCAACAATTTTCCTCAAATTATATTTCAATTGTCCAAAAACCTTTTGTGGCGATGCTAAAAAACATCATATAAGGCCATGGATTATAGAAAATTAGCGAATCGGATTTTACCAAAGTTAAAGTGGGAAATCCAAAATGGCCGCGGTTTTGTTATTGTTTCAGTTTGACATTTTATTATTTGGTTTAAGTGCTTGTTATCCGCAAGTTTTCCTATAGGGCAGAGCGGGGCTGGTTGGCGCAGTTTTTATAAATTATTTTTTTTGTGTCTCTGGTTTTAGAGATAATAAACACTTTCAAAATTAAGCTAATTGCCTGATTTACCAAATTTTTAATTTACCAAGGAACAATTTTTTTGTGCATAAAAAATTTATCCTGTTGAGACTACACGTGAGCCAACCTACCCCATAGAGGAGGCAAGTTAGAATTAGTAAGAGGCAGGAGGCAGCTGCATGCAGCATATAAATTCCTTAAATATTACATAAGTAAATACCGATCCATAATAATACTACACGTAGGTCAACCTCAGGAAATTAGATCAAGAATTGAAATAGCAAAAGATGCTTTCGTAAAAATTTAAAAATTCATTTGCAACAGGAAAATCTATTAAAAATAACGATAAAAATGCTGCATTGCTGCGTTTTCTTCACCCTTTTTATGGATGTGAGAAGTATGAGCAATAAGAAAAAAATAAATAAACAGGCTTGAAGCTTTTGAAAACTTGTACTACATGAATCAAGAATGGATACAGAGGGTTCAAAATGAAAAACAATTAGTCTGACTCTGAAAGGAAAAGCTTGATCATGTAATAAGTGGCTCCAAATACAAGCTACCACAAAATATAATAGAGTGAAAAGTTAAAAGCAAGAGAAAGCAATGAAGAAGATGAAGAAGAACGTCCTTAGGAATTTAAGATACTGGTGCGGCATGACGGCAGATTGACGGTTTAGAGTAGCGGCAAATAAGTTTCGCGTTACCATGATTATACCCAGCCCCCATTAGGAGATGGAATTTCAAGAAGAAGAATAAACAAACATTTCCATTTTTTCTTTAAAATGGTTTTACCACATGGTTTTTAAAATTTTTTACTGCAATAATAGGAAATGGTTATTATCCCAGCTAGAGACATACTTTAAACAAGAGTTAGGACCGTGGAGACTTTACAAATATGTTAAAAAGCCATTTTTTTACTTTTGGCATCGAAATTTGCATTGACTCGCCTCACAGCCAAGCTTTGTATGCGTCGGTCGCCTGCTGCCGATAAAAGAGTAACACGAGAGAAGAGACGTTGTTAGATTGGAGGAAAATGGACCAAAATAACTACCCCCAAAGCAACCAGCGCCGCTCTTCCCTTCCTTTTAAAATCAAAGTCATCGTAGGAACCTCTAACAATCGCCTGTACGCGGTCTTCATCAATACGGTCAGTACCAATTCAAAAACTTGTCCAAGGTCTATTTGAGTAGGGAAAGCGCGAGATTCTCACTGCTTTAAGTCTATTTTCTAACAAGGACACTACAGATATTACAACAGTTAGGTAGTCTCCGCCATTTTGTCAAGGCCGCAATAAAATTATATATAAAATTAGTAAAAAGTATAGTAAGCTTAAACTGCCAAAAGACCCTGTACGTATGACAAGAAAGAAAGACGCGACAAACTTATCAAAGTCAATTTAAGTCAAAATCAAAGGAGGGAATTATTGGTCCTCTAAACTCTAGACTTGTTTAGAGATAGACGCACCTTCCGTCCTTGTTAATTCATAAGCGTCGAAAAATAAAAATAACCGATTTTTGACAAATATTGACAGGGGGTAAAATACAAACGTGTTTGTTTATATGTTGCATGATGATTGGTGTCACTTACCGCTGACAATCAAAATTATTTTAATGAAACGCCAACGAACTTGGCAAGAAAATAACAAAACCAAAAAGTGTGACCCACTTTGTTGGGTTTTTTTGCGTCTCTATTTCTTTAAAATATGTTATACATACAGGATCTCTAGCACTGCCTAGCGGGCTACTTGCCAATGTCCTTCTACGTAAGGACACTTATTGTAAAGGCAAGCTTTATAGGACGCGAAGCCTGACATTGATTTTCTATTTCTTTGTTATTATTTTTGACATGTTTTCCTCAGTTTTGCGTTGGCAGCTCGGTTTTATTTTAAAGATGTTATTTTACACAGTCTAAACGTACCTAAACTATGCATATTTATGTATTTATTTAAAAAGTTTTGTAAGTTTTTGAAACTTGAAACTTTATTATTTAATAAATAGATTTTTAGACTGTGTTTAAACCAAATTTTTAACATTTTGAGTCGCGTGTTTGACACTTTGTTACCGTTACTATTATTACTGAGTCTGCGCATTAGCAGCTTCTCGCTCCTTTTTTGTTATTTACGGTAACGGCGTCCGTGACTTACGGAGGCCGTCCTTTATTCTTACCGTTATTTTTTAAGGTTGGTTTTGCATTGTTTTTTTTAATGCAGTCAAATTTTGTATACTATAATTCGGTAGTTTGGTTTGTAAACAGTCATAAAACTAATAAAAATAAATAAACAAAAAGTTGAAGGAATGTAAAACTACTAACCTAACATTTGTAATATACAGTGAAGTCCGGATATAGTGAACTCGAAAATTGCACGAAAACTGGGTCGCTATATCCGAGGTTTACTATAAGAAGAAATGTAGGTTATTGTATACCTAAGTAAAAATTTTTTGGGTATTTTGAACGGGGTTTGCTATAAGCGAGTGTTAATTATAAACGGGTTCGTTATATGCGAACTTCACTGTATGCTTATCTTTAGTGTTCCAAAATCTATATTTCTTGCCCTGAAAGTTTACTTAACCCTTATTGAAAATAACGGTAACAGCGGTCAAATTTGCTGTTATTTTAGCTCACCCAAAAACACCCTAGTGTCAGGCTTCGCTACCTCTAAAGCTTGCTTAACGAGTGACCTTACTTCTACTCCTGTTTCTATTTCAGCATTTTCAGTGGTAATGTCAAACGCATGGTGTACCCACTATTTTGATTTTGTTTGATTGTAAACTCTAATCGCTAGTTGTTCTGCAATCTCTGATATATAAATAAATGCCCGTACTCAAACCTTAAAACGCCACATAAGATGTGTCTTTAATTTGGAGAGCCCCTCAAAAAAGATAAAAGAAGCGTAGGGGAAAAAAGGAGGGTGTCAAAATAATAAGTTTACCTTTTCTCTGAAAACAAAAACATGCGATGTTACGTTGTATATAATATTTTTCTCATTTTAAAACGAAAAGAAATTGGTAAAAACATATAAATAAATTTAATTGGATGGCAACAGTTTATTGCTTCATAGAATCTCATTATTATGTAGAGGTACCACCAGATCTCGAAAATATTCCTTCTAGTGTGTGCGGGCGACTGAATAACAACCTTGGGCGGCAAAATATCAGAGACTTTTACTACGTGTTATATCATTTTGTTTTTGGTTTGCCAACAAAAATATACTCGGGTATGTGGTTAGCGTGGTCGTTTACGGAGGCGCTTTGGTTTGGCTAAATTCTGATTTCTCGGTATTTAATCTCAACCACTTAGTGGGTTTGTGGTATTTTAAAACTAACTAACTAAAACGGTAAAAATATCTAGAGTTTTCTTGAATCTTGAACTGTATTTTTGATACGTAAATTCCCAATGAAGTGATGTACGTACTTTATTTTTGGTCAAAAATGGACGGATTTTTATATTAGACACCTCATGTCGCAAATTTTTGAGGACTGCTCTAAGAATTTTCATAAACTTTGAGTGAAAAATTCTACAACAACGTCTCGATATGTAATCAAATTTAAAATAAACTAATTTTTTAAATTAATATAAATAATTGTATTTTTTGTTATTGTCTTCTATATAAATTAAAGCAAAAATTAAATTTATTAAAAAGAACCGAATTTTAAAGTATCAAAAATTATGAAAATGTACATATAATTAGGCACAAACCTAGTTATGTTATTTTTTTATAAGGAGAGATGCGAAAAACTTTATTTTAGTCATAATTAAAAAATAAATTATTTTAGTAAAACGCCAATGCACTTCAGACAAGAAAATAACGTAACCAAATAAATTTTATTTTAATGACTATTAAGTATGTCGCACCTTTCTTTTTTTTAATATGACAAACATAGAGAGTCTCAACCAAGTTTCAGGTATATTTTTATTTATACATTTTCCGTAGCCTTTACTAATAATATGAAACCATGATGAAAAAATCAAAAAGTGAAGCACTCATGGCTTGCTTTGGAAACAATGACAAATTTAAATTCGCAGACGCGAATTTTCAAGTGCACATGCGTGTGTTTTGTCACGTAGACCCACAGCTGCTGTGTGGCTGAACGCCATATTTGTTGTTTATTTCCATTTGCCGAACACGACAAACGCAGTGTAAATTTTTTTTTTCTGTAAAAAATGGGAAATAATTCACGTAAAACATGTGCGGTCTATGGAAAAATGTACTTATATATATTTTTTTAATTTGTAAATAAAGTTAAGAGTGTTCTATAGATGCCATTAAACACTCTTCATGATGTCCACAACAAATCTGCACAACTAAGTTTAGAAACCACCACCCAATCAACTAGTTTTTAGAAAAAAATAATAGACATAACCCTAAATATTTGAGAATTGTTATATAATGTAGTGACGTAACGGGGAATGTTCCAATCCTACCAAAACTGACACATGCGCAGTAACGAAATCCTGTCTACCCGAAAAAGTTAAATGGGGATCCTGGCTTCAAGCATCGCGTGTGAGAATGCCCCATATTTATGCTCTAACGTATTTGTATGAAACTTAAGCTATAGAAAAAGCCGACTTAGGTTTCCTTCAGAATAAACCGCAACCTAAGAAAGTGCTTAAATTAAAACACCCTTTACGACAACGCCAACGTCCCAAAAAGCAACTACCAAACAAAACACATTTTCTTGATACTGTTAAGGGCAAAGGTCCCTTGGGCTTGCGATGTATCGAAGAAACCGAAACTAAAACCCTTTTTTAAAGTAAAGATTTGCCTTTAAAACTGTTCGTTGATATACTTTCACCTTTTTTGAATGGCAGATCGATTGGTTGGATTTAACGAAGAGGGAGCGGACAACTACTAACGGTATTGAGGTCAAATAAAGGGCCCCCAAAAGGTTACAGGGAGAACTTTTTTGCCTTGCAAAGGTTGAAACCGGCTTCGGCGGCAGCTTTTACAAGGGTCCTATAGTTTCGGATCTAAAATTGAATGGATTCAATAGAAGCCCATAATACAGGTCGGTCAAATAGTGTGTCGGTATTTATAACTTTGTGTCCCATAGTATTAAGAACGGTAATTAATAGCAAATTTTTTTGAGAAAGATATAGTGTAGATGAAAAAACGAGAAATAAAAGAAAAAGTTTATAAAGTTTTTGAAATTTTGGTTCAGAACACCCAGTAGGAACCCGAATACCCATCCAAAGAGTTCCAAGCCCACCTGCGAAGCTTCATCCACTTTTGTCAAAAAAACCACCACCCCAAAGTTGACCAACAAGGGTTTTTTGAGTTTTGCACGTAAACTGTAACTCTGACGAGAAAAAATCATAGGACTTTTTAGAATTTCCATTAAATTTTCTGCAAAAATCGCCATAATTTTTTTTTGCGTATTTTCCACTTAACACTACTTATAGCCTATCGCACCGACTTTTTTTTCGCTACTTAGCCTTAAGTGTTCCTTATTACGTCATACTATGATTATATTAAGAAACGCTTTAAGCTAAGTAACGAAAAAAAAGTAGGTGAGATTGACCCTAAATTACCTTGAAAAATAAGCATAGTTTTTGAACGCGAACAAAAAATGAGACTATATAAATAATTATCGTACATCTGGCAACGTTGCGCTTCGCAAGTCGTGAATTTCAAAGCGACGATCGCCCCACTTATTCGTCTTCTCCGATCTTTGCCGACTTGCTCAAGTTACTCTCTGAATGAAAATATTGCCCTCTCAATGATATGATGATAAATTGATTTCTCAAGTTTATTTACTTAAGGTTAAACAAAAGAAAATGCACAAGGATAAAAATGATCATATAATATGAATCTTGTTGAAAAGATAATCGACGCAAAAAATGACGCGAGGCCCATTTTCTGTTAGCGCTGAGAAACCATGATTATTGTCAGAGGAAATTTATGAGCGTCATGTGGAAGATACGCAAAAAATATATATTACAATTTTTGTGAAAATTTTATATAGAATCTAAAAAGTCCTATAACTTTTTCTCGTCAGAGTTGCAGTTTACGTGCAAAGCGCAAAAAACCGTCATGGTGACCTTTGGTTCGGTTCGGTTCGGTTTTTTGCTCCCCCACACCCTGGGTGGGGAGGGAGGATAAACTCTTCGGATCTATATTCGGGTTTTTACTGGGAGTTCACTAGAAAAATTTCAAAAGTTTTTAAGATTTTTCTTCTAGAAAGTGCTGAGCGTTCAAAGGAATACGAAAGTGCAACACTAACTCGGACAGCCCGTGCAAAATAGTTACTGAGTGCAACACTGAGTTTGTCGGTTGCTCAAAAGAATACAAAAAGTTGCACCAGTTTTTAGAGAATAATACAAAAATTGCTTTTATGGAGCACCAATGCTTAATTTTTTCTCAAAAGAATTCGCTATAAATTAATAACGTTATTTAAATTAAAACCGTAAAATTTAGTACCCGTGAATAAAGAAACAACAATTTTTCGTGGGACAGCGGGTAAAAAATATGTTTATTTCTTATGTATTTTTTCGCGGGCAGCTCGTAATTTGTACACACGCGGTGGTCCAAGATCTAATGGACACTCTCATCTTACGATATTGGTAAAAGAAATGAAAAATAATGGCTAATACAGTATGCTTTTTACACGAGTGGTGACATCTACCAAAGTTTATTTTAAGTAAGATTTTTGGTAAGAAGCTATTTTTTTTAGATATTTTCCACATATTTCATGAATACAAACAAAAACTAGCATAAAATACGGCCTCATAGGGTCTCGGACCCTAAAACTGTCTCCGGCTCACCCGCAAACTTTTTTCTATATACGCCACTGCTTGTAACCTTAAAGTTAAAACCTGTTTTAACCACTTAGCTACGATAATCTGTTTGATTTTTAATTTACGGGAACTAAAAATTAACGTTTCAATTTTTAGAATTATTTACTACAGTAAATAGATATGTATATTAGAAAAGGAAAACACTAATGGATTTGGATATCGAAATCGAATAAAATATAACGGGCAGCATTTAATTTGAAAGCTGAAAAAAAATGTTCCTTAAAAGATTAAAAATATTTTTCGGTCGCTGGAAACCCACCAAAGTAAAAGCAATAAGAATGTTTAATTTTCATTTCATTCATCTACCTTTTTATACTCCAAATTCTTTAAAGATTCTCCCCACAGACTTTTGCATCGAGAGGTTAAGGTTATAGATCGTTCTGTCGTGCCAGTGATAATGAAAATCCTCGTTTCGTGGATCGAAAAAAACCTGGCTAATATTTTTCAATTCGGTTTCGGTTGGGGGTTTTAATTTCGGTTTTCATCAAGAGGGAAGCGAAACGGTGTGATCACTTTCATTCGACTGCCTTTATCTGACGTTGCTACATCCACCTTAAAGGACTAATAAAGCTTGTATTATTTGCGCTGCCCGAAGTCCCGTTTGGAGGATATCATGCGGTTATAATGCTGTACTTAATTGAGCAGAGCATTATAACCTCGTGATCTCCTCCAAATGGGTTTGTGAGCAGGGCAATGCGGCTGTTGTTCATGCACGTTTCCTCCAATCGCATTGTCTGCATGTTCAAGCTGCATAAGTCTTTTAAGATGGATATAACAACGTCAGATAAAGGAAACAAATGAAAGTGACCACACCGTTTATTGTTTTCCTCTTAATGAAAACCGAAACTATAACCTAAGATCGAAGTCAACTAGCAAACTTAAAATCCACATTTCTTATTGAAAATTGTAAGTAAAATCTTCTTACTTGCTTTAACTTAGGTAAAATGTAAGATACTTTAAAAAAGTAGAGACGCGAAAAACTTACTAAAGTAAAAATTATTTATAGTTGATATTATATTAAAGTGACACCGCGTCATCAAAACTTTGATGGGCGGGAAGGGAGTAGAGGGGTACATACACTGACACGTACTTCCTTTATTCTTTTATTGATATTGATTTCCAAAATGAGGCACTGCAATAATTAGTCATTAGCTTACTATTTTACTTGCTTTTTATTGATGTCTTCTTCTAAGCGATTTTATTAGAAAGGAACATATATACTCTATCTGGTTCTTATGAACATATTAGTGAATTAGCCGGGCTTTGACGTTTTTTATTCATTGTTGTTTTGACTGTTTATGTCAAACAAATTATGACGGAGCTTTTTGCAAAACAAAATTACCGTTTTTGCAACTAAATGACTATTTGCGAACATTTTAATATAATTTTGAATCCTCTTGTATGTTTCGGATCTTTATTTATTAGGTAAGTACCTATTTAATCTCTCCTTTAAAAGAGCTTAATGTTTTATCCTTCGAACATTAAACCCCGAGCGGCACACTGCATGTACAAAGTAAAACACTAATTTTTTAAGGCTTCTTTACTTAGATTTTGCCGCTATATTTGGTTTGCCATAGCTATGACGCGGTGCCACTTTAATACAATATCAACTATAAGTTAAAATCAATCAGAGAAATATATAATAAAAAAGAGTCTTTCTGTCAGCGCTGAAGATTGCTTTGTTTAAACCTATTCATAAAAAAGTCCAAAAATAGGGGACGATATATTTTGTTTTAATGGTAAATTATCAAAGCCACTTTTAAAAACCTTAATTACGATTCTACATTCTAAAACAAAAAAACTGTAGATGATTCTTTTCTACTTCACGTTTTTAAAACTTTTCATTAATTAAGATCCTGCCCCTAAGCCACCCAGACCTAAGGTTCTAATTTATTGTAAAGGGTCAAGACGCCAGATTCTAGAGCGTGCGGAAAACAGTTTTTCACGCTCTTATTTGCGTGCGGGCGAGAAAAAAGGTTTATCGCACTACGTGCGACGTGGGCAACCACGCTAAAGTCTTGGTTTTTAATGGCCTTAACATCAAATAAATGGCTCCATGATGGATCTGATACTTTCACAGCCCATAAGCACACTCCAAGTAAACTACATGCTACGTATATTAGTTTTTTATAAATATATCTAAAACGAAAGCTTTCATGAAATTTTTTGTTATAACACTTATTATTGAGCAAAATGTGTTCTACATACTTGAAAATCGAGTACTGATGCGATGATTCGTTAAAAAGTTAGCATATTTTCAATTTTTTAACTGTCAGAAAACTGTCATTAGCATTAATGGATTTTGACCAAAATCTTGAACCGAACCGAACCGAACCAACCCGTTACAGGGTCGAAAACTATTTTACCTGAAAATTTTATAAATCGGTATGGCAGTTTAGGAGCTATGGTGTTACGGATGGACATGCACACATACACACATACAAGACAAACGCCACCCCCATATTGCTAAGATAGGTCCAAATAAATCCAAATAGCACATTTTCGGCGATATCTCAAAAAAAAAATTGTTGAAAACAATATCATTTCTAACCATTGCTGCGCGACTAAAAAGATAAAAATGAGAATGGCGGAACAAAAATATTGCCAGTTTTTTTCAACGGTCTATGACAAGAGAGTAACAACATATATTTTTAATATTTCGATGAGGAAAATTTTGTACCTAACACGTGCAAAAAGCATTTTTACTACGCTTACGATACAAGAACTGGTAATTTCAAACGCCGATATCTGCGAAAAAGTATTATTTGTTCTCTTCTCCTACTCCGCACCTTTTAAATAAATAACGATTGAGTGCGTCGGAAAATTAAATATTTGCACCTAGAGGCCCCCGTACATTTCCTGCGTATCTTTCGGTTTCACCGTTATTACGATAATTTGTACTTTTCGACAGACCCTGAGTAAAGGATCAAATGTACAGGCATCCCATTTTAGGAATTTTCGGGGAGTTTCTGGTTAGCTCACCGTGAGAAGATCACGGAAGAAGTTCATGGGAAATATAGAAAAAAAACTGATCCAGTTTTAAGGGCTTTTTAGGTTGTTTATATTTATAACTGAACTAACATAACCTTACCTAAACTCATGTCTCTAAATAATTTAAGTTTTTGTATTTAAATGTTAGAACTGTCAAATTAATAAGTCCCCTTAACCTAAACTAACTTGATCCAATTTAACTAAATTTGATAGGCAAGGGCTTTTTGCCAACCCCAGATCTATCCTTAAGCCTAGTCTCTGCACTTTCTTTCAATGTCCAGGGAGTAAAAAGGGCCTTCCTGTATCTTTACAAAGTCCAGTATGTCAGTCCACCTAAAAAAGTGCAGCTCTTCCTCACTCAGAATTGGTGTCTCGAGGGCCTGTTGTCCCACTTTTATGTAGGCCTTACAATCTGCCACGAGGTGTCTTGATGACGCTTCTTCCTGTCAACAGGCTGGGCAGGTAGGATCATTCTTAACTCTTATGGATACCATACGCCTGCTCCTATTACAAAAGCCCAGGCATATTATCAAGACTGATATTAGTACAAGCATGCGACAGATAAAAAAAAAGAAATACAGAACTTGGAGATGGATCTCCTATATTAGGTAACAACGAAGGGATCGAAATATGGTTTGGTTAAAAAGATATATGATGATAAATTCTTGGGATGAATGTCGTAAATTTATAACACTTTGACTGAATTAGGCCGCATATAACACGCCTTGTTAATCCAATTAGAAGAAGCCAAATTAAATTTGGAATTTTCTTAAAAAGAATCATTAAAACTAATTTTAAGCTACTTAACATATAACAAGGATCTCAGGAAGACTGAAATTGGATGACAGTAAAAAAATATCATTAATTTAGGCTTTAGAGAAAAATTGCATAAAAGCTTTTTTGTTTGAGATTAAAAAAATTAATATAAAAAACAAAGGGTTCCGTATCATTTTTTTGTAAAAACTAAAATTTTTTAAATTAAAATTCCTTCCCTTCTAAGGTATTCAATTGAAATCGTGCAAAAATTATATGTTTGATTTTTTTTTAAATGTCGGATCTAGGGTTTTTTGTTACCCTGTCTTTCTCTCCGTTTGTCCGTCTATCCATCCAAATGTCGACGCTATAACTCGATAATGCCTAAATCGGTTTTAATGAAATTTCACTCAGACTTACTTGGTCATCTTGTTAAGAGCCCTTTGGCCTTTCAGCGACTTTCTGGTTTTCCCTGAAAACTTATGGGGAAGGTTTTCTCACAGAGTGGCCGCGAATTTAGCTGTTTTAAAAATATATAGAGCAATTTACCTTATGACCAAATGCGTTTCTTTGTTGCGATTTCGCGAGAATATAACTTTATATTATTATAACTTTTATGACATTTTGGGAAACTAGAATTTTTACCACATGTAAATGTATTCGGGTAGTGGGGTGTAGATGGAGGCGCACTCCTGTTTTAAACGAGCCTCAGACAGTGATTTGTATTTTGTTTTTCGTTGCGGCACTGTCTTAATTTATTTGTGCCATAGATACCATAACCTATTAAGTAAAGTATGTATATCATCAGATTAGGATTTGCAAACCAGTGGCGTGGGTAAATATTTTATATAAGTTGCGGAAATATGATACTAGTTTAGTAGCTACCATCTTAAGAAGCGTCAAATAAAAAATAGTTTGCTAATACAGGGTGTTTCCTAAATATTGGTAAAAAATTCGTGGTGTGACTCCTGGAGTATTTTCATGAAAAAAAGTTCCTAGAAACATTTGTCGAAAAATGATTCCTAAGGGAGCTGCGCCCTTTTAAAAAGGGCATCCTAAAGACTGTTACGCCTCACAGAGAAATTTTACAATTTTGAGGTCATAATCGAATTTTCCGTCAAAATTTTAAGCCGTGTTTTTAAGAGGGCTTTCGAAACTATTGAGGAAAACTCATCTTGAGGGTGTTGATGCATCAATGTCAAAAATTGTGATTTCCTCGAAAAATACTCGTCCTATCGATATAAACTAAGAGCACCTTTCTAACGTGAAAAACCTTCAGGTATCATATTCTAAAATCTTAACGTAAAAAAAACTACCATAGAAAAAATGGGATCCTTTTTACCCTTAACCCCCCTGGTATGGTACGCCCCTGATTAAAATTTTGCAATTCTAAGCTGAAATTCTGATGCAGCTTTAAAAGTTTATACTTTGTACCAAATTTCATGATTTTGGCATGAATTGTTTCGGAAATTTTGAGGAAAAACAATCTTCAGGGTGCTCTTTTTAAAGGGGCACAGCTTCCTAAGAAACCATTTTTCGACAAATGTTTCTAGGAACTTTTTTTCATGAAAATACTCCAGGAATCACACCACGAATTTTTGATTAATGTTTAGGAAACACCCTGTATATAAACTATTCAATAAGTTTCTTATTAACAAAGTATGTAATTGTTTACACTCACGGATAATAGAACATTAACGGATCGGATTTGAGAAAAAAAAACGCAAATAAAAAATGGCTGTCGTCCCGGCCTTTTTAACCATTGATATTTCGTTCTCTGGGTTGGAAATGACAAGGGTTTGTCAAACGCTGTTTTTGTTTATTTATTTTCTTGCTAGTTTTTTAAATTAACTTTGGGATGAAATCTAACTGTTAAAAACTGATCAGGGTCTTTAAACAGTACTTTTTCTATTAAAGTAAGAAAATTCTGACAAATTATTAATTTTTTAACAACAACACAAAAGAAAATAACAACAACTGACAGTCTCCGCCCTTTTTACAAAGCCGTGATAAAATCAAAGTATATAGTAGGTTTGGTTAGGCTGCCTACCAGTGCCCAACTATTTTTACCACGTTCTCAATGGTTAATGTCAAACGCATGGTGTTTCTATTTTGGTTGATTATAAAATCCAATCTCTAGCTGGTCCAATATTATCAGAAATGAAAATCTTGGAAAAACGAAAAACGCAGTTATGGTTCTGTTGAGATAAGAAAGTGGTTCCGCCTCCCTCCCAAGTGGTAAACATTAAGTTGCCGCCTACCACACAGCAGATGGTTAATGCGAGAAAAACTACTGTACTTGTTTAGCTCATTAGCTAAAATGTAAAGTAAATTTTAGGATTATCTGCAATGCAACTGACTTGGTTCCTTCAAGCTCTTCAAAGAGGGGATAATGGATTATTTAGGTCCAACCTACCGTTTATAAAAACCCAAACTTTGTTGAGACAAGTCGGCAGTCACATTCTAAGTTTTGTTGAACTTAAACTAAAAACCTCTAAAGTAATTGTCATTAAAGAATATTTTGCAGTTTGTTATTTTGGTAAGTTAAAGTTTTTATTTTAATATTTTGGGTCTTGTTTGTTTTATAGGTCATAAGAAAAGTCTTGTAACAATTTTTAAATTGCAACAGAGTTTTATTTTGTATTCATTAAAGTTTGTAACGTTTTTTAATACAGTTTTATATTTATTTTATGCACATAAGAGATCTACTTCGGTACCCTCGTTTAAGGGTTCGATTTAAAATAAAATCGTACCCGACAATATCTCTATTTATACTTAATTTGTAACTCCCTGTTATTAAACAGACCTCGTATTTTGGCTTAATGATTGTTAACACCTAAACATTATTAAGCTTTTTAAATTGGCTTTTACGAGTGTTTGTGTATTTTTTTGCACGAAAAGTTGTTATTGGTATTGCTCTTCATTTTATTTTGATTGCGTGCAAAATATTTTTTTTATGTAATTTGATGGTTGAAAAAATAACAAATTGTTATTATTTTGGATTTGCAGAGAGGCGGATGCGAATAATGGCCACGTTCCGGCTGATAAATTTTTACTTGTTATATTTGGAAATTGTTAACATTCGTTCAATTTTTAATATGCCACTTGTGTTCTGTATGCCTAAAAGGATTTAGTTTTGAAATTATTTTTAAATTTTCCTTTGATCTGTTTAGTTTTATCAACGAATTATAGAACAACCACGGATTGGATTTGACCAAAGTTAAAATGAAAATCCAAAATGGCCGCCGTCCGCCTGTTGTTTGCTCAAATGATTGTCTACCATCAGGTTTTGTTTTTGACAGTTGGTTTTATAATAAAATTTAATTTGGGTTAATATCCCTGTTAGAAACTGCTCAAGAATTCAAAATATTAATTTTTCCACTAGAGTAGGGAAGTCCGTGATTCTCATTATTTTTCAATAAAAAAATATTATGAAATGACCGCGATAAAATCAAAGTTTGATTGAGCTGCCTAAAGGCCGCTTGACATGGTGCATGACAATAAAATTTGCAGGCAAATGCGTGAAATTTTACCAAGGTGCATGCGCAGTACAAATCCAGCTGATTGTTGCCGGCAATCCATTTTTATCGGTCCGGTGCCATTTTTTTGCAAATTTTACTTGCATGCAAACTAGGGAATTTTTACCTAGATTCTGGGGAATCAATGCATGGCCATGCACAATGTCAAACGAAAAGAAGATTTTTTGCAGGCAACAATTTGACCGAAATTTTTTGCTTACAAATATTTGCACCGCGTCGTGCACCGTGTCAAGCGGCCTTAAGGGGTTGTCTGTATTTTAGCTTTATTAATGGTAATGTCAAACGTATGGTATACCTACCCCTTTTAAATTGTTTAGTTCTGGTTTAACTGGTTATATTGTCGGGTACGATTTTATTTTAAATCGAACCCTTAAACAAGAGTACCGTAGTAGATCTCTTGTGTGTAAAAAATGAATATATAACAGTTTTCAAAACGTTACAAACTTTAATGAATACAAAATAAAAGTCTGTTGCAATTTACAAATTGTTACAAGACTTTTCTTATGACCTATAAAACAAACAGGACCCAAAATATTAAAATAAAAACTTTACCTTACCGAAATAACAAACTGCAAAATATTCTTCAAATTCTTAACTGACAATTAATTTAGAGGTTTTAGTTTAAGTTCAACAAAACTTGGAATGTGACTACCGGCTTGGCTCCTCAAAGTTGGGGTTTTTATTAAAGGTAAGTTGGATCTAAGTAATCCATTATCCCCTCTTTGAAGAACTTGGATGAACCAAGTTAGTAGCGTTGCTGATAATCCTAAAGTTTACTTCACATTCTAGGTAATAAATGAATGAAACAAGAAAACCGAAACAAAAACAGAGGTAAAATGACGTTTTATAGACAATAATTTATTATTTAACAGTTTTTTCATAGCGAATCACATTGAAGGGAAAAATCTCACTCTACTGGAGGTTTCCTCTCGCTTCACCATTACAACTACCACTCTTAACTTTTCAGTAGTTTTTCTCTTATCAACCACCTGCTGTGTGGTAGGCGGCACCGAGACGTTTACTATTGTGGAGGAAGGCCAAACCACTTTCTTATCTCTGCAAAACCATGTTTTGCGCATTTGGTTTTTTTAAGCTGGTTTCATACAGTGGCACAATCAAGGGCAATTTTCATTCCTGAAAATATCCTATACACGATATTGCTGGTCTGGCATCCAAAATTCGTCATTTTATCTTAGGCAATAAATAGATTTTTATATACATTTTAGCTTTTTTCCTTAAAGTAGCTACAAGTAACCAGGTAACACGGTTTTCAGTTTTTTACTTTCTCTTGTATTTTTTCCCATGATGGAAATCACTTTGTAAAATCAATTTCTGTTAATACCATAATTTTGTAAAATTTTGATGTTACCTTCTTCTTTGAGATGAAGCAGTAATCGTCGCCTTTCTGTCGAATCGACCTAACTAACAAAATTAAGAAAATTGAAATATATTAAATAAATATTTTACGGTCTAACTGTTTTCATGCAACTCTTTGGTCTCACGAAGTGGCATATCTTTATTACAAGTAGTTCAGCTTTGGTAAATAAAATCACTTTTGATCTAACTCCAGAAACCGACCTACCCCTTTTTCATTTTTTATTTCTCCTGACGAATTTACTAAATGCTAGTTGGGTCTCTTTAAGGGAAAGGCGACGCAATAATTTGATTCAAGCGTTTTATATTATTTACAATTTTTCTTTATGTTGTAAGTGCTTTCTTTCTTGTCCTGGAAATTTAAAAACACAAGATGGCAGCCATTTTAAGATCACCCTGTAAGTATGAATAAAATATTGAACATTATACATAACGGGAGCAGCATATCTAACCAAAAATATTTATAGCCAGATAAAATCGATGGCCGTGGAATTAAATTATGGTCGGCCGAGGGCCACTCAGCCTCGGCAGCGAAACCTATTACTGAAATCCTATTTCAATATTATTCTATGAAATGGTCCTATCCCGATATATAGCTTTACTTCTAATTTAAAGCCAACGGACGAAATAAAATTAGAGGAAAACGACAAAAATCAACAGGAAAAATGCACAATAGGAGACCTTTTAATCCGAATTTATTCTCTCTGTTTTAAAATGACACGTCACTGGCAAGCATATAATGTAGGCTAACCCTTGATAATTTTCAAAAACTTTTTTTATATCAATATATTTTAATAAAACCATGACATATCCAACAAAATATGCAGCAAAACAGTATTTTTTTCAATAATAATTTTTATTTTATAGATTGCGTAAGACATATGATTGTCGTGAATGCGGCATGATTTAGTTTATATTATAGTTAGACCGCTAGCGCTGTAAAAATGAAAGAGGCAGAACAAAAAGGCATCGCGAGGTTTGCTTACGTCCCATGCACAGGAATATTCCTTAAAAGAAATTCTACATTTAGCCCACTATGGAGAAAGGACGAATCTGCAAATATGTAAATTTATGGAAAATCGAATTTTTTAACTAGCAAAAGTTGAGTTTTTCCAGGAACCAGTAAATGTTTTATAGAATATTTACAACAAATAAAGTAGATTAAAGCTTTTTTGGAAAAAATCCATATTTGGGAAAAATAATCTCGATTTTATAGTAGCAATAACAAATTTGTTCGATTTTTTTAGAGGCTTCGATATTTTATTTTGTTTATTTTATTTTGATATTTGATAATAGAGTTTTAAAAGGGTTTTTTTTTTATTTTTTTTACTACTGGTCTTGTATATGTGTGCCGTAAGCGTCTAAGTGCCAAACCAATGCCAATATTTGCCTAAATAAATAATATGAAAACTTTCATCATTGTCAAAAATTACGGTGATAAAGGTTAAAGAGTACTAAATTGGGAAAAGATAACAGCCTTATATCCAGGTGGTTTTGACCCACCTCACGAATAGAAAGTAAAACTAGAAAAAAAATTACAAAAATCAACAGAAAAAAAAACAAATTAGAAGGCCTTTTGATTAGAATTTAATCTCTTAGTAGTTTTAAAAAATATCAATATAGTTCGCAAGGTCCTCAAGAAGTCAATAATCTTTAAGCCACAGAATACTAAAACTCAAAGAAATATGAACTACGTGTTATTTTGTTAGAGACACGCAAATCACCTAAAACTTCAAAGAAAGAGACGACTAAATACTCGACTTATCTATCTGACTCAAGCACTAGTGGCCACTGCATCCTAAGGACACTTATAATAGATCAAGAATTAGTGTACTTACTGTCACATGGATTACGTAGATCGGCTGATTTATAATTTGTCAAAAAATCAGCTATGTTTAAAATTGATTTTTCTAAATATTTTTTGGAACAATTTATTTATTTATTTATTTATTTATTTACACTGCCCAACAGGTAATACCCAATTACAGGGCAGGAAGTTTACAAAAAAAATGTTTACAATAACTATAAATAATATAAGAAAAATAAGTACAAAAAGATACATGTATACAGTATATCTTAAATAAAAAGTAGGAACTCTAACGTCTAAATACTTGTTTGACTACAGATATACTGCAATTAGAGATATCGATACCCTGCATATATTTATTATGAGTCTCGCAAATTGTATAGATTTGCGAGAATTGCATTGCATTGACTCGAGGAGTAGGAAGATAAAAAACAGGTGATTGTCTTGAGTTTAGCCGTGGAATAGAAAAGTTTATTCTCTCTAAAATATTTATGCTATCAATTTGGTTATGGAGAATTTTATATAGAAACGTTTGAGAGGCCGACTGCCTACGTGTGTCGAGTAGCTGAATATTAAACAGTTGCATAAGGTCAGTGTGGGGGTGACCTTGAGGAGGATAATTACCGGTTGATTTAAAGTACAAAAGCTTAAGTACACGTCTTTGGATCTTTTCTAGCGATTCTTTCTGAGTAAATAGTTGTGGTGACCATACTACGGAGGCATATTCTAATCTTGATCTAATAAAAGTATAATATAAAAGTTTTATGGTTTCAAGGTCTTCAAAGTTTCTGCTAACTCTTACTAAAAATCCGTATGTTCTGGTGGTTTCAGCTATAATAATATCTATGTGCTTATTAAAGGTTAGCTTAGAGTCGAAGGTAATTCCAAGATCCCGAACAAACTCAGGTCTATTTAGTACTTTTCCATTTATAGAATAGTCAAAAGTGATCGGTTTAGTTTTTAGGGTGAAAGTCATTACTTGACATTTTGCAATGTTTAAAAGTAGTTTATGTTCATTACACCATATGCTAAGAGAGTTTAGGTCATTCTGAAGATTCAGGCAGTCTTCGATTAAGTTAATGCGTGCTTCTAATTTTATGTCGTCAGCATATTTTTTAAGTTTCGTCGTTTTAAGGCATTTGCTTACTCCATCAATAAACAGATTAAACAGAAGTGGCCCCAGGACTGATCCTTGAGGAACACCGGAAGAAGCATTAATCTCCTTTGACTTTATACCACGAATTTCAATAAACTGTTTACGATTAGTGATAAGAGATTCAAAGAGTTCAATAAGGCCAGTGGAGAAACCAAAGTAATTTAGTGTTTGTACTAAAAGCAAGTGATCCAATTTATCGAAAGCTTTTGATAGGTCCGTGTAGATTATGTCAATTTGAGAGGAAGAGTTTAAAGCTTCAGCAATTTCTTGAGTGGTTTCTATAAGATTTGTTGTTGTCGATCGACCTTATGAAGCCATGCTGATCAGAGGATATTCGATATTTAAGACTAGGATAAATTGTACTGTGAATAAGTGTTTCAAAGCATTTTAAAAAATTATTTATTAACGTAATTGGTCTGTAGTTACCTACCTCAGTTCAACTATCTTTTTTGTGAATTGGGCTAATTTTAGAGAGTTTCCAGATGTTAGGTATTTTTTTATTGGAAAAGCAAAGGTTATACAATTACGTCAGAGGTTTGCACAAGACAAAGGCACAGTCTTTAATAATATAGGAGGGTATCAGATCTGGTCCAGCTGTTGATTTTGACTTCAGTTTACGTAGGATAGAGCATACCTCTTCTTCGTTGAATGACGTAATGGAAATGGGCTGAAACAGCGAGTTTTGGTCAGTGATTGATGATTGTAAAGGATTTTTGTTGATCGGGTTAAAGGAAGTTTGAAAGAAGTCAGCAAATGAGTTTGCTATTTGAGTATCTGAAGTCAAATGTAAATGATTAAAAGACATGGATTCGGGAACGCTGCCGGTGAAAGAATTTGTACGAAAAAAGGACCAGAATGTATTAGGATTTTGCCTTATTGTGTTTTCAGCTATCCGTGCATGCTGCTTATATGCAAGATCAATATCTTCTTTAATTTTTTGTCGTAGATTGCTAAACTCTTGGTATGTTTCGACATTATTATTATTCTTAAGCTTGCGATGCAAAATAGACTTTTTCCGAATATCTTTTATTATGATAGCTGAATACCAACAAGGATACTTTTTAGAAAAGGTTTTAGGATGTTTTGGGACACAAGAATCAAGAATGGTATAAATACAGTTGTAAAATGCTTCAGTGGCAACCTCGATACTAGAGAGTTTTTGTAGGAAGGTGTTAGCTCCCGCTAAATTTCGCGGTTGTTTATATATATTTTTAAAAACACACAACTGTATGAAGGACAAAGCGCATTCCGCGTATTTGGACATGCGCACCAACAACCAGGGAGATCCTTGTCAATCGCCTAGAGAAAAAGGCGTGTTAATTTCGTTCTCCAACTATTTCAAATATCTACACCTGAAAGTGCTCGATTTTTGTGTACTGAAGCATAGAACTAGAAACTTCAACCCTTCAGCTACGTGGTGACATCATTAGATCCAATCAGGGGCCCCTTGGAACGTGGAGAATTTGGCTGCAAAAGAGGTGAGTGCATTTGTTCTGTTTACCGTTGTGTGCCACCAATATTTTACCTATGGACGTTTTGATTATTTCGTAATTTTATATCAATATTTATGTTTGTTCGCGCTATCATTAATTAAAATTTATACAGTCCATTGCATTTAACGTTTTTCTAACCGTGGACTAACAAAAAGTGTTCCTTGCGAGCCGAATTATTTAGAATAAATCCATACGACGGTATTAATAATTATTTTCATGCCAAGCCACTTATTTACCTAATCTGTGGGCAAGCCAAACAAGGTGGCCTTGAATCGAGTCGAGAAAGTCGTGTTCGCACCGAAGGTCGGTGTGGTGTCGGCAGTACCTGTTTTCGCGTACCGCGTGGTATAAACAAACCAAGCGAAGGAATCAAAACAAAACAAACAAAAACATTTCTCATTTATGTGTTAGGGTGTTTCATATCATTTCGATATTTAAAACAATTTTCATCAATTGCGATAAATTAGTGCATATTTTCGACAATTCGTCATTTTTCTATTTCAGAAGCATTAATTTAGCGTTAATTGTATATTTACCGACAATTTCGTCATTTCAAAGGTAAAATCATGTCTGTCAAAAAAGCCGCGCAAAAACGCAAGGGTTTTTTATCTGCGATCACCGAGTGTTATGTGTTGTCACAGAACGCGGAAAAGGATGAAAGAGCGAGAAACGAGTTTCAAGTGAGGTATTCCGATTTGGATGAAACCTTCGATAAATGCATGCTGGCGCATAATGACGTCATTATGTTGATAGACGACTCGGACGATGAGGAGTTTAAAACGCAGGATGCGATCCTTTCAGAAGCTCGTAAATATTTTTATGCGTGTAAGGGGGTTTACTCTAAAATATTTCCGGTTGAGGCCCCATCCTTTTCGGGATCATATGTTCGACAAAACGAATCTGAAACTCCAAAACTCAAAGAGTTAGGTATTCCCATATTCCGAGGTGATAAAAAATTATGGCCAAGCTTTTTCGATCTTTTTAATAACATTATAGATCAAAATCAAAGTCTAAGTAACGTTCGAAAACTTCAATATTTATTTTCATATCTCGAGGATGAGCCTTTAAAATTGATATCAGGGATTAGCTTATCTGATCAAAATTATAAAATTGCTTATGACAAATTAGTCAATAGATATCAAAACAAGCGAGACCTCGCAAATGATGCTTTAAGCTCAATTATGAACTCCACCTTAAAAAACGAGTCAGCTAAAGAATTGCGTAATTTAATTGACACCTTTTCTGAATCCCTAGAAATTTTAAAATCACTTAGCTTTGACGTTGACAGTTGGGACTTTATTATTTTTTTCATTTTATTAGAAAAATTGGATATTCCAACGCGTTCAAATTTCGAAATGAGTCACGCCAATACTAATACCGAAATTCCCAGTTTTCAGTCACTTTTTCAATTTCTAGAAAAAAGATGTAAAGTTTTGGAATCACTTCCTCAATCAACAGCACCCAAAAAGGTGCCTATATATCAAATATCAAATTCTATGCAAAATCAGTCTGGGCAAAAGCCTCCCTATCAAAATTCAAATTCTATGCAAATCATCCAATTCGCCTTTTATAGGACTGGCTGGCACCTCAACTAATTCAAGTACGGGAATAAAATGTTTCCGGTGTAATCAAGGTCACGTGCTTTCGAAATGTCAAACATTTCTTGATCTCTCACCTATCGATCGCCTATCTTTCGTCAAGCAGAAAAAATTATGTCTAGCGTGTTTTCATCCCTTGCATGATGTAGATACGTGCAAATCAAAATATTCATGCAGGACTTGCAATAGTAAAAGGCACCACACTTTAACTCATATCTTAGAAACTAATCAAGAGTCTGGAAGCCAAGATACTAGTCCTGTCATTCATACACCACCTGTCAATAATCTTCATGTGTCATTAAATGCCTCAGGACCTTCAGGTACCTTTCTTTTATGCACCGCCATAATAGATGTTATGGACGGTTGCGGAAATTTTCAACCTGTAAGGGCACTGCTTGATTCTGGATCATAGACAGGATTCATCAGTTAAAAGTGTATTCAGCGTCTTAATCTTCCTAGGCGAAGTTACACCACTGAAATATTCGGATTAAATCAGATGTCTTCTTTTACTTCCAAAGGGCTCGTTCAATGTCACATTAAGCCACAAGGACAAGTCACTCCTTTACTTAATTTCGAAGCAATTATGATTCCACAACTATGTTCCAATATGCCTACATTTTCTTTGAACGATAATCAGTGGAAACACTTGCAAAACCTTAAACTTGCCGACCCATCTTATTTCAAATCTAGACCTGTGGACCTGGTTATTGGTTGTGAGCTATTCGCACAGATATTCAAGGAGGGCAGGGTTCTTGGACAGGTAGGGCAGCCTTCAGCCCTTGAAACTATCTTTGGCTGGGTCGTCATGGGAAAGGTTGACGAAGTAGGTAGTCTTACGGAACGAACCAGTTGTCGAGTCATTCACCTCCTTTAGAGGTCATTCTCCCTAGGTTTTGGGAAATCGAACATTTGCCTAAAAAACAAATCTTATCAAAGGAAGAAAAACAGACAGAATCAATTTTTACTGCTAGTGTAGTACGGCAACCGAGCGGTAGATTCATGGTAGATCTTCCGTTTAAAGATAAAATAAACCCTGACCTAGGAAATACTTATCCGCAAGCTTATCGTAGATTTTTACTTCTAGAAAATAGATTAATCAAAAATCCCGATCTGTACACTGCCTATTCAAGTTTCATGCAAGACTATATCGATTCTAATCATATGAGTTTAGTTTTATCTAGTCAACCAAAGGTCGACGTATCGTGTTTTTTAGCACATCATTGCGTACTAAAGCCGGAAAGCTTAAGTACAAAATTAAGGGTAGTCTGGGATTGTTCGGCAGTCACCCCAAAAAATATTAGTCTCAATGACACATTGTTATCTGGACCGAAACTTCAAAAGGATATTGCTTCTTTACTCCTTACGTTTCGTCATAATCCTATTGCCTACATTGCTGACATCAAACAAATGTTCCGTCAAGTCCTTATCAATCCTTATCACCGTCCTTATCAAAGGATATTGTGGAGGTTTTCTCCACAGGACCCACTTCTACTGTCACTTTTGGCATGACATGCTCACCTTTTCTAGCCATGCGTACCTTAAATGAGCTGGCAGAGAGAGAAAAGGAACGTTTTCCTATGGCTAGTACTGTTCTAAAAACGTCAATCTATATCGACGATATCTTGGGAACTAGCCCTTCGCTTTCTGAAGCTCTCTCCCTTCAAACAGAACTCAATGATTTGTTGAAGTCGGGAGGATTTGAACTTAAAAAATGGGCAAGCAATTGTCCTGAGTTATTGGCAACATTGCCAGAGTCCGATCGTCAAATGCCTCTCTCTTTCGACAAGGAGGAACCCCACTTTATCAAAGTTTTAGGACTTCAATGGCATCCAAAAAACGACATTTTTTCTTATCAATGCCGAATGAAGGACAAACCCCCAACCAAACGTTCAATTTTATCTATGATAGGGACAATCTTCGATCCCTTAGGTTTTCTTTGTCCCTTGTTGCTACAAGCAAAATTTATTTTGCAACAATTGTGGATATCGAAAATAGGCTGGGACGAAGAACCAGATTCTTCTATCATCGACTCTTGGAACAAACTTCGTTCTGAATTCCCGCTTCTTTCCAATTTTCAATTACCCCGACAAATCAAACTGTCAAAAACCAATACCTGTCAAATCATCGGCTTCTGTGACGCTTCAATTCGAGGCTACGCAGGCGTCGTATATTTTCGTGTAGAAGAGGAAAACAATATATCTGTTTCTCTCATATCTGCAAAATCTAGGGTCGCGCCTATAAAATCACAAACTTTGGCTAGGCTAGAACTCCTAGGCGCATTTCTTTTAAGCGAATTAATTGACTTCGTTTTATCTAGCTATGAAGGAAAAATAACTTTTACAAATATCGTTACTTTCTGCGATTCGCAAGTCGTATTGCACTGGCTTTTATCCCCTCCTAATCGCTGGCAAACCTTTGTTGGAAATCGAGGCAGTAGAATCCAAGAAATCATTCCCTCAAACTCGTGGCGCTACATTCCTTCTGCTTTGAATGCAGCCGATATTGCGTCACGAGGGGCCACCCCTTCACAGCTCATGTCACATGACATGTGGTGGAACGCACCGTCGTTTTTGTGGTCTCCCGAAAACGAATGGCCCGATTTTCATAAACCAAAAATGCCGATTGATTTCGGAGATATTAATCTGGAGGAAAAGCCAAAAGTCTGTTGCAATGCGATAATTGATGTCAACTTCTTAGATCAGCTTCTTATCAAATATTCCTCTATATCAAAAATTCAACTTATCATTTGTTATGTCCTTCGAATAGTTAACCTTTTTCAAAACCATTCCTATCAAAAACCCACTAAGCCGCCGGACCAAAAAGTGATTTTTGAGAATATTGTTTTTCCTACCACCGGTGAGATGCAAAGTGCGTTACACCTTCTTATCAAACGCGTGCAAGGTTCTTGTTTTTCTGAGCTTTTTTCCGCGTTATCTAAGGATAAACCAATACCGAAACCTTTGCGAAAACTTTCACCTTTTTTTGATGAGAATAATATCATTAGAGTCGGTGGCAGATTACAAAAATCTGACCTTTTGTCTTATTCTGCAAAACACCCCGTCTTACTTTCGAGTGACCATCGTTTAACTACTCTTCTTATCGAGTCCGCTCATCGACAATATCTTCATCCTGGGTTTAAAACATTACATAATCTGCTTTTACAGCAATTTTGGATATTATCTGCCAGACGGGCAATTCAAAGAACCATATCCAAGTGCTTGCAATGTTTTAGAATCAACCCTAAACCCTATAGACCGCCCATAATGAGTTCACTTCCCGCTCATCGAATCAATCAACTAAAACCTTTTTCGAGTGTAGCTATCGACTTTTGTGGACCTTTCTTTGTGATTCCTCATCGTTACCGTGGTTGTAAAGCTTTCAAATCGTATGTCTGTGTGTTTGTCTGTATGGCCACACATTGCGTGCATTTGGAATTAACCATGGAACTGTCCACCGAAGGGTTCGTAGGTGCATTCCATCGATTCATTTCAAGACGCGGAAGCGTGACGCAATGCTGGTCAGATCAAGGCAGTAATTTTATAGGGTTTCGTAACCAATTACTGGATTACGCAAGAAGTGCTGCCACCAGACTTTCTATTTGTTGGCATCTGGGACCTCCTCTCAGTCCACATTTTAATGGCCTGGCAGAAGCTGGCGTCAAAAGTTTTAAAACTCACTTTGTACGAGTTGTCGGCGACCAGAAGTTGTCTATCATGGAGATGTCCACCCTTACCTGTCGCATAGAAGCCGTACTTAATAGTCGCCCTTTATCTCCTGCCTCTTCAGCCCACATGATCTTCAACCTCTTACCCCTGGGCATTTTTTGACACTTGAACCCCTTAATTCAGAAATTCCTGAGTCAGATTTGTCCGAGGTTCCCCTATATCGGCTCTCGAGATGGCAACTAATCCAAAAACTGCATAATGATTTTTGGAAACGGTATTCTATAGAGTATTTGCATACGCTACAACAGCGACACAAATGGGCTGATTCGTCCCCAAATATCAAGTTAAATGATTTGGTTATCATAACAAGTGATCACATTCAATCGCCTTTGAAATGGCCGGTCGGTCGGGTCATCGAACTGCATCCCGGCGGGGACGGTCAGGTGCGTGTTGCGACGGTGCAAACGGTTACCGGTGTTTATAAGCGGCCAGTTGTAAAACTGTGCCTCTTGCCAAATTAAAAGTAATTTTAATTTTCTACCTTTTACCGGGTATTACAATAGGTTTTTTATTTTTAATTTTTTTTTTGAATTTTTTGTTTGTTTTGCCTTTTTTCGGGATTTCGTTATCTCTAAATAAACTTACGATACTTATCTATTTTCATTCATTTATATTTATCGGTCGATTCTTTTTCTTATATCTATATCTGTCCGGTTGAGATTCTAAAATTGTGTGTTTTGGAGGGCAGTTATGTTAGCTCCCGCTAAATTTCGCGGTTGTTTATATATATTTTTAAAAACACCACTGTATGAAGGACAAAGCGCATTCCGCGTATTTGGACATGCGCACCAACAACCAGGGAGATCCTTGTCAATCGCCTAGAGAAAAAGGCGTGTTAATTTCGTTCTCCAACTATTTCAAATATCTACACCTGAAAGTGCTCGATTTTTGTGTACTGAAGCATAGAACTAGAAACTTCAACCCTTCAGCTACGTGGTGACATCATTAGATCCAATCAGGGGCCCCTTGGAACGTGGAGAATTTGGCTGCAAAAGAGGTGAGTGCATTTGTTCTGATTACCGTTGTGTGCCACCAATATTTTACCTATGGACGTTTTGATTATTTCGTAATTTCATATCAATATTTATGTTTGTTCGCGCTATCATTAATTAAAATTTATACAGTCCATTGCATTTAACGTTTTTCTAACCGTGGACTAACAGAAGGACCAGTCACAAGTTAGAATTTTGCCGTATAACTCTTGAAAGTCTGCTTTGCGAAAATTATAGGTTAGTGAAGAATTTAGTCCGGTATTTTTATCAAGATTTTTAGTTTTTTGAATGGAAAATATAGATATCTCAAGTGCTGGATGATGTGGGACTTCTCTCATAACAGGATCTATAGCTCTTTCTACTTTACAAAGGTTGGATTTAAATAAGACTAGATCTAGCAGTCTGTTGTTCTCATTTTTTACAAAGTTGTGCTGTTGCAAGTCTAGGATTTCCAAGATATTATTAAGAGAGGTCACCAATGTTAGCTTATTCGAGGTATTTTTTTCAAGAAAGCCTGCATAGTCTTTTACGTTAAAGTCTCCCAAAATAAGTATGTCCTTATCGTAGGTATATTTTTGACAAAGAAAGAACTCTAAAACACTGTCAAGATCGTCAGCGGTGATGGGTGATGGTATATAAACGACAAAGATAAATAATGGTTTATGCTAAAGGTTATTTTTGCTCCAGTGATGTCAATGTGGGGAGGAACTTGGGGCCTGAAGCTATTTAGTTCTAGTGGAAAAGGAGACAGCTGTTTATTTACCGCGATAAGAGCACCTCCACCCTCGTTTAAGTTAGTAGCAGTGCGATCTCTATCGCAACGAAAAGTCTCAAAATCATTGTGCATAAACTCCCTATTATTTATAGCAGGAACCAGCCAGGTTTCGGTGATCGCTATTACGCTGTAACTGGAGTGCGTACTCGAGTGAAAACAGTCGTTCAGTTTCGACCGCATACCACCTGCGTTTTGATAACATATATCTAAGATACTTTCAGTGGGGGTAGAGACGCGAGTTGTGTTTATGAATCTTGTTTTCGGTGTGGCTATCGGTTGCTGCTGCCAAGGCGACCCTGCTGAGATTCGTTCTAATTGCTATTCACACAGAACATCGGACTTTCGTTTAATAAGAGCATTTTTGTATGCAGTACAGTTCTCTTTTTCCCACGCAGCATGGTTTGTTGCCAAATTTATACCCTTATCTGACTTTCGAAGTTAATACAATTTGGACAGGATAAAAAAGTTGCCTGACAATCCCTTGCCTCATGCTCACCCCCACACCGAGGGCAACAGAAGGTCTTTGAACAGAATTTTGACGAGTGATGAAACTCACTGCATCTAAAACAGCGATATATTTCAATACCTTCATAGACCGAACAGCTGTCGAAACCAATAAAGACGTTACCTGCAAGCATAGCATTATCATATGTTTCCCTATCAATTTCGAGAACTGCCTGATAGATGTTAGAGTTCCTTTTCGTTTGACCAATTTTTATGACTTTATAAGAAAATGAAGAGTTAAAAATATCTGAGTTAACTTTTTTAAGAATAGAAATAAGGGCGTCTTCATCATACATATCGCGGAAGCCAACAACACGGATTCTTGGGTGTACACCATGCATCTCTCTAATTTCATAATTTTCTGCCAATTTTTCCTGGGCAAGTTTTTTCAGTTTTTGATTTTCAGATGGGTTTTTGCAGCCTATGACCACGCCGCCTTCTTTAACGTGCTTAACTTTTAAGATTTGAAGACTACATTCAAAAGGATCAATGTTTTCGCTTAGGGCTTTTTTAGTATCAGAGTTCGTCTGAGTGGTATCTTTCGGTTTAATAAGAATAGCCGGTTTCGTATTATTTTTCAGAGTATCAGAATATCTTTTAGGAGGAGCCGATGTCGATGGTTTTTCAGTAATAACAGCGTTAAGTTTTTCTTCGGTAAGTTTAATAAAGTCATTTTTCAGCGAATTAAATGTTTCCGACAGTTTTTCCAGAGATTCCTGAACTTGTTTTTCTATGGTAGCTTTTAAGGACGACTTGTCTACAGTTATACAGGTTTTAAGACACTCAGAGCATGTCCAACTTAGGCCTTTGATTTCACTAAGCAGAGATGATAAGTCGGCAGATTTGTGTAGACAGGCAACGTGGCAATGTTGTTCGCAGGACGCACATTGTATGCTTTTCTTTCTATGATTAACGGATTCGGCGCAGATAATACAAACAGCCATTTTTAGTTACTTACAGTAATTATTTGTGATATTCTCCACTTATTTTCTTCGAAGAGCAGTCGAATATTAACTGGATCTGGAGTAGAATTAACGTCGTAAGTATCAGGATTCACTTGAACACACCATTAGATTTTAATATCACTTAAATATCGGATTTTGGAAGTACTATTTGCAGAGCCTTTTCGAACGACCTATTGCAATCGCCGCGCCTCTATTCTCCAATTTTAACTAAAACTTCGGTTTGGTATGATTTTTTGTTATATATTAACAAAAAAGATATATCAAAACAAAAGGAGATAAAATAACTCTGAAAAATATTAAAAAAATAAATTTTAAATAATTTTTATTTTCTTTCTTTCTTTTTTCTTGGTTAAGCGCTATCTGTTTGATTCTCGCATTTAAACGAAGACAACTAATAACCGAATGGTCCACCACGGTGTACCACTTAAAAAGGTCTTATGTGTATATTGTGAATGGTTGCTAGGCAACGCCTTGGCCACTAAAAAAGCGTGGGGGAAGCTGCGAGGCCACGTAGGTCACGTGGGTCAGGCATTGCGTGTCGCCGAATCCCGTATTCAAAGCCGCTTTCAGGCGAGTAATTAGTAGTTACTAGTATTTACCATTGGCGTTCAAGCGGCCTTGGTAAACACCACTCCTTGAATAGTGACGTCACGAATGAGCCCTATGTACGTCATCATTTATTACCGGTAATTACCACACTTTCGAGGAAGGTTATTGGGTTTTCTAACCTGACAATCATTTGTTTTGTTTCTTTTTGCTTTAATTTTTGCAATGAGTGGAATTTATCGTGTGTGCCTCAATTATAAGGGAAAATTGTACAAAGAGATGGCCTCCTCTATATTGTTTTGCCAAATTTTTTTCCGTTTTATCAAGACTTGGCTTCCTCTAATTTTTTCACTGTAGACTTTGATACACGAAATATCATAAAAAAACAGTATCATTGTACTCCTCTAACCACTGTTTATTATATTTAAGTTTTTTTTCCAAATTATGCCCATTTCGAATCAAATACACCAGTATTTGAGAGTCGGTCGAGAAGAATTCAAATTCAAGAATGGCAAGAAGATTATTATTCATCTTTTAAAAAGGGCACTAAAACCAACTAAACTCATTTAAAAAATCCCAAAAAGCAACAACAATCAATAACCAGTTATAAAAAAAGCTATTTAAGTAATGTTTCTGTGGTAATAGGCTAAGGTCCTAACAAGCTGATTTGAAATGTCAACCAAGGGATAACCAGAGGTAATTACTAGTTATTCGCTTGAAAACGGCTCAAGCTTCATATCCCTGCCTTAAGCTTTGCTTTTTGAGTTAAGTCACGATGAAACATACGGAAACATAACTGGACATAAAACACGTCAGGCATAATTCAAACGCCGCGCGTCGGAGCATGACTGATTTTTACAAGAGACAGGACATACCAGAGCCAACAAAAAAATTACAGGTCTCAATCCTAAAAGAATCACCTGATTTCACGGGAAAAGAGCACTATGGATTTATATGAAATTTTCGCAAAATATTCCTCGACACAAATTGATTGATATATGTACGTGATTTGGGAATAACCGCCCAAGAGATTGCCCCATCTCTAGCATTATTCTACATCTTTGTTATTTTACATTTTACACCACGCTGCTAAATACCTACTAAATCGTCTGTGAAAAAGCAAAGGGGCGAAAGCGACAAGATAGGCTTTCGCCTGTCGACGATATTGCTGTATACTGCAAACGCCTATAGATGGACGTTCATACTCAAGCTCAAACTCAAAAAAATTCAAAACATTTATTGTCGACAAAATCAAAACAATGTTTGACAAAGCAACGTCAAAAATTTGTACAAAATAGTTGGAACAATATGTTATTTCATTTTTAAATTAGTAAGTAAAATACCTAAATAAATATATAAACATTTTTGCCTCGTTGTCCTTAATTAGACAAAAATGTAGCATTCGCCCCTTGGCTTTTTCAGCGACGAAATAACAGATACCCGATCGTTGCGATAAGAGCAGGCGCAACGTGGCCAAGTTTTTCTCAAAGTATAGGTTTTGGTAAAAGCATGAGCGAACTATTCGCATTTTTACATGGAGATACTGTACCATTCTATAACTTTTTTACTGTTTCTTATCGTATGTTTGAGGAAACTTGCCATAAACTCATGACTTATATTAAAAAAGAACCTACGCTATTATTTATGAGATTATAGTAAATATTTTGTAAAAAAAATAATATCGAATGAACAAGTAAAAATATATTTATTTCCACGTGCAACTGATTTTAATTAAATTTGATATTTTAATTAAAAACCAACACAATTTTTATTTAAAAATACAAATAATGACGGATTACATGTTTAACAGAATATATTGAAAAAAGCAATTATTAAATAAAATTGAAATAATTCTAAACTTCTGATCACGAGCCGTAAACATTAAAAGAAGGGATACATATATACACGTTTAACTTCTTAGCCCGCGCAGCAATGGCTAGAGAAAATAGATACAACTTTAATAAAAAAAAATTAGGTAACGCCGAAAATATGTTATTTGGCTGTATTTGAACCTTAGCAATCTCGTTTTGGACGTTTATTTTTGTTTATTATGAAGAACACTAAACATTTTCACCAGTATATACTAAGACCTTAAGACCTAGCATTGTAGACCGGGTTTAAGTATTAAGTCTATAGACTTGATACCGACCAGTTTAAGTGTATTTTTTTAATACTCACAGGTCAAATAACTGCAAAGATTTGGTTCACCCTAATGTGGAATATGATAAGTAAGTAAGTAAGTATTTCTCAGTGAGTTTCATCTCATATAAATTCCAATTAACTTTAGAAATAAAGAAATACCACATAAAAATTTTCTAACCAAATGTCATTTTTTGGAAATTTAGTCCGTGAAGTCGTAGGATTCCCGTTAAAAATAGTCTCAAATTGTAGTACCACCCCTGAGGGGTGGTTTAAAGTTCGAAAAACAATAAAAATAATCCATGATTGACAAAAAACTTATATACAAAAATTTTCAAATCTAAATAATACATAAATAACTTAAAACTATATCTGTAGATGCATTACCGTATTAAATACGTTTCAATATTTAAATACTGTAAAAAGAACAAGATATATTAGAATCCGTTTCCAATTACACATTCACCAAAACACCAAACAACAGTTCCCAACGAAAGCCTCAAACCATCAGTATAATTCAATGCCGGTAGGGGTATTTTCCCTCGGAGTAGTTGTTTCTGGTGGTTTCACACAACTTATGCTCTACACGGAGCTATCGCCTACATTCACCTGAGGATGGCCCAAAAGGTCGAAACCGGTCCGGTCGTGGATTGGCATGGAACATTTGTTCCTGACTATCAGGACTTGTTGTGAAAACCAAACAGTTTTAACAAGTTCCCAACGAAAGCCTCAAACCATCAGTATAATTCAATGCCGGTAGGGGTATTTTCCCTCGGAGTAGTTGTTTCTCGTGGTTTCACAGATCACACAATCGACCATCGGTTTAATAGTCGCTAACTAGTATAAAAAATTAACATGTAAAATATAGCGGACAGCTGACACTGACTTACACCGTTTTTATTCGACATTTCCTAGTGACGTTTAAATATGGCTACCATTTTTAAACCAAAATATTTTATTATTTTTATTTATTTATACCCTTTGTGTCCAAATAATGTCAACGAAAAAAGATGACCCATATCGCAAGGTATTTATGAACAATTTATATAAATAATAAAAACTATTGCATTCACGGGAAAAATAAGTTAAACCTTCAACCAAAATGTAGACTTTTAAACCTAGGGTTGTAGCACTTAGCACTGTAGACCCTTTAGTAAATACTGGTGTTTAGGCCTGAATCCACATTAATTAATTAGTAGAAAGCATAAAAAAATTGAAATATGAAAATATCCCGGTCGGCCCCGGCGGTAACGTGTTACGTGAGTTTTGTCAAGTTTTTAATTTCAAATATTGTCTTGAAATTGATGGTGCTAAAAACTGCAAATTATCTTGTTTTAAATATGTATATAGGTCTTGTTATATTTTATCCATAGATAATTTAATAAGGTAACAGCCAATTTTTCCGCAAAGAAAATTCATTCCACGTGGCAACTTGGAGTTTTAGTTAGAATAGGAAGTAGTAGTCTATGGACAAATCAAGTTTCGTGTGCAAGTCGTGCCAACTTTCTGCCGATAAGCTAACTTTGTTAAGGGCATCCCATATATCAGGTTTTGACTTGTTGTCATTCTGGTAAATGCGTTTTTTGAAAGATATGGCGGATTCAAAATGGCGGAAAGGCGCATCTTTAAAAAACTTGTAACTTTTTTATTTCTTATCCGATTTTCAAGGAACAAAGTTTAAAATACTTGCTTTGTAATGTGTTTAAAAATGTATTGGTCAGAAAATATGTATTTTTTTATATTTGTCAAAAAAATAAAAAAAAATTTAAAAAAAGGTAATTTTTTTTTATTTTTTTAAATTTTATTTATAAAACAATTGGAGCTAGAAAAAAAAAGTTTATATAAAAAAGATAGCTATTTTGATTCTTTATTCAAATCTGGTTTAAATGTTCCAATGCGTTAATTAGTTTTTAAGTTATTTCCAAATAACTGGAAAAAAATAGGGGTCTTTGAGGTATATTTAAAAATTATGCTTTTAATAAAAACCATAAGAACTTTTTGAAAGTAACTGAAATTTGTTTAACATACCTAGCAGATCAGGTTTTGACTTATTGTCGTTGTGATAATCGCGCTATTTTTTAAATATGGCCGATTCAATATGGCGCAAAAGCATATTTAAAAATAATTTGTATCTTTTTTATTTTTTATCCGATTTTAATACAACAAAGCTTAAATTACTTGATTCCAAATGTTTTTAAAAAAATACTTAAAAAAAAAAAAATTTTTTAATGTTCGAAAAAAAATTGGGTGAAACAAGTGACAAAAATGATGTTACTTATTTTATTTTTAATTGACCCCCATATACGGACGTCGCTGAAGGGTTTGTCATAATTAAACCCCACTGACTTACACATTGTTGAAAAGAAAATTTTATTTCCTACAATAAAGTATAAAACACATTTTTGCCAATTGAGCTAGTTTCTGAAAACACTGGAAAAAACTTGTAACAGAATTAATTTGTTTGTTGATTTGTAAAAATTTGTTAAAAGTACAGGCCTGTGAAGTTTTAATCTGAAGACAAATCTTAACTTATTATACATGTTTAAAAGGAAATTTTATTGTCTACAATCGACTATAGGTCACAATTTTTGATAGAGAGCTTGGTTTTTAAGATACAGTGAAACCTCCCATAAGCGGACACTCACGGTTCCGTCGATTTTGTCCGCTTATTGGAGGTGTCCACTTATGAGAGGAAACTGCGAAATTGTAATATATATTTATTAACAATTTCCGCTGCTTGAGTTTTTCCGATATTAAATTTTTCAGCGATCTTTTGTGCTGATAGATGTTACTTCTCCGAAACGTTAACAACTGCCATTTTTTCACGTAAACTAAGAAGTTTTTTACTAGGCACTATTTTAAAGAGATCTATTATTACCCAATTGAAAAATAAAAATAAAACACAGCAGTGCCGCCCCCGCCGAATAAAATATGTTGTAAATACGACAGAAGTATTTAGTCTCCGCATTAAAACGGAAAGAGATAATTGCCCGGCTGCAGAGTGCGTTGTTGCCAACATACTAAATAATGTTTATGCCCATGTCGTGCAGCACTCCGTCCCGTTGTCAGAGGTTCGCGTCCGGTTAAGGGAGGTTTCAAAATGTTTTAACCAAAAAAAATTGTCCGCGTCCGGTTATTAGAGTGTCCGGTTATTGGAGTGAATTTTACATATAAAGAAATAGTGAAAAGCTTGGTTCCAAAATATTTGTCCGCTTAAAGGGAGTGTCCGCTTAATAGAAGTGTCCGCAAGGAGAGGTTTCACTGTAATCGGGTAAAACCTATGTGGTTTCTCTAATTTTTTTATATTTTCTTACTAAACGGACGCCGCTGGAGAGTTTGTCATTAGCCTGACCCCATTAACTAATACATTGTTGAAAAGGAAATTTTATTTTCTACAATAAACGGAAAAATAATTTTTTTTCCAAAAAGCTTATTTTTTAGAAAATTGGATAAAACTTAGTGATAAATTGATAAATTTAGTGATTTTTCAAAATTGATTTTATTTACAGACGCCCCTAAATTGTTATACATAAAACTACCATTGCCTTATTATACATCATTTAAAAAGCAATTTTATTGTCTATAACAAAGTGTGTATTATATTTTTTGATATAGAGTTCGGTTCTTAAGAAAATCAGGTAAAACCTGTAATAAACATGTTTCTTTTTAAATTTATTTACACTACCTCAATAAACGGACGCCGCTGGAGAGTTTGTCATTAATCGTACCTCACTGACTTATAGATTGTTGAAAAGGAAATTTTATGGTCTACAATAAAGATTAGTACATATTTTTCCCTAAGACTAGTTTTTAAAAAAATTTGAAAAAATATAAAAATTTCAGCACTTGGGGAGCCTGGGGAGTCTTAAGGGATTTTGCAGCTAAAATTTAAAAAACTAATATAATTTTATTTTACACATTTTTGATCCATTTCTATGTCATTGTGTCTTTGGGGCGCCAACTTAGAAACATTTTTGGAAATTCGAACACGACGATATAAGGAGGGGGATAAGAAAAATTGGACCAAAACTTGCCCGGCAACATCCAAATCGTTAGTCTGTGACCTATTAATGTCCATCAAACAACGATAACAATAATAATAGAAATCACCTGTTTTACTAGCTGCGTAAAGCCGCGCTTATAGGCGTCCGCGTACGGTAATACACCTTCGGTAGTCGTTTTGGTGACAACGAATTGTTTTTTAATTGAAACAAATATAAAATATACTTTCATATAAGACTTGTATACACCAGATTAAAGAAAAATGTTAATTCTAAAACTTTTATTAAAACTTTTTTTTAAATTTTGCTTTGGTGTTAATAAAAATGTAGGTTAAACTTTACTAGCTATACAAAAAAAAAGTAAAAATTCAGTTATTTTATTTTTTCTAAAAAAGCAAGCAAAATTTTAAAAAATATAATAGAAAGTTATTTTATTGTGGGTGTTTCCTGATTCATTTGCCATTTTTGCAACCCGCTACGACTATTTTTAAGAAAGATACATCGTTTTAAAAAGTATCGTGCAAAAAAAAGTGGTGGGGGCCATTTACCAGAATGACCACAAGTCAAAACCTGATCTATGGAGTGCCCTGAACAAACCTGGCTTATCGGCAAAAAGTTGGCACGACTTGCACACGAAACCCCCTTTTAGGCCGATTTGTCCATAGACTATAATGGGTTATAGACGACTGCGATGAAAAATGGCGGAGAATTTTTGAATTATTAATTTGTTTTAAAAAAATAAAAATATATAGATTTGAGGCAAATAATATTGTCCTGTCTGCAAGATTTATTATATCTTACGTATAACTTGATTAAATTAATAAAATCAACATTTTCCAAAACTAAACCGTTAAAATCTTAAACAAATCTAAATCGATTAAAAAAATCATCTAAGGGCAAAACAAGTTTTTTTTCATTTCTTTTTAGTTTCTGAGATATTATTTTTTTTCTATAAAATTTCACTTTTTCTGATTTTTCGTTTAACGTTTCTACATGCTTTCACCATCAGTTTTTTTATTTCTCAACCAATCTTTGCGTATGATACCTCAAAATGCTCGAGACGTCAAGAACAACCAAACATTTATGGTTTCAACGTATGCTTAATTTATTTTTTCTCTCTTACAACTTTCGTTTCTACAATAACAAAACTAAAACAGATGACGTACGTGGCATAAGCTTTGCTTCACGACTTCCATTGAGCCAGCAGTAAGATCATCTACATTGGAGTGAGAAAACTCGTTCGAATCCATGGATTTTGCGAAATAACTAGCATTTTTATCAAAAACCATAACGGCAGGAGTAGTGATATTTCAACAAAAATTAAAAAACAGATTTGGCGCAAATGGTCAAGCTTCAATAAAACGTTTTTTGCACTTATCTATAGTTGATATGGGATGACCTACAGAAGGTTAAAATCAGCTTTGCCCATAAAAAGGTTAATTTGTGAAAAATTATCTTTGTACGCTCCTGATTGTGCTCAGTGGTTATCTAGGGTATAATGGTATACAAGGTTCGAAAAAGCCAATACCTGGCTGGCCTGCTAGCAAATTTGGTGGCTATTGGTTAAACTGTATAGAAAGGTCAAACGAAATATCAGAAAAATTACAATTTTGTAGAAAAAAAATATTACCTCGGAAACTAGAGAGAAAATTGAGAAATATCTTTTTTGGCTTTAGCTGTCATTTAAAACCATTAAATACTTTTTGAAAAAAATCGTGCGGGAAATTCGAGCAGTGCAAACTTTTGTTACACTTGCGTTTTAGCCACTCTGTAAATCTACCTGTCAAGCGCAGGACATCAAAGAAACAAAGCATTAAAAGAGAATGAATGACGCTATATCACTCACTAATTTATTTTTAAGAATTGTCCGTTTCGTTTAGGAATAAATTCATTAAAAAAAATTCCCTAAAAATCCTGTGGCTTACTTCAATTTTTGAGCAGTTTATATATTCTCAAAAAACAATTTAAATTCGAATTGAAAAACGTCCCGTAATTAATTAGGCAAATACTGATTGTGTTTGGAAAATATTTCCGTGGACGCCAATACGGGGTCAGCACTCTATCTTTCTCCTCGGACAGACGCTATATTTTATCAACACACTAAAGAGAATCATTTTTACGTCAGATTTATGAAATATAGAGAGTAACAGGAAATCTATTAGTTTTAGAGCAATTTAGTCGCCTATAGAGATGGCAATAACGGTTTTTTCTATATAATGTTATACACGTTACTGTTCCATAGAACTAACGTTCCAAAATACAATACAACACAAATAGTTACGCTGGTTCCTCGATATTGTGATACGTTTGACAAATCCTTTGCAGTAAAGATGCAAAAACTGGCAGTGACGTAAACACAACTTAAGGAATCTCAGTGGTTCGAATTTGTCCAGGCTAGGCCTAATTTTAAACTTAAGGATAGGCATGTTTTTGTATCCTTGCTACTTAAAGACGTTTTTAATCCTTTCCGGATAAATAACGTTACGTCGCGTCGGTGAAATGGGCAAGAGAATTTTGCGCATTTCACTCCACCAATATACTTGGCGTTACACTATTTACCTTGATTAGCCTTCTTTCGGGTAACTTTCAAACTTCAACTATGATATAACGATAACATAGTAACGTAATTTCCTAAGTAAAGTAAAGTTCTGTTCCAGTCCGTTCCAGTAAAATTTCTTGACAAAACACCGTTACTCTAGTCAAATATAAACATGTAAAATGCGGGATTAAAAGACAATTTCATACCTAAAGTGTCGTGAAAGAAAAAAAATGTCGCGCAACCGTTTTCCTAGAAAGGAGTGGTAATGCTAAGTTGATTATTAAGGTATTCATAGAAGAATTTTGTACCTAAATCACTAAGTGTTGGTTTTAACAAAATGCGCTTAAAATGGCATCAAATCAATACGCACACTGGTTATATCAGATACTTTTCAACATTTATTTTTAGAATTTTTTTTTCTAGCTCTTGAGTTTGTAGTTATAAAATTTATTTATTATTTTAGACAAAAATTTTAAAATAAGGTTATCAGCGTGGTATTTATTCCTTGACCTAAACCAACTATTTCGTTGTAAAGATTATCTTTGTGTCTGTTTGCTTGTTACCCAAAAAATATTTTTTGACCAAGCAATCAGCTAAAAATAGTTGCATAAACAATTATCAATCAAGAGGGTAGTTTTTTTTAAGATTGAAAATATGCGTATCATTATCCTCCACTAAAGACATTTTATTTTAACTAAAATTTTACATTACTACATAGAAGCTAACATTCTATAGTTGATATTGTATTATAGTGGCACCGCGTCATAGCTATGGTAAACCAAATTTTGCGGCAAAATCCAAGTAAAGAAGCCTTAAAAAATGAGTGTTTCACTTTGTACATGCAATGTGCCGCTCGGGGTTTAATTTTCGAAAGATAAAACACTAAGACCTTTTAAAGGAGAGACCAAATAGCTACTTACCTAATAAAAATAAAGATCCGAAACATAAAAGAGGATCCAAAATTATATTAAAATGTGCGCAAATATTCATTTAGTTGCAAAAACGGTAATTTTTTTGTAAAAAAAAATTAAAGGAAGTGCGGGCCACTCTATGTACCCTCTACTCCCTTCTCGCCCATCAAGGTTTTGATGACGCGGTGTCACTTTAATACAATATATAGTATAGGTAAGTATTTCCCAAATAGTCAGATATGTAACACAAACAGTTATTATTCGCCCAGTAGAGGACCTATTATAAAATTACCTTAACATTTTTTTCTCAAATCTCTCTATTAATATCGAGCCAAATACGATTTTATGTGCGGTCATTATTCATCAGCAGATTAGATGGTTTTGTAATGTCTATTCGATTAATTGTGGCATCGATATAAAGTAGGAATAAAAATATCTACACTTCGTGGTTTGAGCATTTGTGATAAATTGATATAGAACCGTTGCAAATTAAAAAACAACCTATTTTTTTTACCTACCAGCCCGCGCAGCAATAGATAGAGAAGGTATTGTTTAAGTGTACAATACTTTAAAAAGCTGAGGTTTTGGTCAATATCATTTAATGCTAACGACCTAACGATCATTTAAAAATTGAAAATAAGGTAACTTTTTTAACGGAGAATCGCATTAATATGCTGTTTTTGGAATCAAGTAAATCACGTTTTTCTCAAGAATTCATGATATTACCAAAAACTTTGTAGGGGCTTCCGTTTCTGAGATATTTTTAAAATACTATTTTCAATGCTGATATAGTGTGGAGTTTACTTGGAGTGTGGTAATGGGCTAGTAAGGTATACTTAATGGATCCATTTATTTTTGATGAGTTGTTAATAAAGGACTACAGTGAAACCTCTCCTTGCGGACACCTCTAATAAGCGGACACTCCCTTTAAGCGGACAAATTTGTTGGAACCAAGCTTTTCCCTATTTCAATACCTGTAAAATTCACTCCTCCATAACCGGACACTCCAATAACCGGATGCGGACAATTTTTTTGGTTAAAAAATTCTGAAACCTCCCTTAACGGGACGCGAACCTCTGACAATGGGACGGAGCGCTGCACCTCATGGGCATGAATATTATATAGTATGTTGGCAACAACGCACTCTGCAGCCAGGGAATTACCTCTTTCCGTTTTAATTCGGACCCTAAATACTTCTCTCACATTTACAACATATTTTATTCGGCGGGACTGTGTGTTTGTTTTTATTGTTCAGTTGGGTAGTAATAGATCTCTGTGAAGTAGCGCCTAGTAAAAAACTTCTTAGTTTACGTGAAAAAATGTTGTTAACGTTTCGAAGAAGGAGCAGCACAAAAGATCGCTGAAAAATTTAATATCAGAAAAACTCAAGCAGCGGAAATTGTTAATAAATATATATTAAAATTTCGCAGTTCCCTCTTATAATCGGACACCTCCAATAAGCGGACAAAATCGACGGTACCGTGAGTGTCCGCTTATAGGAGGTTTCACTGTATAGTAAAATTCAAAAATATTGTGATCCTAATTGAATAACATTGGTAAACTTATCAAAAATATTTATTTTTTAGTGGATTTTTTTCGCACTAGGGAAAAAAGGGAAATCTTCCTTCCTTCTTAAGGTCAGTCGAAACTTAACGAATTCGGAATCACAAGCCTTTGATCTCGACCTTTGTTTTGCGGTGTTAGTTAGTATTGTTATTGTTTTCTTGTGGCTCATATTAGAAAAACCAATTATTGAAAATAGAAATAGAGGTATCTACCATATGTTAAAACGTAGTTTTATTCTTTTGTTGTTCACATTACACGTTTACGAAATATTTTAAAATGCCCTATTTCGGTATTTATATTTGCCAAATGTTTTCCTTATCAAAGCGTTTTATGCCGTATTCCATTGGGGAAATGAGTGCAGCACTAGTGCACAACTGGCTCGGTGTTTGCATTCCATTGACATGCACTTTTTCAGTTTTCGTATTCCATTGAGGAACTTATGAATTCAGTTTTGCACTGAGTGCGGCTTTTTTGACACCGGCTCTGAGGGCTCATGCGGCACCGAAAACTTTTTCCCGCCATTAATTTTAAACGCTTATTATTGTCGTGGGACGTAAAAATAAGTGAAAATAAAGTTGTTAGCGATTTTTTATTATTTTCTTCGCTGCTAAGTAGTAGCAGCGATGAAGATGAAGAAGAACAGTTCTGTGCAATAAAAACAATGAGAACGGAAACCCCAAAAATAAAAAACTTTATTGAAAATGTGGTTTACCGATTTAACAACAAACAGGTAAGTAGATTTGTATGGATTTGGTTGACTGGGGCCCTGGGGCTAATTTTCCGACAGTTGGGGTTTTCTGGCAGCTGTGATTATAAGTAAAAATAAATGTATTTTTTAGTTCAAGAAACACTTTCGGCTCGAGATGAGCACTGCAGAATTTCTCATAAATAAATTCAAGTAGCCTCAATTTTGTCCAAAAAAAGAACAAGGGGGGCAAAACCCCATTAGCGCTGAGGCACATGTCTTGCCATTTTTATGGTATGTTAAAACACCCTTACGTTTAGCTGTTAGGTTAGGTTATGTTCTTGTTGAATGGAAATTTGTTCAAAAATATTTTCTTCAAAAACTTTTTTGAACAATTTTCCTTATGAAAAAAAATGACTTTCAAAGAAAATGTTTTTGAACAAAAAAAATTTAATAAAATGTTTTCAAACAATTTTTTGTTTGAAGGAAATGTTTTTAAATAATTTTCCTTTTCAAGAAAATGTTATTGAAGTATTAATATTACTTTCGAACAAATGGATTTTGAACAACATGTTTTTGACCAAATTCCGCAAGGCAGGAAAGTTAGGTTTAGTTGAAAGAAACTTGTGAAATATTATATATGTATACAAGGTGTTTCGAATACTTATATTCAAATTTTGGGAGCATAAAGTACACTTCTGGTTAGGGTTTTTTGAAAAACAAGCGCGAAATATAGATAACTACTCTATCTGTTGGTATACGAGCACAAGCCTGCATTCAACAAGGAGGTGGGCATTTTTAAAATATTCTTATTAACTTTTTTTAAATAAAATCATTATTTATTTATTTGACAAATTTATCTGAGGATAATATTTATCGGCGTGTAACTTTGAAACAAATAAAAATGGATATCGTCGTTGGCCTGATAAAACTACAGGTTGTGTGACATTTTTTTCAAAAATGAGATTTTTGCATAATCAATTTGCCCTATTCATAATGGATATACTATAAAAAATTATTTGCAAGAAAATGTTATATTACCGTTGCTTAAAACAAGAATAAAAAAGAAGTTCTACAGCTCATAATGGCATACTACACTAAGGTCACTATATCATGATGTTAGGAACTTCGTGATATAGTGACCTTATACCACACGAGTGCAATTTTTCATTTTCCGCGTGTTCCATTGAAACAGCACTCGGTGCAAATTTTTGACAGCACCGTTTCAGTGTCAGTGCACCACCAGTGCTGCCCTCATTTTCCCAATGGAATACGGCATTAGTTGCCTGTTGGGTCTTGCCGAGCTATATTTGTTTAATAGACATGAAATATAGACATTCAAAGCACTGATATGCATGTTAAAAATACTCTGCCAATATATGGGCCCCTAAGCTCACACTAGGTACTATAGTTATAGTTTACGTGTGAGCTAATATAACTAAAAACTGAAATAAATTTTATTCAACTCCAGACTAAATTACCTTTTGTTTGATACCACACAAGCCATGTTTTGACTTAAACTCAAATTTTTAAAATCTACCCCCGCCCTTAAAAAAAGTAAAAACTAAAATGTATTTTGTTAAACTCCGGACTCAATTACCTTTCGTTTGATATCACACACGCCATATTTTCACTTAAACTCGAATTTTTGAAATATACCCCCACCCTTTTTTTTTAAATAAATTAAAATGTATTTTGTTTAACTCCAGACTCAATTACCTTTCGTTTGATATCACACAGGCCATATTTTCACATAAACTCTAATTTTTGAAATCTACCCCCACCCTTTTATTTGGTTTGTGTTCGGTTCTCGACCCAAGACCCAGCCTAGGTACCAAATTTCATTAAAATCGGCCGAGCGGTTTTTGAGTTATGCGCGTTGGTCGTTACAGACATACAGACAGACAGACATACAGACAGATAGACAGACAGACAGACAGACGGCGCAACAAAAAAGTTTCAAAATCATCTGAAACGCAAAGATATATAAAAATTTTTGAAATCGGAGCATTTTTTTTTCTCGAAAAAATTAGGATCACCATAGCTCACACTACTATAGTATAGTTTAGGTGTGAGCTAAAAAAAGATGTGAAATACGATTTTTTTACATGTAAGAAATTCTTTTTTTTTCTATTTGGTACAAAAATGTACAAAAACAAATGAAAAAGCAAGTGAAAGCAATAAAACTCAAAAAATATGTACAGGGTGTCCCAAATTCGAAGTTTATGGGAGTTTTAGGATTTTGTAGGAGATATAGAAAAAGACCTACTCCCACTTGCAAGCCTCAATTTAATTTGAAGAAGTCTGCATTTTGACAGGGAGCCTATAATTTTTTCATTTATGAAAATTTCATATTGGTGTAAAGTGATTTTTTCAACAAAGAATCCAACTGACTTTTATTTTTTGAGATATTACATAAAGATGATATTTTTATTATAAAATGACCCTCTTTTTCTTCGATTTTTAAAACCAACTTATAAAAATTTTTATTATTGGATGAAACTGTAAAATAACTAAAAATTAAAAACAAATATTTATTTAATTTTTTTTTACAATTATTTGTTAAAATTATTTGTCATTAATTAAATGCAGTGAATAATATTCTAAATAAATATCAATTTGTGTTGCTGAGAAATTTCATTTAACACACTATGTCAGCGATTTCGGGGGGGCGGGACTGATCCCCTTGATGAAATTTGTTCGATTGATCGTTAGTAATATAGATTCAAGTACCTACGTTTAAATTGGTTTTAGTTTAATATAAAAATGATCAAAAAAAAATTTATATACAATGTGTATACATTAATAATAATTAAACTAATCTCTGGATTCACTAAGTTTGGCTAAATTTGTTCAATTTATTTAATTATCGTAAGTTAAATTAATTAATTTATAATTATTACCTAAAATGTATCATGCCCTTTTTATAATATTAAATGGACAACCGTAGCCACAAAAACAAGAGGCTTTCAGTGACAGATGCCAGCAGTATGTTAGGGCGCACCAAGCGAGGGACCCAGGGCCCGCCTCTTCTTCAAGCCTAATTTTTTTAGAATTTTTGACTTATTTCATAAATAAAATAGCATAAAATACAATATCATGGCGTTTAGGGCCTCCCCAAGACTCCTAGCCCCCCAGGCGAATTCCTGGGTACGCCACTGGTATGTTTTCCAAAAGTTCTTCTCACCAACTATGTTTCGCATTCTATTGGTTAAATTGCTCTTACCTTAGGTGGCGGATTTACGCTGGTATGCAATTAGTCGAGCAAGCACGTTTTGACAGAAAGCCCTTTAAGCAAACGTCATTGTCATGTATGATAGTGATTTTTGACATTAGCACAAAGGGTTTTCTGTCAAAACATACTTGATTGCTTAATTGCTTACAACGCGCCTTTAAATCATTAATCCTCTTTTTGTTTTTTTTTTATTTTGGCATGCGTGTTCCGATGACAATCGCGTATATCATTTATAAACTAAGCTTTATTGGGAATATTTGATGATTAAGTTAAAATATGTTTGAGAGGTACAAGTAGGTCTGAAGGTCCTTTATTTGCTTTGAAGAAACCATATCATAGTCAGGTTCATATCTACCATCTGTTTTTACGCTATTTATATGCTCGATGAGTTTCTCGTTGCTCACAGGGGTAAAAACTTTAATTTACTAATGGGTTCAGTACTGAAATCGTGATTTATCATTGGAATACTTTGCATCATCTGAATTCCAATATTAAAAAAGTAACTATTGCAGTAGTTTGGATTTTGAAAATTATTGTCAAATGTTCTATTATCGTTGTCAATTATATTTGTTATTTCTGAAATTATTTTATGTTTTTTTTTTGATATCATGCTTGTTGTTTTCGATTTTTGTTTTGTAATAGTTATTTTTAAGGGTATTTAAGAGAGTGTTTCTATAATTTTTGTATTGTTTTTCTTTGTCTATTGTAATACAACGTTTCTTAGTTATACGCAAGATCAGTCTACGTCACAGAGGTCTGTTCGTGTAACACGTCACGACTCAGAAGTTGCTAGGACCAGAGCTCTTCCTTTCGCAAAAAGTGATGTGGATCACATCATGCACGGCTCTGAATCAGCATCCAGACATAAAGGAACTTCATAATAAAACTTGAATAAACAAAAGCAGTTCATAAACTGTTCCTGTTTTTTAATGCAATTTCAAAAAAAATCAATTTATCAATTTAGTAAGTAAGGATCAATAAACATTTTACTAAAAAGCTTTTTATTTTCGTAGGCTAAAACATCCAGTAACCTTTAATTGGAACCAAAATTAATCAAAATCGAAAATGCGTTTCCCAGTTTGTTACTGCGGTTTTAATTTGAGGACTTTTAACCATTAAATATTAAAGTTTTGATTTATTATTTTGCAATATTTAATTGGATTTAAATCTACATTTAAATGTACATTTTGCATTGTAACGCAATTAAATTAAAGTACATTTTGTAAACAATTTTAACTAGCTTGCGTTTTGCCCTTTTCTGTCTCAGTCTAAAAATCCAATTGGGAACAATACCTAACCTTGAATGAACTAAATATTTTTTACCTTTTTTCCATGCCTCCGACATTTTTCTCTCAGCAGCGTACTAAATCCTTAATGTAAAAAAACAAAATAAATAAATTAAAAATTAAAGTTAAAAAATAACTTTAAATAATTAGGTATTGTTTATACGTAATAAGATTTAGGTACCTTTTTTAAAAGTACTTATACATTTATAAACTGTATAAGAAATTATGGAATGTAGCATCAACACTGTGGTCAGTAAATTGTACAGCTAGCGCCAGCCGAAGCGAAATGACGCGGAAGGTAATAAAAGCTCCCTAAAACACAATTGCGCACGTTCTACATACTTAAAAATTCTTATGTCAACCGTCCGTGAGTTTGCGGCGTTCCACGGAAGCCATTAACCACATGTGACCTTCGAATGTCAACAGTATCAAATGGGGTTAGTCGTCGGCCATTTTGTTTATGAACAAAAACTATCTAGTATCCCGCTAAAGAAACGTAATCTAATAATTATATGTATTAATTCTAAAAAGTTCTTAACAAAATATAAATTCTTTAAATTTTTCCGCGTTATCGAGCCGATGGCGATGGCTTCAGCTTCATTTCCTTTCGGGATTAGAGTCTATTCTGGAAAGCAAAGATTTGAAACTTTTTGAGCCCATTGCGTTGGATACCATCTTATTTACGCTAAATTAAGAATAATATCTGTTTCGGGTCGTTTCTTTGTAGGATTAAGATTAAGGAGAACAATTTTCTGGTTTCGCTTGTATCAAAGTAAGCGATTGTTTGCCTTTTAATTAGACAGGCCAAATCTTAAGAATGTTCTTGTTTTGACAGGAAGTAATAAAAGCAGTGGCGTATTGGGCACCTGCCTAGAGCGTTAAGCTCTAAGTACTCCAAATTAATCATCATCAGGGGTGTATCTAAATTTTAAGAGGCCTGAGGCAAAGGGATAAAATGCTGCCCCTCATTTACAAACAAACATCTTGTGCAATCGTGTTGTTCTGCACCCTAGGAACTAGAATTCGTTTTATGCACGTTGAGATTAAAAGTCTACTTTATATCCTGAGGTACTAAAAGATTCTTTTCCACCTTTGGTGGTATCTACAATAAATATGCAAAATTAGTTTTGAAAAAACTACAATTATATTCCACAATTTGATATATTTTCACCCAATCAACTAGTTTTTAGAAAAAAATAATAGACATAACCCTAAACATTTGACAATTGTCAAAAAATGTAGTGACGTAACGGAGTATGTTCCAAAACCTCCAAAGCTGACCCGAAAAAGGAATATTAAGAATTAAATAGGGGCCCTGGCTTCAAGCATCGCGTGTGAGAATGTATGGGTATGCCCCATACTTATGCTCAAACATATTTAGATGGGACCTACGCTCACTATTCATGTCTGGCAGCATATTATGATTTCTCTAATTTTTTCTTAATATTTCTAATACTTTCCCACTCACCCATCAACTCAAGGGCGTAAATAGCCAGGCTGTGAGATGGCTGAACACATACTAAGAAAGGAAATAATTTCATAAATAATATAGGTAAGGAAACTACTAGAAAAAAAATTAAATTTTAGACTTTTTTTTTGAAATTTTTTGTAGATCTAACGAGAAAATATAAAAAAAAACTACTGGAATATTGACAATTGTACTTCATGCAAAGTTGTAAAATTTAAATACATTTCGAAAAAAATTGCGTTGTTGGAAACATTATGCAGATTACGGAAATAATGGCCGCAGGCAAAACTTTCGAAAAATTAGGTATAGAAAGAAATTGGCACTACAGCAGAAAATTTAAAAAAGAAAAAAAAGGGGATGCAAGCGAAAATTTAAAAAAAAATAAAATAAGAAAAAAAGTTCCGCGGGCTAAACATTTTAAAGAAAATGGTATTAAATGAAAAAGTTTTGCATAGTTTCATGTCAGTCGGAAATTTTATTTGACATACTAGCGGTTTTTTTTATTTTTGCGAAATCTGCCAATTAAGTGATGAATGTAAGTGAAAATTTGACTTATAATTTAAGTAGAAAGTAATTTTCAAATAACAAATTGCAAATAATGCAAGGACCTAAAACCATAAACAACAAGTCAAATTAAAGAAAGAAGAATTATAAAAAAGTTTTCATACCTTTGACAGTGGGAAAGAAGAATTATAAAAATCAGTTGAATGGGCTTGGTCGAGGTAATACCCTGAGGATTTCTCGTTCTAGTATTGAGACACCACACACATGCATAGGTAGAAGCTTTCCGAAAATTTATGTATGATCTTTGGTGGCTTGATGAGAGAGCATTTGCGTACAGAGCAAGAGATCCGGGTTCGAGTCCCGGAATAGAAAGTAATTATTATGTAATTATTGATTTTGTTAAACAATTGGTTTGGAACAAGAATGTGTATTTAAACATTTTGATTTGTTTACCTGTTTTTCAAGCTTTTTTTAACATTTTTTTAAAAAGAGTCATAAATCATGTTCAGCGACGTTAAACACCACAAAGTTCTAAATTTATTATAAATCGAAGCAATGTAATATTTCAAGTTTGAGACAAATCGGTTGGTAAATAAGAAAATCCGCCATTTTGATTTTTTTAAGTTTAAGTAAGAAATTTTGTTAAATGACCTCAAGCAATGTAATATTTCCAGTTTGAGACAAATCGGTTGGTAAATAAGAAAATCCGCCATTTTGATTTTTTTAAGTCTGAGTAAAAAATATTGTTAAATGACCTCAAGCAATGTAATATTTCAAGTTTGAGACAAATCGGTTAGTAAATAAGAAAATCCGCCATTTTGGATCCGCCATTTTGATTTTATTAAGTTTGAGTAAAAACTTTTGTTAAATGACCTCAAGCAATATAATATTTCAAGTTTGAGACAAATCGGTTGGTAAATAAGAAAATCCGCCATTTTGGATCCGTCAATTTGATTTTTTTAAGTCTGAGTAAAAAATTTTATTAAATGACCTCAAGCAATGTAATATTTCAAGTTTGAGACAAATCGGTTGGTAAATAAGAAAATCCGCCATTTTGATTTTTTTAAGTCTGAGTAAAAATTTTTGTTAAATGACCTCAAGCAATGTAATATTTCAAGTTTAAGACAAATCGGTTGGTAAATAAGAAAATCCGCCATTTTGGATCCGCCATTTAAATTTTTTTAAGTCTGAGTAAAAGATTTTGTTAAATGACATCAAGCAATGTAATATTTCAAGTTTGAGACAAATCGGTTAGTAAATAAGAAAATCCGCCATTTTGGATCCGCCATTTTGATTTTTGGATCCGCCATTGTTGTTATAAAAAACGTAAATTGTAGTGTTACCAGGTTACCAAACACTACAACTACTAAGATTCAACAGTCGACTTAATGGATTTAACTTACTTAACAAAAACAAATTTCAAAAAAATTGCGTAAAGGATTTTTTAAAGGATTTTTATATAAATAATATATTTTATTTTTCATCTACACATTTTATAAAAAAAAAAATTTTTAGTCCGGCGCCGAGTTGGCCGGCGCCCAGTTGGCGGCGCCAAGTTGGCCCGGCCCCAGTTGTCCTAGACCGATATTGTTTTTGTTAATATTAATTTATGGTTAAACCTTAACCAAAATGACTAAAAATTTGTAGTTATTTTTGTCCAACATCTTATTCATTACGTAAATATTATTTAGTTTATTTTCATTAAAATTTAATACATTATAACAAGAGTTGTTTAAAGAAAGAAAAATAAGAAAAAAGTTTTAGTTTTGTTTTTTAGCTCTCCTGACAAATTTACCAAATACTAGTTAGGTACCTGCGAGAAAGGTAACGATACATTCAAAACAATGCCCTTTTGAAAAACAGTTTTTTACAAATTCAATAGATCAACTTATTTGAGTGGATACCGAAGATCTTATTTTCCGAACACAAGAAGAAAATCACCGAAAAATATGACGATTTTATTTGGCAGTTTCAGTCATGCATTTTTATTGGAGTTAAAGTCACTGCATACAGGGTTGGATGGGCTTAAACAAACCGGCCCTGGCAATTTTTTTTTATTCGGCCCTCGCTTCGACACAAAAATTTTACGGCCTAACTTGTGAGATACAAGGTGTTTAAAGACTTTGAGAAAATCTCCTTTTTTATTAATATCTGTGATACTGCTTTAGATATTTTTGTAAAGTTTTATATTCTGTATGCCTATAATAAACACTACGTACCTATTAACATAATTAATATCTAATTTTTTCACAAAATAAAAACTCAAAAAAAAAATAAAAACGTACACTGCCCCCGCTAGTTAAAAGGCTGCAAGTAATTTTTTTTCGAATTTAGGTTTTTGGTCTCAACGGATTTTTCATCATGTCCTATGTAATAAAATTTAAAAAAAAAAACTTAAAAATAAAACAAATAGCAGTAGAACTGTCTTATGAACAATTAAAACTTTAAAGTCGTTTTTTTCCTAACCACACTTTCGTCACTTGCGCCCTTTTAACTACCTTGTGCAGAGCAGGTATGCAAATATTTCATATGGTAACGACTTTTTTAATATTGAACTTGATGCTGCAATTTTATCTATGATCTGCTTAATTTGAATTAAACCCAAGACCGATTTTTCAATCGATTTCTTAGATTTTTTATATATTTTAACACCAAAAATGATTTCTCTCAATCAAGATATGAGATATTGGCAAGGCCGTACCGAAGGGGGAGATCAGGGGGATCAATCCCCACCAAAATAGTAAACAAAGTGTGTTAAAAGAGATTTCACAACAGCAACACAAACAAGAAAAAAAATTGGAGAATATTTTTATTACATTTTTTTAATCTCCTATTGTAAAAAGATATTAATAAGTTAGTGCCATTATCACATTATCTCCTTGATACAATATACTTATTTTAATTTAAAAGTGACTGTAACAATCAAACGAGTAACGCAGGCCTGGAGTTACTACATACAGATTTTTTAATTTAAATGTTTAATGTTTTAATTAGTTCGTTTGTCAAATATACAAAAATAAATATTAATAATTTGGAATAGGTACATCGGCCCGCCGGGTATTTCATCCAAAAAATCTACCAATATCGAACATAGCATTTTATGTGTGACTGGCGCAATTACCCTACAAAACAAGAAAGGGAATTTAATACATATTTATAATTTGTTGAATTTTCGAGGAAGACGCCTACATAAAAGATAAGTTTCTGGAAACTTTTCCTTCTAAGAAGTAATTTTTGAAAGTCGATACCACCATTTTGTATTGCTTCCTCATTTGCACGATATCGCAAACTAATTAATTTCAATTGTCAATCAAGACAGTATGTCAAGTGATTAATAAGGGGTCCTTGATAGGAAACAGTGGCAACAGAAGTGGTAACACAGACTTATTATTCCCAAAAGATGAAATTCCTGTTGTGTAGAGTATCCATAATAGCATTATAGCACCTAATAAATAATTGAATAAGCAATATAACAATAGAAAAAACAAATCTTTTCATTTTCTTTTTAATCTTAGAAAAGCCTACTTTACCAAAATTTTGCCTTCTAGCGTATCAATATAGTATAGTATATAGTCATCAGTGGTGCTAGACTGTAAAAAATGACGTTTAGAAAAAAAATTGCAAATTTTAATATTTATTATTTTGTGTATAACACTTATGAATATCAGACCACTTTTTCCCACTGAAAATTTCAAAATAAACTGAAATTTCAAAATATCCAAAAGTCGAAGAATTGCGTCATACGTCTTTCAAATTTTCTATCTCTACGGTTGATCTACGGGCAATAACAAATAACATACCTACACTATATATCATTATTTTTGGGAATTTTTTTATCATACCATAGCATAACAGGTAAAAATCAAAAAATTGCTTGCTTTGGCTAGGACACAATTGTTTCTCTTGAATAACTGTATAAAAATACTCTGCCAATATATGGGCCCCTAAGCTCATACTAGGTACTATAGTTATAGTGTACGTGTGACCTAATATAACTAAAAACTGAAACATGTTTTATTCAACTCCAGAGTAAATTAACTTTTGTTTGATACCAACACAAGCCATGTTTTGACTTAAACTCAAATTTTTGAAATCTACTCCCACCCTTAACAAAAACTAAAATGTATTTGGTAAACTCCGGACTCAATTACCTTTCGTTTGATATAACATACGCCATATTTTCACTTAAACTCTAATTTTTAAAATATACCCCCACTCTTTTATTTTAAATAAATTAAAATGTATTTTGTTTAACTGCAGACTCAATTACCTTTCGTTTGATATCACACACGCCATATTTTCACATAAACTTTAATTTTTTTAATCTACCCCCACCCTTTTATTTGGTTTGTGTTCGGTGGATTTTGTTCATTTTTAAATGGGACCATCTCGACCCAAGACCCAGCCTAGATACCAAATTTCATTAAAATCGGCCAAGCGGTTTTTGAGTTATGCGCGTTGGTCGTTACAGACAGACATACAGACAGACAGACAGACAGAGACAGACAGACAGACAGACAGACAGACAGACAGACGGCGCAACAAAAAAGTTTCAAAATCATCTGAAACGCGAAGATATATAAAAAATTTTGAAATCGGAGCAACTTTTTTTTTCTCGAAAAAATTAGGATCACCATAGCTCACACTACTATAGTATAGTATATGTGTGAGCTAAAATTGCAATATACAGTTTCAATGTGCTAATAGATATCAACCTATACATGAGTTATAATATTCGTTTCATAAAACTAAACTTATCCAGTGAATTAATCCGATCAGACAGTGCATGTAAAAAAGAGATGAATAGCGGTATTCAGTTGATCTGGTGCATAATCTAATTAAGACCTTATTTATGTTCATTTTGCACTTCTGTTTATTTGAGATTTTTTATAGACAAGCATTTTTAAGTGAAGTAAACAAAACTTTAATTTCTTTGGACGTGAAGTTTTTTGAATTTTAAATTGTGGATATAAATTATAGATGGCAAGTACAGTACAGTTACAGTCGAACCTCTATAACTCGAACCTGAAGGGACAACCAAAACAGTTCGAGTTATGGAGAGTTCGAGTTATACAAACTCGAGTTACATAGGTTAAAACACATGTAAAAAGTGCAGGGACCGCTTAAAAGGTTCGAGTTATAGAGGGGTTCGAGTTATAGAGGTTCGAGTTAGAGAGGTTCGACTGTATATATCATAAAGGATTTTAAATAGAAAATGTAGCTAGACAAAAAATCATATCTTTGAGTTAATAAAAATCCTAATATCTCAAAAACTATAAGAACTGTTACCATTGGGACTTCACTAAGTATTTTCATGTTTAACTTTGCTTTCACTTTAACTTTCATAAAAAAAAAACCCTGAAGTTTCATTTTCGAAATATGAGCAAAATCTTAAAAGAGAGAACGACAAATTTATACATATAATGAAAGGGTAAATCTTAAGAAATCTTTCATCAAAATTAGTATTTTGCCAAAAAGGTACCTTTTTTGTGGCTAAGCCAGCGTATTTAAATTACTTTGGGGTGTTTTTTTATCTCCAAAACAAATCAAGGTATAAAAAATCCAAAAGACTAATTTGTCATTGTAGGGATTTAATAAAAAATATTTAGTAACGTACAGTTTTTTTGTCAAAAATATTGGTTACAATGTGTTTCAAGATACCACTGGACTTAATTATTTTAATCTAATTAGTGCCAAATTCACCTCTTGTCCCTACAAATAGCTAAACAGTACTGCCAAAATAAAGTCGACTAAACGATTAGGTATAAAGTCGTTTTTTTCTTTTCTTTTAATCACTCAAAGAAGCCCACATACTTTAAAAATACCCCTTTACATATATATTAGTCTAATTTGTGAACGATCCCTTATCTTTATTTTTCCTGTTGCCTGAATCCGGACCTGTGCACCCTTGGACACCCGTTTTCTTGATGACAAGTGACACAACGAAAAGTTATGCCAAAAATAATGTACTTCTTAAGAACAATGCTTGCAATACCTACGGAAAATTTAATAAAGATATATAATTTTGCTGGAAGTATATTATGTTTAAGGTTCCCTTGTCTTGCCATAAATTAAGTCTCCGAACAACAGCACCCACCCCATTTAGCAAATTAAATTTGACTTAAATCAATTGACACGTTAATTAAGAATTTGTTTTCAACAACATTTTTTGCTTTAGTCACGACTAATTTTTGTTCTTTTCAAGCCTTATGCTTAAGTACAAAAGGCAAAGCAAGAATGGGGCTTAAGATATAAGCGCTGACTTTTCAGAAATAGGTCCGCTTGTTTAAATTCGGTTCAAGGTATTTACGGAAAACGGTGTGTTTTTAAAACTTGGTCCCGCAATTAAAGCCTAGTTTTTTTGTTATTCTTTTTCCATGGATATCTTTTTAAAAAATGCAGAATGGGGGTCGGCCATCGCGTGACAGTTTCTGTTGGAAAGACTGGGTTCTTATAAAAATTGTAGTGTGTTTATTAGAAATGTCTAGAAACTTAACGTAATATTTTCACGGATATCTTATAGTAGAGTTAAAAGCCGCTTCTATCGTGTCACCCCGTGTGCACTTCATTGCTAAAATGTAAGACACAATTTAAATCATTTCTTACACCCTAAGAATGCAAAATCGACTGGTCGTCCAAAAATCGTCGTGTGTCGGGGGTGGTGGGGGTAATTTTTCAAAAAATTTGGATTTTTTTTTGCATTTTTTGAATCTCTAAAGTGGGCTTCTGACTCCACCAAAAGCATATAGTAATATTACTATCAGAAACATTTATTTTTCAATGTTGAAAATATCGTTCTCAATGCTTTTATATGGAGTTCCCTATTAAACAATTGCTCGCCCTGAAAACGCGTATTTATAATAATTTATAACTTGTTATAACTCGAGAACCCTTTGCTTAATCAAAAAAACACCTTGTGTAAACTTTGTGTATCAAAGATCAGGGAACACAAAGATTTTTGAAAAATGTCAATCGGACGCATAGTTTTTTTTTTAAGTAGCAAAGAGTGATGCCATGACGCGACGAACGCGGCATACACTGACATGCGACGAAGGGTCAGATATTTTACAAATGCACGGTGGGCCAGGCGAAACGTGACTATATGTCTTGAGATAAGTCGAGACACACATAAGTTCGTTTTTCGTTTAATTCTCGCGGTTACAGATGTTTAAGTTACTTACTTGGTTTTTTGCTTGTAAATTGCGTTATGTATACATGTTGTGCTTGTGTGATTTGGCCGTGAAGGGCCAAATATCAAAGGCTAGGCGTGAAAAAAAGGGAAATTTAGTTCTATATAAGAATGTGACTCTCGGCCCTACGGGCCTCCGGGAGTCTATATTCAATATATTAGTATGTAACTCTTGGCCATACGGTCCACCAGTCGTCCATATTCACTATATTAGTATGTGACTCTCGGCCCTACGGGCCTCCGGGAATCCATATTTGAAAGGGAAACTACCCGCGTCCAGTTTAATTCTATATTATAATGTGCCTCTCGGCCCTACGGACCTCCAATTTATGTCTATATTAGTATGTGACTCTCGGCCCTACGGGCCTGCGGGAATCCATATTTGAAATTGAAACTACGCCCCTCCCGTTAAATTTGATATTGGAATGTGACTCTCGGGGGCCTCCAATTTATTTCTATATTAGTATGTGACTCTCGGCCCTACGGGACTCCAATTTATTTCTATATTAGTATTTGACTCTCGGCCCTACAGGCCTACGGGAGTCCATATTCACTATATTAGTATGTGACCCGCCCCAACGGGCCTCCGGGAATCCATATTTGAAAGGGAAACTACGCGCCTACCGTTAAATTCTATATTGGAATCGAGACTTTTGATTTGAGCCCCCCACTCCCTGCTATAGGCATAATATGTAAAAACTGAAAATTTGACATGGTGTAATTAGTTTACATCTGGAAGACACAATTTTAACGGTAATAAACTATGTATTTTTTTTGCAAGCCTACACAATAGCGCATCTGTTGCCGTCGAGATAATTAAAATAAATTGTCGGCGTCTTAAAATATGACTCTTCAAAGAAGCACCACTTTTTGGCAAATTTTGATGGTTTTTTGACTAAAACTCAAAAAGTACCAAACTAATCAAAAAATTTTTGTCTGATGTTTATAGATCTTGGTAGGCCCTATCGTTAAAATTATTATAAATTTTTCATTTTGACGTCTCTGTTTAGAGATATAGGCAAATAATTGAAATTTAAAAAAATTCTGTTTTTAAAAACCACAGGGACCTATTGCGCGCCAATACACTAAGTGGGTGACATCTAAAGCCACATAAATTTATTTTGTTATCGTAGAAATAGGTTCAATCAAGGGCTGTCAAGTCACCGGAAGTGATGCAGCAAAATCGTTTCTGAGATATAAATTGTCAAAATATAACCAATTTAAGGTTTTTTATATTTAAGGAGCCCTGGAGAGGAGGGGTGCGACCTACAAAAAAGTTTATTTGAAGTTTTTTTGTTAATTTGACAGTAAAAATAATTTTTGTTATTAAAAAATTAAATTTTTGTATTTTTTTTTGGCCTGATGACGTCACTTACATAAACGGTGCCAGTGAGTGCTTTTATTCGAGATTTAAACTTATCGTAGAGCTCTGAAATTTGGCAAAATAATAGGCATCGACAAACTAAATCGAAATGGATTCTTGCATTTTTTCGATTTGACCCTATACGGGCTTCCGGGAATCCATATTTAGGGCTTCCGGGAATCCATATTTAAAAGGGAAACTACGCGCCTTCCGCTAAATTCTATATTAGAATCGAGACTTTTGATTTGAGCCCCCCACTCCCCGCTATAGGCATAATATGTCAAAACAGAAAATTTGACATAGCGTAATTAGTTTACACCTGGAAGACACAATTTTAACGGACGCATCTGTCGCCGTCGAGATAATGAAAATTAATTGTCGGCGTCTTAAAATATGACACTTTGAAGTAGCACCACTTTTTGGCAAATTGATGGTTCTTTGGCAAAAACTCAAAAAGTACCAAACTAATCAAATTTTTTTTCTCTGATGTTTATAGATCTTCGTAGGCCATATCGATAAAGTTATTATAAATTTTTCATTTTGACGTCTCGAGATATAGGCAAATAATTGAAATTTAGAATAATGCTGTTTTTTTAAAAACGCAGGGACCTATTGCGCGTCAATGCACTAAGTGGGTGACATCTAAAGCCACAAATTAATATTTTTACCGTAGAAATAGGTTCAGTCAAGGGCTGTCAAGTCACCGGAAGTCGAGCAAAAAAATAGTTTGAGATATGACCCTTCAAAGTTTTACATACAAACCCTGATATCTCAAAAACAACTAAACCGATTCAGATTTGGTTTTTGGTTTTGTCAATAAAACCAACATTATGATTATGATTCTTATAGAAAAAATTTTCCCAACTTTGAAAAAAGTGGAGGGGGGAGGACCCTAAAAGCTTGATTTCAAAAAAAATAGTCCACTTCGGGGAAGGGGGGGGGGGGGAGCGAGAGTCACATACTAATATAGAAATAAATTTCCCTTTTCTTCACGCCTAGCCTTTGATATTTGGCCCTTCACGGCCAAATCACACAAGCACAACATTTATACATAACGCAATTCACAAGCAAAAAACCAACTTAAACATCTGTAACCGCGAGAGTTAAACGAAAAACGAACTTATGTGTGTCTCGACTTGTCTCCAGACATAGAGTCGCGTTTCGCCTGGCCCGCCGTGCATTTGTAAAATATCTGACCCTTCGTCGCATGTCAGTTTCTGCCGTATTCGTCGCGTCACGGCTTCACTCTTTGCTACTTTAAAAAAAAACTATGCGTCCGATTAACATTTTTCAAAAATCATTGTGATCCCTGATCTTTGATACACAAAGTTTACAGAAGGTGTTTTTTTGATTAAACAAAGGGTTCTCGAGTTATAACAAGTTATACATTATTATAAATACGCGTTTTCAGGGCGAGCACTTGTTTAATAGGGAACTCCATATAAAAGCATTGGGAACGATATTTTCAACATTGAAAAATAAATGTTTCTGATAGTAATATTACTATATGCTTTTATTGGAGTCATGAGCACACTTCATAGATTCAAAAAATGCAAAAAAAAAATTTTCCAAATTTTTGGAAAAACTACCCCCACCACCCCCTGCACACGACGATTTTTGAACGACCAGTCGATTTTGCATTCTTAGGGTGTAAGAAATGATTTAAATTGTGTCTTACATTTTAGCAATGAAGTGCACACTAAAATCGGTTCTAGAAGCCTTTTACGCGCTTTTAAACTCTACTATTATCGATATCCGATATTTTGAAAACAAACTCAGGTTTTTAAAAAAAATTGCGTGCTGTATTTCCATTATTGCTATTTGCATAAAACTGAAATGTTATTTTACTTTTTTTTCTGTTACTGGAGCTTTGGATAATCATCTCTTGCTTCCGCTGCTGTAGTTCTTGATACATATCGACTCAAAAATCAGAAAGTCCGCCATTTTAGATCGGCCATTTTAATGTTTTAAGGAACCAAAAATTATATTGAGTGACGGAACCAAAAATTATATTGAGTGACCTTAAGGAGTGCAAGTTTTTGAATTTGAGGCAAATTGGTTTACAAATAAATCTTTTAAATCCGACAGTTATTGACACCGAAACTCGATCTCGATCTCAAGTATCTGAAATAGCTGTCGCAAGTTTTAAAACAGAAATATGTATGGAAACAAGTATACGAAGTCAAGTAAAATAAAACCATTTAAAAAAAGAGGGGGAAAGAGGGGGGCGTAAATTATACTTTTTTAAATTGGCTATAAGATATTTTTACCAGGTAGCAAATAAATATCGTTGTACTCGGCGGAACTTTTTTATAACTCCAGCTAACCTAAAAATTTTAATATTTTTTTAATCAAAAAACTTTTTCATAAAACCTTGTATTACAACAAGTCTACAAATAACTGGTTTGTTAATATTTATTGCAAAATAAAGGACCTACCTGCTGCCTTAATATCCATGTTGATTCCATCTAAATTTGACGTCTGACATTTCTGACAACAAATAAAAAATAAAAGTTTTTCTGTCACAGTTTTTAAAACACCTAATTTAATAAGCAGCGTGTAAGCAAAGCTAACTTTGCGCTAATGCTAATACATTTGGGTGAGTTTAAAAAATAAAATTCTTATGTTACCTTGAGGCCGTATCTATAGGTGATTAGTTTGAACTAAATTTGTTTTACCATTAATGGCGCCCTAATGTAGCTATTTGTCCTTATGTGCGTCGCTTGGTTAAGATTAATTCTGCCCACTATAGAAAAAGATGTAATCTGCAAATTAACGAATTTGTGGGAAATCGACTTTAACTAGCAAAGATTTTGTTTTTACAGGAAACAGTAAATGCCTTATTGAATATTTATAACAAATAAAGTAAATTATTACTTGTTTAGGTTAAATGTGGCCGCAAAATGTAAAATAATTTAAGATTGACTGGCAGCAAAAAAAGCATTTTGGTTTTTTGCTAGTTACTGCCTTTTTCCACATTTGGCAGCAGTGGCGGCTCGTCCATGGGTTTGCAGGTTTGCGAAACCCCCAAAAATACTCTGCCAATCTATGGGCACCTAAGCTCACACTAGGTACTATAGTTATAGTGTGAGCTAATATAATCAAAAACTGAAATATATTTTATTCAACTCCAGACTCAATTACCTTTCGTTTGATACCACACAAGCCATGTTTTGACTTAAACTCAAATTTTTTAAATCTACCCCCACCCTTTAAAAAAAACTAAAATGTATTTTGTTTAACTCCAGACTCAATTACCTTTCGTTTGATATCACACACGCCATATTTTCACTTAAACTCTAATTTTTGACATCTACCCCCACCCTTTTTTTTTAAAATAAACTAAAATTTATTTTGTTTAACTCCAGACTTAATTAACTTTCGTTTGATATCACACACGCCATATTTTCACATAAACTCTAATTTTTGGAATCTACACACACCATTTTATTTGGCTTGCGTGCAGTGGATTTTGTTCATTTTTAAATGGGACCATCACGGCCCAAGACCCAACTTAGGTACCAAATTTCATTAAAATCGGACAAGCGGTTTTTGAGTTATGCGGGTTGGTCGTTACAGACAGACATACAGACAGACAGACAGACAGACAGACAGACAGACAGACAGACAGACAGACAGACATACAGACAGACAGACAGACAGACAGACAGACAGACAGACAGACAGACAGACAGACAGACAGACAGACAGACAGACAGACAGACAGACAGACAGACAGACAGACAGACAGACAGACAGACAGACAGACAGACAGACAGACAGACAGACAGACAGACAGACAGACAGACAGACAGACAGACAGACAGACAGACAGACAGACAGACAGACAGACAGACAGACAGACAGACAGACAGACAGACAGACAGACAGACAGACAGACAGACAGACAGACAGACAGACAGACAGACAGACAGACAGACAGACAGACAGACAGACAGACAGACAGACAGACAGACAGACAGACAGACAGACAGACAGACAGACAGACAGACAGACAGACAGACAGACAGACAGACAGACAGACAGACAGACAGACAGACAGACAGACAGACAGACAGACAGACAGACAGACAGACAGACAGACAGACAGACAGACAGACAGCAAAACAAAAAAGTTTCAAAATCATCTGAAACGCAAAGATATATAAAAAAATTTGAAATCGGAGCAACTTTTTTTTTCTCGAAAAAATTAGGATCACCATAGCTCACACTACTTATATAGTAGTAGTGTGAGCTAATATAGGTAAAATAATAAAAGAACTATTAATTATATATTTTTAAATTCCCACCAGAATTTTGTATATTTACACGCTACCGCACATCTTATATCGAGCGCGCCGGCCGCTTACAGCGACGGCTTTATTTCGCGGTTTGCAGCTCGAATGCAACCCAATTCGCCTATGACAAAGCGCGCGAGATTTTGTTTCTAGCGTGGATTTGAAAGCCGTCCCGTGAAGCTCAATGTTTGTTTTGCATGCTAATTTCTTATTTTAATTTGTCGTATAGTCCGTTTAAGTAAATCCCGATAGGTGTATATTGAATGTTAATTTTGTAATTTATTCCTTCATTATTAAAGCTTGATCCGTATATTTGTGTGTTAAAAAATTACGATTCTCCTTTGCAACCTCCAGATTTTTATTCTACGAGCCGCCACTGTTGGGCAGAATCATCTTTATTTCATAACACATAATCTAATTTTTCAGGACTTCGATGTTTCGTGTTAGGTTATTATTATAATATTTGATAATAAAGTGTCTAAGAGATTTTTTTTCGGATTTTTTTCGTATTTATGTGTGTGAAGTGAGCGTGTAGATGGCAAAACAATGCAAGTTTCTCCTACAATGATGTTATTAGCACTGCAAGCCGCTGTAACCTTTGACCGAGAAATTACACGAAACCACTGCGTGACAACTTTTGTTAGCGACAGTAAAATTCTTCAAGCAAAATTGTATTGCGTAACACTGATTAATAAATAATAGGGATTTATTGCAATTGAGCCATGCTGTAATAATAGGTAGTATTTTCACAGTTTTACATAAACTAACAGTTGATCTTTTAAGGTTGACAAAAAATAGGTACTTTACTTACCTTTAATAAAGAAAGCCAGTAATTATTCCCGTTCTAATAGTAGGCAAAGGCTTTATATGAAAAAATCAAAGCTGATTGAATGTGAATCCCTTAAAAACTTGCCTGGCACTATTACAGCCTGACTTTATTGCAATAACTCCCTAATATGTCTAGAAACTTAATAGCCCCTCATACCCAAACATCATTTAACGACGTTTGAATTACATTGGTCCCGGACAGTCACGCACATAAATTTCCAAATTTTTTAGAAATGACACGATAAACAGCGTTAAGGGATGCAGCTGTAATAACGGAAAAATACTTTTTTTAAACCGACCGGAAACAAAGTACTTTCTGTACAATTTTTTATACAGAAAGTATCATTTTACAGGCAAGTCCTTTTGGATAACTTTTTCGTCTCACCAGGGACCGGTAAAAAACCAAAAGACCGGAAAATCAGTTTTTACTATCCCTCTTTTAGTCAAGCTGGCCAACAAATAGCTTTCAAATTGTCTTTATTTTGATAGTTTGAAATTTTTATTACATATAAATAATGTAAAGTACAAAGAAAAAATATTACAAATTAACCCCAGCTTGAGCCATGGCCAATTTAATTATAATGCAACATACAGTGAAGTTCACATGTGGCGAACCCGTTTATAATGAGCAATCGCTAACAGCAAACCCCGTTCAAAATACCCAAAAAACCTCCGATATAGCAAACCAATTTCCGTGCAAGTTCCGTTCCGTGCGAGTTCACTATATACGGACTTTAGTGTATTGGTTTTCTATAGTTAAGAATTACTAACTTTTATTTAAGAACCGTAATTATACATGTGGAGTATGTTTGTAGTGCTCTTTATCGGTTTAAAAATTAATATTTACATGCTAACTGTGCTTGTAGTACTTTATGTCGAATTAAAAAAATTAGGTACGATAAAACACCGGAAACTGACTTTAAAGGTCTTTCCATTAATGTTTCCGGTCTATTAACATAAATACCTATTAGTAATAATGAAGTGGTTTAGTTGATATTTTTCTATGTTGTTCCTTTTACATCTTTTATGTAATAATGAATTCATCCTTTTATACCCATCGTAGTAGAGTTTAAAAGCGCGTAAAAGGCTTCTAGAACCGATTTTCGTGTGCACTTCATTGCTAAAATGTAAGACACAATTCAAATCATTTCTTACACCCTAAGAATGCAACATCGACTGGTCGTCCAAAAATCGTCGTGTGCAGGGGGTGGTGGAAGTAGTTTTTCCAAAAATTTGGAAAATTTTTTTTTTACATTTTTTGAATCTATAAAGTGTGCTCATGACTCCACCAAAAGCATATAGTAATATTACTATCAGAAACATTTATTTTTCAATGTTGAAAATATCGTTCCCAATGCTTTTATATGGAGTTCCCTATTAAACAAGTGCTCGCCCTGAAAACGCGTATTTATAATAATGTATAACTTGTTATAACTCGAGAACCCTTTGCTTAATCAAAAAAACACCTTCTGTAAACTTTGTGTATCAAAGATCAGGTGTAACAGAATTTCCCATATTTTATTTTGAATATTTCTCAGATTTTTTGTTAAGGTCTATTTCTTTAAATATAATATAATATCGGCTAGAGTTTTTTCCCATAACAGAAAAACATGTGGTTCGTATATTTTACACTCTTAAAGACCAGACAAGAGAGCTTTTCTAATTTTGACATAATATTTGTAATTTTAGGAAAATATATAGCCAATAAATGTCACACTTTAAACAAACTCTTAAGCTTTAAAAATGTTAAGTGGCTTTTAGATTCAGACCCTTGTCTATTGATTTATACTTTTCTTAATGTTTTCGGATTTAGTGACAGATATATATAGACCGAGAAATATTTTATATTTCCCTAAATTAAAACCAACTTTTCATAGTAGCTTTTCTTTATGTTGCGAATTTTCTTGTCACGATCATACATATGAACAGAACTTTTAAAGTTGATTATAGCGATATCAAAAACGACAAAATTGAGTTATTTTTTAGATTTGATGGACTTTGCTTCCTTATTTGATTTTCAGGTAAATAGATCCAGTTTTCACTGATTTTCCGTGTCACTTAATTTTGATCATATTGATTTCGTTTGGATATCGTAGTATTGCAAGTTTCAAAGGTCACGTATTGTTTAGACCAATGGTTCTTAAAATACTTCAAAGTGGTTAATTAGTAATAACTAAATGTAGCAAAATCAAACAATTACTAAAGGCTATGTAAATATAAGATTTGATTTGTCATATTTTTTAAGAGAAAATTGGAAATTTTCTGGAAAATAGCAGTTGAGTTTTTCACCGGGTTTTCTCAACTTAGGCTATATGCCAACCCGGTTTCGATTTTAAAAGCAAAAAATCGTAGGCACTTTCTTTAAAGGCAAAGTGTTTTTTTTTAATTGGTCAATTTTGATAAATAATTAATAAATTTTAAACTGGACATTACTAGGATGTTCGTTTCATTTTTTAGATCAGTTTAGGTAACTTTTGAAGTAGCTTTCTTTGTTTTCCGAAATTAGGTAATCTAGGGTGACTTTGAGCTTTAACTGAATTTTCTTATTTGTGGGTGTTCCCGTGGGACGTCTTTAAGAGTAGGCCATCTTTACTTAAATTAAGTCAGGGAAAATTTGATGTTTTGTTCTTTTTTTATGTCACTGACTGTATTTCTTGTCTCTGTTTTTAAACACAAAATTTTAGGAATAATATGTATATGTATAGGTTTTTTCCAATTTAGGTACGCCTACCCAAATATGTCAAATAAGAAGGGATAATCTGAGAGCAGTTTTTTTCAAGTTGTAAAGTTAAAATTTAGTTCCGTCTTAGAGTTTTGAAAAGTCAGTCGGGTTTTAAAATATAAGCGCGTGCTTTAAACTTTAACTTTTGTAAGTAATGTCAAGTATCAATTATTACACTGCCTCAACCCTTTCTTTATTTGACAAACTTGGATAATTTTAGACAATTCTGTGTATTTACTTTTGATTTGTGGGAAACTATTTTGGGATCAAAATGGGTTTTAAATCAGTTGATTAAAACATGGGTAATGTTGGTATTTTTATTAATTTATCAAGTTTTTGCCTATACTTGGGATTTTTATTTAAAGTCTAAAATACTTGGGAAGAGGGTGGAAATAGAATTGCCTAAAATAAAACATGATTTAGCTTTGTTTGTTTAATTTTGTCAAATAATTAATTTTGTCCCATTTTTCTCAAATTGTTTTTAATTTGTCATATTTTCATATTTTCATCTTTTTATTTTAAAATATACACTTGCCTAGTCCAGAAACAAGGCCTTTTTATTTAACAACAAAATTAAAAATAAAACTACAGATCTGATGAACAACCTATCGATTATTTAATGTTAGAGCAAGCTGAGTATAGTAGTGTATTATAGCTAAAAATTGGTAAAAAGCTAATTCAGATCAAATCAAGAAGTTTAGTTAATCTCAGATTGGCCTGATCTAAATAACTTTGATGGGCAGTTCATATCAGAAACATATCAAAACAAAACAGTGAAATATAGTGAAAAAGAAATATCATCCAATCGAGTAGCAGTTGTCTAGAGGTTTAAGATTTGAATTGGTAAGTAAGCTTACTCATGTACTAACAAGACTGTAGAACGCCAACATGGATTCAGCCCCGAGAACTACTTTGTTTTTCCAGAGGTCTACATTGTTTCAGATGAAGCGCACCAGGAAAGACTCGCATGTGTCATCTTGGTGTTGTGTTCCACTCTATCTCTGTTTCTATTGGGTTCATTCATTCATTACTATCTCACAAAATATTCACATAAAAACTAAATAAAGTAGTTGCCTTAAATAAATAATTAAATAAATATACATAATGACCGCTCGCCCGTTACACAGGGATCACAATGATTTTTGAAAAATGTTAATCGGACGCATAGTTTTTTTTTAATGACGCGACGAACGCGGCAGACACTGACATGCGACGAAGGGTCAGATATTTTACAAATGCACGGCGGGCCAGGCGAAACGCGACTCTATGTCTGGAGACAAGTCGAGACACACATAAGTTCGTTTTTCGTTTAACTCTCGCGGTTACAGATGTTTAAGTTGGTTTTTTGCTTGTGAATTGCGTTATGTATAAATGTTGTGCTTGTGTGATTTGGCCGTGAAGGGCCAAATATCAAAGGCTAGGCGTGAAGAAAAGGGAAATTTATTTCTATATTAGTATGTGACTCTCGCCCCCCCCCCTCCCCCGAAGTGGACTATTTTTTTGACATCAAGCTTTTAGGGTCCTCCCCCTTCCACTTTTTTCAAAGTTGGGAAAATTTTTTCTATAAGAATCATAGCAATGTTGGTTTTATTGACAAAACCAAAAACCAAATCGGAATCGGTTTGGTTGTTTTTGAGATATCAGGGTTTGTATGTAAAACTTTGAAGGGTCATATCTCAAACTATTTTTTTGCTCGACTTCCGGTGACTTGACAGCCCTTGACTGAACCTATTTCTACGGTAAAAATATTAATTTGTGGCTTTAGATGTCACCCACTTAGTGCATTGACGCGCAATAGGTCTCTGCGTTTTAAAAAAAAACAGCATTATTTTAAATTTCAATTATTTGCCTATATCTCGAGACGTCAAAATGAAAATTTTATAATAACTTTATCGATATGGCCTACGAAGATCTATAAACATCAGAGAAAAAAAAATTGATTAGTTTGGTACTTTTTGAGTTTTTGCCAAAGAACCATCAAAATTTGCCAAAAAGTGGTGCTACTTCAAAGTGTCATATTTTAAGACGCCGACAATTAATTTTTATTATCTCGACGGCGACAGATGCGTCCGTTAAAATTGTGTCTTCCAGGTGTAAACTAATTACGCTATGTCAAATTTTCTGTTTTGACATATTATGCCTATAGCGGGGAGTGGGGGGCTCAAATCAAAAGTCTCGATTCTAATATAGAATTTAGCGGAAGGCGCGTAGTTTCCCGTTCAAATATGGATTCCCGGAAGCCCGTATAGGGTCAAATCGAAAAAATGCACGAATCCATTTCGATTTAGTTTGTCGATGCCTATTATTGTGCCAAATTTCAGAGCTCTACGATAAGTTTAAATCTCGAATAAAAGCACTCACTGGCACCGTTTATGTAAGTGACGTCATCAGGCCAAAAAAAAATACAAAAATTTAATTTTTTAATAACAAAAATTATTTTTACTGTCAAATTAACAAAAAAACTTCAAATAAACTTTTTTGTAGGTCACACCCCTCCTCTCCAGGGCTCCTTAAATATAAAAAACCTTAAATTGGTTATATTTTGACAATTTATATCTCAGAAACGATTTTGCTGCATCACTTCCGGTGACTTGACAGCCCTTGATTGAACCTATTTCTACGATAACAAAATAAATTTATGTGGCTTTAGATGTCACCCACTTAGTGTATTGGCGCGCAATAGGTCCCTGTGGTTTTTAAAAACAGAATTTTTTTAAATAAATTTCTCTAAACAGAGACGTCAAAATGAAAAATTTATAATAATTTTAACGATAGGGCCTACCAAGATCTATAAACATCAGACAAAAATTTTTTGATTAGTTTGGTACTTTTTGAGTTTTTGTCAAAAAACCATCAAAATTTGCCAAAAAGTGGTGCTTCTTTAAAGAGTCATATTTTAAGACGCCGACAATTTATTTTAATTATCTCGATGGCAACAGATGCGCTATTGTGTAGGCTTGCAAAAAAAATACATAGTTTATTACCGTTAAAATTGTGTCTTCCAGGTGTAAACTAATTACACCATGTCAAATTTTCAGTTTTCACATATTATGCCTATACAATACAATACAAAACAATACAAGTTTTATTTTTCCAAAGATACAATTAAATGTAAATGGACATCGTCAAATTCTTATCTAGACATACAAAGGTGTATACAAAAAAGATTTAGGCTATATAAAATAAACTAAACTATTCCAAAAAACTGTTTATACTATAGAAACACTTTTCAATTGGGTAAGTCTTAACCAAATCTTTAAAAGAATTTATATTTTGAATATCTTGTATTTCCTGGGGAACTTTATTAAACATTTTAGGACCAAGATTTGTCACAAACATTTTTGTTTTGGTAAGCCTATTTTTTGGAATTAAAAATTGATTTTGATAACGCCTATTATACGTGTGGAATTCATTATTTCTTGAAAATAGATTCTTATTACTAAACACAAAAAGACAAATTTTGTAAATCACTATAGACGGGACAGTTAAAATTTTATATTTCTTAAAGAGAGGAACACAAGATGTTCTATTTGATACACCTGCCATGCATCGCACAACACGCTTTTGTGATTTAAAAACACTTTGAGCGTGCGGAGAGACCCCCCAGAATTCAACCCCATACAGGATGCGTGAATGGACAGTAGCGTAGTAAACATTTACTAGCTGCTGCGTATCAAGAACTGACTTTAAATTACGAACTGCAAAACAAAGGCTACTTATCTTTGATGATAAAACTCTGCAGTGCTCTGTCCATGACAATGTCTCGTCGACAATAATGCCAAGGGATTCTACCCATTCCTCTCGTTGCAACTGTTCATTTTGGCAGCGTAAGTCCAAGTCTAGATTTACTTCAGTGTGTCCAGTATGAAAAACCATAAAATGTGTTTTTGATATATTTAAAAATAAATTATTTTTTATAAACCAATCGCCTAATTCTTTGATAGCGTTATTTGCTGTGACTTCCATTGGGGCATTTTTCACCTTTTTAACAACTCCGGAGTTGTCATCAGCAAACGATACTATTTTACTTAAGGACACCTGTGATGGCAGGGGGTTCACAAACAGAAGAAACAGCACAGGACCCAGGACTGAGCCCTGGGGAACACCGACATTGACCACCAGGCCGCCCGAATCCTTGCGTCTCCCCGTATGATCAACCACCTGGACGAATTGTCGACGATATCTTAAATAGGAGTAAAACCAGCACAGATCTGTTTCTCCAACACCATAGAAGGTCAGTCTGTCGAGAACCATCTTATGATCTACGCAGTCAAACGCCCTGCTGAGATCACAAAAAATCCCAACAGGTCGCTCGCCCCCTTCCAGACCACTGAAAACCTCCTCCAGAAATTCAAGAATTGCTGTTGATGTCGACCTTCCAGCTCTAAATCCATGCTGTGATGAAACTAAGATGATATTGTTGTCTAGATGACTTAAAAGCCTTTGTAACATAGCATACTCAAATATCTTGAAAAGCAAGAGGTCAAAGAAATAGGTCTATAGTTCTCAGCGAGAGTGTCATCTCCCTTTTTGTAGACTGGGATGACTTTTGAACTTTTTAGTGCATCAGGAAAAATTCCCGTTTTCAAAGACAAGATTCTAACATTGCTTTTTTAAAAATGTTCGATGGAATATCATCAGGTCCTGATGATTTTTTGTTTTTAATTTTCTTTGAAAGCAGATTGTGTATTTCAGTTTCTGTAAAGTTGTAACTTGGCATGGGGGGATATGAGCTTTGCAAATTTTCGGATGTTTCAGAATCTATAGCTTTATTTTTGTTTAAGTGCTCTAAAATGCGAATTGGCGCGTTAACAAAAAACTCATTAAACTGATTTGCCACAGAAGTAGGTTCCTGCACAATCTTACCACTTTCATTTTTGATTATTAAACTTGAAGAATTTGATGAAAGGTTTTTCCCTCGTGTAAGATCGGACACTACCGTCCACACAGTTTTAAAAGGATTATCAGATTTAGAGATTTTGTTTTGATAAAACCTTTTTTTGGCAGTTTCCAGAAGTTTTTTATGTTTACTACGCTCTGCCCTGTATAGTGCGTCCAGCCCTAAGACCTCCCTTTTAAGCCTATGTAAATTTTTTAGATTTTGGCTTGATTGTTTAACATCTTGTGTTACCCATGATTTTCTGTTATTATCAAAATACTTTGGTTTAACTGGAAAAATATTATTAAAATGGGTTAAAAATGTATTATAAAATAAATCAAAATTTTCAGTAAAATCAGATACATTGTAAATAGGTGTCCAATCCTCCTCTTGAAGAGTGTGAATGAAAAAATCTATAATTTCTTCACTAAAATTTCTGCAATATTTTATGTGTTTTTCTATAGGTTTATTAGACAGACCAGTATTAAACAAAACTAATTCGTGATCGGAAAATGGAATATTTTCCGCTACAGCTTCAGTACAGTGATTTAAATTAGTGTAAATTAGGTCCAGAGTAGTTGAGACACTACAGCAGATTCTAGTTGGTACATTGACTTTGTTTTGAAGATTAAATCTTAACATTAAATTGCAGAGGTCAACTCTATTTACGTCAGTTAAGCTGTGGGGATTGAAATCACCCATTAGAATTATTTGAGAATTGGCTTTATAATAAACGTTTAAAAGTTGTTCTAGATTTTTTTCGAATACTTTGTAGTCGCCACAAGGTGATCTATAACATAAAAAAATTAAAATATATTTTTTGGGCGCATAATGCCACTTAACACCACATACTTCAAAGTGTTTCTCTTCACAAAAAATTTTGACGTCAAGTATATTACAGTTCACAGTGTATTTAGCCCATATTGCAACACCACCTCGTTCGTAGTTGCATCTTGAGAAATTGCTTACTAAGGAAAATTCTGGAATCACCATATTTTCAATATTAGATGATTTAGCCCAAGTCTCTGTCATACAAAGAAAATTAATATATAGCAGGGAGTGGTTCGGTTAAACCGCGAGAGTTAAACGAAAAACGGACTTATGTGTGTCTCGACTTGTCTCAAGACATATAGTCACGTTTCGCCTGGCCCGCCGTGCATTTGTAAAATATCTGACCCTTCGTCGCATGTCAGTGTATGCCGCGTTCGTCGCGTCATGGCATCACTCTTTGCTACTTTAAAAAAAAACTATGCGTCCGATTGACATTTTTAAAAAATCTTTGTGTTCCCTGATCTTTGATACACAAAGTTTACACAAGGTGTTTTTTTGATTAAGCAAAGGGTTCTCGAGTTATAACAAGTTATAAATTATTATAAATACTTGTTTTCAGGGCGAGCAATTGTTTAATAGGGAACTCCATATAAAGGCATTGAGAACGATATTTTCAACATTGAAAAATAAATGTTTCTGATAGTAATATTACTATATGCTTTTGGTGGAGTCAGAAGCCCACTTTATAGATTCAAAAAATGCAAAAAAAATGTTTTCCAAATTTTTTGAAAAATTACCCCCACCACCCCCTGCACACGACGATTTTTGGATGACCAGTCGATTTTGCATTCTTAGGGTGTAAGAAATGATTTAAGTTGTGTCTTACATTTTAGCAATGAAGTGCACACGGGGTGACACGATAGAAGCGGCTTTTAACTCTACTATCGGGCAGTTATATGTTCGTCGGATGTTTCGTGATCGTATTTGTATTAAAATTTTAAACTGTCCTTATTTTATGTAAAAAATCAGCAGAAACGTAGGTTAACCGACCTATTTTCGCTCGTAAATATTTCTCCCCTTCGCAGCTTTGCATAAAATGGGGTATCGACTTCCTCCGCGTTGTTGGGGGCCCGGAGGCAGTTCAGAAAATTTTCACTTCCGTGAAAAAGCAGTCGTAGTAAGATTGACGGAAGGTGGGGAAAAAGTCAAATTGCTTTTATTTTTCGTCGCTATGCCAAATTATATTTCTGCCACTATAATATACCGGGTGGCTCAAAAAAACCCGGACAATTTTTTCCATTATAACCTTTCAAATATACCCTATCTATATTTTTTTGTCCGCCATCTCAAACTGCAAGATGTACGAAATTAAAATGTACCCTTTAAAGATTGATATTTTGTGTTGCAAATATGTTTTAATTATTTTTTTTAAATTAGTAAAAAAGCTACATTCCACCACGCACAACGAGGTACAAATCAGTTCAGTAGTTCTAAAAAAAATATTTTTGACTTGACAATCATATCTGCATTTATTTCCTTATAAATATATTACTACTAAACTGATTTTAATGAAATAAAAAACATCCTGGTAAGAATTGATTGCTTTTTAAAAATCATGATTAAAGTTTATCACCATTTTAAAATTTAAGATTGCGGACAGTTTATTCTTATTTTCTGAAAAATGTCTTGTTTTAAATTATAGAAAGGTTATTGTCCCCCACACAATCGATGTAGTGGTCCTCAATAAACCTATTTTTGTTTCAACCATTCTTTTACAAATTATATGAATGTATTTCCTATTCTATCTGCATTCATTTCCTTATAAACTCGTTATTACTAAACCGATTTTATTAAAATAAAAAAAACTATCGTGAAAATTGATTGCTCTTTGAAGAGGCACGTTTATTCTTATTTTCCGAAACTGTTTTAGTTTTTTATAATCTTTAAAGAACTATCAATTGTCACCATGATTTTTTTAAATTCACTAAGATCGGTTCAGTAATAATGAGTTTATTAGGAAATTAATGCAGACATGATTGATTGACGTTATTTTGAAGAATCAAGTATGATTCTGTCCGCCATCTTAAATTTTAAGACAGCGATAAATTTTGATCATGAGCTTTAAAAAGCAATCCATTCGGTTTAGTAGAAATTAATTTATAAGGAAATAGATGCAGACATGATTGGCAAGGCAATTGTCTAATATTCAAAACAATGGTTGAAACAAAAATGTTTTTTTAGAACCACCTTACCTTCTTGTGTGTGGCAACGATGCAGCTTTCTTACCGATAAAAAAACTTTTTATCATGGTCGCAACACAAGACTAAATGATTATCTTTGAGGGGTACAATTTAGGCGGACAATAAATTATATTTAGTCAAAATTCTACGTCAAGTGCAGTTTTTCCCATTAAAATCGATGGTACAGTTCAAAGTTATAACGAAAAAAAAAATGCGGTTATTTTTGGCCCACCTGGTAGAATGCAAAAATATTGCTTGCCTGCGCAAGAAATATAATACATTTCTAAATGCTTCAATCGGTCTTGGCCATTGAATTGGCCACTGCACCGCACTGAAAAAAAAAAACCGATTTTATTATTAACAAATATTTGGTAAACCTGATTTCTGTTGTGCTCATTAAAAAATATTAAAAGCAAATATCATTAATTATTGGTAACCAACCTTTTTTAAAGTGTTTAGTTATAAATAATATTTCATTTGTTTCTTTAATAATTTGATGTTTTTTTAAATATGAATTGCCTTATATTAACCATAACCAAAATACTCTTTCTTTTAAGGTAACAGAACGTCTTTGTTATTAATACTTAAAATTTCCCAAATATAAATATACTCTTAATATTGGCAAATATTTTTTTGTGTTTATTACAACAACCATTTTTTGTATAATGTTATGGCGTGATTTTGTTATTATAACGGTCTGAATTGGTTTCTATTAATTACCTCGTAAAGTTCACAACAAATTTGGTTACTATTAACAAGCGATATTATCGAGCAATATAACTTTGTAACATCTCGGCTCGGGCCTTGTCGCGCGTAGATCGTGACGTTTCGGTTGACATTTTGTAGAGGAGAGCGGGGCTAGTTGAGCCACATTTTACATAAATGTAAATAAAAGCATTGCTATATTACTTACAGTTTTACAATTATAATATGTTTAAGGCAAATATTGGTTTTTTAAAACTATGCTTTCAAACTTAAAAAACACTTTTTTCTAGCACCCTTGCAAGCGGCCCAACTAACCCCACCCACGGAGTAAGTTCGGCCATACGATGGGGCAAGTTGGGCATGGTTGAATAATTAGGAACTGTATATATGCAACATAAAATAACAGGAAATTCTTAGATTATTTTTATTGATAATAATAAAATACTAAACTTTAACTTTCTTAAAAAACAAACAATATAAAGTAACCAAATTCTTGCTCTAGTCTGAATCGGAATTACGGTTTTAGCAAACATAAGTAAACCCTGCATCAGCACATGTTTCATGGGCCCAAAACTTGTAAGTTAAACATGTACCCATTTTTCTTTTGGTTTGCTCTTTGAGAATGGTTCCATGCAGACTAGACAAAATGTTTCCTCTTCATCATTGCTGTCATCTTTCAGTGTCCTTTTCTGAGTAGTTTTTCTATGCTTCTTTTCCTTGAAGACATTTTCGGTTACAGATTTTTCTTTTTTTTTAAACTTTTTTCACGTTCCAACTCTTCTTTAACCGGAGTTTCAGTTAGTATAGCTGTTGACCATTTTCTTCAGTTGATATTTTTGGTCTTTTTTTCGCCAGCTTTCGGAAAAGCACGAATTTTTAAAATTTCCCTGGATCGATTGGTAATAATAGATCAAACAATTTTAAGTCACGGGGTGTTTGCCTCAAATTTGAGTTGAAGGGTCTGTGTGATGTCATAAATAAATAAATGGCGGCTTTTTTACTGTTTTTTCACAATCTTTGGCTTATAATTTCTGCCAATAACTTAATTCTACAGAAAAACTAATCGTTTTTTGTTTGCAAGAGAACACCAATCAAGATTGTGAAGAAATTAGCTTTATATCTCCAAGACTAACAAAGATACCGCGTGAACAAGTCCACATCTAGGTGGCCTAATTTCCATAAGAGGATAAAAAACAGATTGAATATAGCATATATTAATAAGAGACCGCATTATGCCCGATTCCGGTCGAAAGCGTTTCAGCGTTGCCAAAGGTAACTTTGATAAATAACTACAGGCGCAAGTCGTCGCAGTCTTCAATCGCGGAGGCGGACAATCTAAAACATTTGTTTAGGGCGTTACTTACGAGGTCCAAAAAAAAATGGCTCTGTAATGAAATAGCGCGTATCAAAATAGCGCGTATCAAAATAGCGCGTATCAAAATAGCGCGTATCAAAATAGCGCGCTCATTTGAGCGCGTGTTCAAAATAGCGCGTATCAAAATAGCGCGTGTTCAAAATAGCGCGTACCACAACGGCGCGTGATCAAAATAGCGCGTATCATAATGGCGCGTGTTCAAAATAACGCGTATTAAAATAGCGCGTATCAAAACAGCGCGTATCAAAATGGCGCGTGTTCAAAATAGCGCGTATCAAAATAGCGCGTATTCAAAATAGCGCGTATCAAAATAGCGCGGGTTTAAAATAGCGTGTGTTCAAAATAGCGCGTCGTAAAATAGCGCGTCTAAAGATCGCCATTACAAACGTCGTTGTTACAAAATAGTTCGAGTAAGGGGTCTCTTTCTAACATATTTTTTCAAAAAAAAAACTTTTCTGACTTTTTTCCCGGGATCCTATACCGAACCAAACCGAACCGATTCAAACCGCACCGAACTGAAATAAACCAAACCAAACCGAAACATTTTTTCAAAAAATTATTTCCCTAAATTAGCTTCCCGATCCTTATTTTGGTAGGTTTCTATTCTGACCTGTGACTTGGTGACATTTTTTTTTGGTGGAAAAAGGTCAGGGAGTTACTGGAAAAAATGTTTGGGTTCGGTTTGGTTCGGTTCCGTCCGGTTCGGTTCGGTTTTCGGTTTTATATGTTAGAAAGAGACCCCTTAGTCGAACTATATGAGCTGTGTTAAGTATAGCAAGCCATCGGTTTATTTAACGGTTAAGTAAGTATAACTTATCTGACCTTGCTCAAACTGTTTAGGTGAATATACCTAAGCAGACCTGATACGCGCTATTTTTTACACGCGCTATTTTAATACGCGCTATTTTGATACGCGCTATTCTAATCACGCGCTATTTTGATACGCGCTATTTTGATACGCGCTATTTTGATACGCGCTATTTTGAACACGCGCTATTTTGATACGCGCTATTTTGAACACGCGCTATTCTGAACACGCGCTGTTTTGAAAAGCGCTGTTTTGATACGCGCTACTTTGATACGCGCTATTTCGTTACAGAGCCAAAAAAAAATAGGTCAAAATCTGTTCCTTGGAGATACACACATCACAGATTCTCACTGCGGACTAAAATGAGCAAAGGCGACTTTGCCGCGTGGGTGGCGCTGGCATCTGACGTCTAATTGTCGGGTTAATAGGGGTTTCTCAACGTGCCCCTATGCCCAACCAGCCCCGCTCTCCCCTACGTGTGAGCCGCGGTCTAGACCGAACCGACCCGACGCCCTACGTAGCATTGTATACAGACCGTCGGAGACAGTGAGACAGTGTGCCCAAAAATCAAGGGGACGCCATGTTTTGGGAAGAACATTGACCAAACATTGTTTAGTTTTTGTGATTTTATACTAAGACGGACCTAAATACGCGGGTATTTTTATGGCATCATAATGGTGTTTTGGTTGCAAGACTCGAAGTGAACAAAAAGTCATCAGGAATAACGCTTTAAAGGTAGAAATATAGCTTCAAGAAAAAAAACGTATTCATTGTATAAACTTTTTGTTCTGTGGAAACTGATTGCTTTGTAAACAAACAGTAAATAGGATTGATTTTTAATTAACTGATTTATGTGCTAATTGACGACAAGTAGGTATCCACAGGCGTAGGTTTTGTTTGTTTTTAATATAAAATTCATACTCTTTTTTTTTGTTTTCAGATTTCCGCTTAAAGATGGAAACAAATCTGGCTTTGTTGGTTAAAAACATGCATCTTGCTGATTGGTCTTCCACAAAGATCCTATTAGAAATCACAAAAACTATCCTATTTAAAGAGCAGTAAGTATAGTATGTGTTATTTATTATTTGTTTTAGAATGCTTTATATTTGTATTTTGTGATTTTAATAATTTTAAATTTGATGTCATTTGAATCATGGCTTCAATTCTTTGAATTAATTATTAAAGATTTTTAAGCAAAGAGCCTTTAGTATGAAAATGTGAAGTTTAAACCTTTTAACTTAAAGCAAACGTTTAATGTTCTGTACAGTGGCGTACATAGAAAAAAAATTCGGGGGGGGGGTCCCGAGACGGTTTCGGGGGGGGGGGGGGGGGGGGGGGAGAGAGATAAAATATGTGGAAAATATCTAAAAAAACTTAACTTTGAGTGGGGGGCCCAGGCCCCCCTTTATATATTTTTTTTTATTTGTCAAACACACTGTGTTTTTTTTTTATTACAATCTAGTCAGTAAGACTAATTAGCAATTTTGTTTTAACTTAATTTACTAGAAAAGTCAGATTTAAACTTAGGGTTCACTCAACAGTTCTCCCCGCTTTGTTTAGTCTGTAACTCACAATTGTGTTGTGTTTATAGCATTATTTTGTTTTATGTGTAATTCACTTAGTTTACTAGCTCAAACGGCTTCACTCTTTTTAGTCTTCGAACTAGCATAGTATTGTCTAGAAGCTGAATTGCTTCCACATTCACATGCCGATGGAGTCTATCTTCATGGCTTTTTGCGTACTTTTTTATAGTCTCTGCTACAGTTTCGATTTTTAGATCTCGATGAAGGTCACTATTTCGAACGTACCAAGGTGCATTCACAATGTTTCTTAATACTTTATTTTGAAATCTCTGTACAACTAGAATGTTATTCTCTTTAGCACAACCCCATAGTTGAATACCATATGTCCATACTGGTTTCAGTATTTGTCTATAAAGCAGTAACTTATTATGAATTGTTAAATTGGACTTCCTTCCAATTAGCCAGTTCATTTTTCTATACCTTATCTCAAGTTCTTCCTTTTTTTTCTTAACATGTGCTTTCCAGCGCAATTTGGCATCAAGTGTCATACCTAGATATTTTGCCTGATTCGAATATGGTACTCGAATGTTGTTAATTGTTATTTGTATGTGATTTATATTTTTGTTTGTAAAATCAACATGAATTGATTTGGTTTCATTTAATTTTATTCGCCACTTTGTGGTCCAACTGTGAACTTGGGTGACTGCATCCTGAAGTTTTTCTATGCATTTTTCAATAGATTTTTCTACCGTCAATAAACCAGTATCATCGGCAAATGTTGCTAAGTGACAATTTTCTGGCTTTGGGATATCACAAGTGAATAATAAGTATAGATAAGGGCCTAGTACGCTACCCTGGGGCACGCCTGCTTGAATTTCTCTTAAATTGGAGTATGAGTCTTCCTGTTTTACTCTAAAATGTCTATCAGATATGTATGATTCCAAAATATCCGAATATTGTTTTGGCAGAAACCGTTTTAGTTTAAAATTAAGGCCTTCATGCCACACTTTGTCAAATGCTTGTGCTACATCTAGAAAAACTGCAGAACAAACTTTTCCCTCTTCTAGTGCTTTTTCTATTATATTAGTAATTCTGTGTACTTGATCTATCGTGGAATGCTTGTCTCGAAAACCAAATTGATGAGATGGAATAATTTCTTGTCTTTCTATGATGGGTTTTATTCTTTTAAGCAATAATTTTTCATAGAGCTTGGATATAATTGGCAGCAAAGATATTGGCCTGTAAGATGACACGTCATGGAGTGGTTTTCCCGGTTTTGGAATCATGATAACTTCTGCAACTTTCCACAGTTTAGGTACATACCTAAGCCTAAAAGACGCATTAATTAGGTTGCATAGTTTTACGATAGCTTTTCTGGGGAGTTGTTTTATGACTACCCCGTTAATAAGATCATACCCTGGGGCTTTTTTCGAATTAATATTTTTGATTTCTGATAATATTTCTTTTGGTGATGTAAGCTTAATATGGTCCTCGATTTGATGGGGTTCATTTAAATGAAAGTGTTCATCTGGTGCTTCGTGGGGCTGAAATGTTTTTTCTAAATGACTTGCAAAAATATCTGCTTTTTCTTCGTTACTCCTTGCCCACTGCTTGTTAGATTTTCGTATGGGTGGAATTTGGATAATTGGTCTTTTAAAATCTTTGGTTGCTTTCCAAAGGGAATAGTCGGTATTTTTATCATCTGTAAGGTCATTAAGAAAATGGTTAATAGATTCATTTTTTATTACTAGAATTTCTCGCCTAATGCGCTGCGTCATGTTGTTGAGATTTGTTTTGTCCCGAGGATCACGGCTTTGCTGCCACTTTCTTCTTAGTTTCCTTTTTTCCAATATAAGGTCTCTAATTTCCTTTGGATAGTTTTTTCCCTTAAAAATTATCTTTGGTTTTGGACTGTTTTCCCAAGCTGCTTGTTGAATATTTGTAACAAAATATTCAACTTCTTTATCGATTTGTTCTGGTGTTTGCAATGGTACTGATAGGTTTATTTTTTCTGACAGACTTTGTTTAAAACTAATCCAGTCAGTCAGTTTATTAACTAGTGAGATATTTGCTTCTTTCTTTATTATGTTTTTACTAAGAGTTAGAATAATAGGTGAATGATCTGAGTGTAAATCAAAACTTTCTCCTATATCTACAAAGCTTAAAGATATATTTTTTACTATAAAAAAATCAATTAGATCTGGAATTTTTCCTGGATCTGTTGGATAGTATGTGGGCTTACCAGTTGATATCGGCTCACATTGATATTCACTAATAGCTTGCAAAAGTTCTTTTCCTTTAGAATTCGTCAGTCTAGATCCCCAGTAGGTATTTTTTGCATTAAAGTCACCTCCAACTATAAAACGGTTTCCTAATTTTCTGAGAAAATTAAGATATTGATTTTTCTTTAGTAAGTGCCTTGGTGGTATATAGACAGCACTTATGACTAATGTATATGTTTTGGTTTTTACACTTACTAATGTAGCTTGAATCTCTATGGTTTTATATCCCATCTCCTCATAGTGTGATATATTTTCTTTAATTATTACAGCACTTCCCCCATGTGCAGTATTGCTAGGGTGAGTTGTATGATACACTTTATAACCTTTAAATTTAATGTGAGACTGGTTAGTGAAATGCGTTTCTGACACAAGACAGACGTCAATTTTTTCTATGTCTAGAATAACTTGCAAGTCTTGCTGATGTTGCAAGAGACCATTGGCATTCCAAGCTAGGATTCTAAGATTACTGACCATTTTGAGGCATATTGGTAGCTCCGTTATTGCTACTTTCTAGTTTAGTTAATCGCTCATCAAGTTTGTTCAATTTCTCCAAAATTAATTGTAGTGTTTGTTCCATAGTATTTTGACTACTGATATTAATATCAGGTATAGTAGCTGTTGCTGCTACTTGGCTGTATGTCCTTGTCACAGAGTTTTGTGTGACTGTGTTTCTTGTCTGTTGGTTTTGTCTATTTGTACTCAGGTTTGGTATGAGATTCGGTTTCTTAGGTTTATTTTTCAATTTTTGTATTTCCTTAGCAACAAGGCATCCTCTGTAGTTAGCAGGATGCTTGCCTCCACAGTGGATGCATTTTGGCTCAGATTCTTTTGGTTTGGGGCATTCTACAGTAAGATGTTTCCCCGTGCATTTCACGCAACGTGGTTCTTTAGCGCAATATTTTTGCGTGTGTCCATAAGATTGGCATCTTTTGCATTGAGGGACTAACTTTGAGGTTTTTAGTGCTTTTATTTCCACTTCAATCCCAAGGATACTGGAAATTTCAAAAATTTTGTTGATATCTTCCTCGTGGCTAAATGTGAGCATAAACATGTTAAGAGGTTGTCTTGTTCTCCATTTAAGTTTGTTGCTGGCCTCCAGTGCCTTAAAACCTTTTTTTTGTAGATCAGCTACAATTTTTTGTGGGTCACATGAGAAGTGTAGCCTATTCGCTATTACTCTAATTGGCCTTATTTGTTTGTTTTCGTATGAGTGCCATTGATGCTTTATTTCATTAAGCATTTTAGTAACCAGCCGATAGCTGTCTGCGTCTTGTACATTTATTTTAATATTTTCGTTATTTAAAACTTTTATTTTAACTCCTTGTATGATATTTAACTTTTCATAAATATCATTAAAATTATTTACGCCATTTACCATAATCGGTGGAGGTAATGGAGCTTTTTTAACCTTAGTTGGGGGTTCTTCATTTTGTGTTTTATTGGAGGGCTCTCCAGTGCACGAGCTTTGTTGTGGTGGTTTATATATGCCACTGGTTCTGTATTAAATTTACAAATATATAAAATTTATTTTCTTTTTCAGGTCAGCACTGACTTGGAGGTGGAGAAAATAATTGAACAAAGGAGAAACATTTTAAAAAAACATGCGCTACCCATGCTGCCTTTCGTAATGAACCAGCTTTGCAAAAAAAAACAAAGATTACGAGCCACCATAAAAAAAATTGTGATGTGACAGATCAGTCATACATTACCAGACTTCATGTCTCTGAGACTACAACCTTATTTTATAAAAAAAATATTTAGTTCTTTTTTATTTATATATTAGGTATTGCAGTAGAGTAAATTTGTAGGGTATTTACAAAGAAATACAGGTGTGTGATCAAAATTGGTTTCCTTATTTCCATTAACCCTATAGAAATATACAGGGTGTTCATTTTGAAATTTCCCAACCCAGATTTCTCGAAAATGATTTTTTTTGAGAAAAAGTAAAAACAGGTCAATTAATTTATTAAGGAGGACACATTTTGGCTATCTTACAGTTTTTGAAAAAATAAGTGAATATGTCAAAAACAAATTAATGGATTTTCAAAATTTTTACACCTTTGTAAAGACATAAAAAATGTACCCCTCAAAGGGGGTGTGTACTACAAAAATTTTAAGATAGCCAAAATGTGTCCTCCTTAATAAATTAATTGACGTGTTTTTGATGTTTTAAAAAAAAATCATTTTCGAGAAATCTGGGGTGGGAAGTTTTAAAGTGAACACCCTCTTTATTAAACAGAACGTGAAACCTACAAATACCTTATTAATGCAAAATAACTAAATATAATTACAGCTACTAATTATATAATAACCCATAATTAATTAATTTAATATTAAATAAGAATGATCCTTATAATAAATATACAGTATATTGATAATTAAACTCACATATATTTTTAAATACCAACAATATATTAGTGCTTAATGTAGCTTTTTTTAAACTATTACCAGACGATTTTGTTTTTATTAACAAATATTTGTTTCAATTGTTAAAATTTATGAATTGTTACCTGCAAACAAATATCTAATAAGCCAAATATGGGCAACGCATTTGGTAACAGTTACAAAATGTTTGTTATTGTTACAAAAGTCTTCTCTCAGTGCGGGCAAATGTAAAATCGGTAGGGTTGCCAGATTTCCTAGAGGCATCACAACGACGGCGGGGAATAAGTTAGATTACTTTTTGATCAACTGAAAGTTTAGGTTAACATCGGTTTTGACTTCCCTAATTAAAAAATCGTTTTTTGAAAAAAAAATTTGGCCGAATTGCATCCCGGTATAGGTAAGTTGCATCCCACCCCAAAAACCTACTTGGTCAGATAAAATAAAACTTAAAAGTGTTGCCGCGTCTCCCTCATTTTATGGATTTAAGTAAAATTACGCGGTTAGAATAGGTTTTGCTTGGTTTGGTTTTGTTAGGTTAGGTTAGTGCAAGACTTGATTTGGTTTGCTTCAGATTATATCATTGGTTAGAGGTAGGCAGATATAAAAATACGTTTGATTAGGTTAGATTTGGTTAAGCACGTCAGTATCAGGGTTTTTGGGAGCAGAATGTAAAATAAGAATATTGGCAGCTCTTAGAATGAATAAACAGAGAAACGATGGAAAATGGTTAGATGCTGTAGAGACTGGTTTTTTGGCTGATGGCGAGCAAGCAGAGTACTTCTACTTAAGCATATATCGAACACAAAGACTGGTAGACGTACTAAGAGAATAGGCACATGTACTAAAAGAATATACTCGATGGACAGTTCATTTACTGGTCCACTTTCCCACTTCGGCTGATCTAAAGTTTTAACTTTATTAGCAACTCGACAAAAATCACATTTAAAACGTCTGATATTTTTTCTGGAATTTCTTTTGTTTATAACTTGAATAATTTTTATAAACAACTTGTTTTTTTGATGTGTGTTCATTGAACTACTCTTTTCATAATAATTCTTGAGACCGTGGACTTATGAATACCACAAAAGTGTCCAACCAAGCGCAAAAGTGACTTCTGGCGAGGGTTTAGAAAACCTTGTTGTTACTCTTGGGTGAAAGTTCGCTTCGAAATCTGTCTCAAAGAACTTAATTTCGAATTAAACACGCAGGCAGTGGGAACAAAAGATTTTGAACTGTAGAAACTATGTATAGATTGTAAATACCCCAGATGCAACTAGCCAGGCTGTTTTAGGGCTCTTGAGCCCCATACTTATTACCTGTATAATGCCAAAAATAAACTACTAGGGTTTAAAGGTTTAAGAATTTGTTTTTCTAGGCAATAGAATCAAATTTTTAAGACATTTTTGTGGTCTTTTCAGGACTGGGAACAGCTGGGAGAAGTCCGAATGCGAGCAAATCTCGAAAAAGCGGGACGCCTGGCAACCCTTAGGTTGAGATGGCTTAGTACACCTCAAAATAAATTAAATTAAAGCTGAGTAGGTAGTTTTCGGAAAAATCGCGCAGCAGACAAAAAATTTAGGAAAAAAAAATGGCACCGCAGGTAAAAATTTTCAAAAAGTTAAATGACAGAGTTACATTCTGAAGAAAATATTCGCATTATAAAAACCTAGTAGAAAATTAAAAAAAAATTGCGCCGCAGACAAAGATTTTATAAACATTAAATATTATTTAAAAAACAAGACGCCAAAGAAGAAATATTTTGGTAAAAAGAAAAAAATGGTGCCCTAAGCAAAAATTTTAGGCAAATAAATTACTTACCTAATTTAAAGGAATACATGGTACGACCAAATGCAAAAAGTTTGGTTAGTTTTAAAAGTACAGAGAAGCGCATATGCTTGACTGAAAAATTTATATTATTTAAATAGTTTAAAGTGTAATAACTGTAAATAATTAAAGTGATCAAAATGAACAAATCTCGGCCGTGGTATGTTATTGATTATAAATTCAAACTCATCAAGCTTCCATCGTCCCTGATATTCTCCATATTTTCTACAAAAAATTTCAATTGATATTCCAAGTGGTGAACCAATCCTGCAGAAGGTGTAGTTTCAGGCTCCTAACTACCTATCGGTCCCAAAAAGGACTTGGGAGGTCCTAGAATATGGAACCGTATTGCAGGAGGTGTACAAAATTTTATTATCGGTTTAACCCTCCATCAGGGGTATTCTGTATCTATATTTTAGCATACAATAAAAACAACTTCTTGTTTTATACATATAAGAATCATATTAAAAAAATTGCAATAAATATAAATAGAGATAAATATCTTAAAAAACAATCTTTGATGTTAGAAGTTTAACTTAAGCCCTGAAATTTTACCACTTACGCTAAGGTCCAAAACTTGATACTTAAGTGCAACTTTGACAGCACTTGCAAGTGCGTAAACTAAGTGGAACTTAGCACTAAGGCCGAAGTGAGAAAGTGGTCAACTATGGACAAATGACTCAAGAATTGGTGCAGGCCAGGTGACCCAAAATATTAATAAATTATTTTTAATGACACCGAAGAAAGACATTCTCCCAAATATGTATATCTAAGCAAGGCACCAACCCTAAGCGAGAAAGCGCTGCACTTGCTTAAATGACCTGTCACAGCGAACTTCGTTTAGCGAACAGGAATGCCCAGTGACCCACCTGGATATCAAGTGACCCACCTGGATATCAAATAGGAGTGCAGAGAATGATTTAAAGGATAGATCTGTGGCATGATAAAAATAGTCTACTTTTCAAACCTAAGGGTCATCCAACCTCTAGTACTAATTCTTTTGCTAATAAATTTGTAAATAAGGTCTAGATACTGCTTGATAGAATATTTTAGAGGAGCTGCATCCAAGATTGGAATCGCCATCGTTTACTACACTAAAATTTAAATAAAAAAGTGGAAAGAAAAAAATATATATTTCAAAAACTCCGGTTATCAAAGAATCGACCGGGCCGGCCGGCTGTATTACATCATCCTGTTTTATCCCTTTAAGTCATAAAATATCCCAAACCAGAGTAAGGCCAAAGAAAAATCCTTACATCAACCGGTTCATATTGCTCCCAAAGGACTGATACGGATAACGCACCACACTATATGGACGGTAGACCGTAAGACACTAAAAAAAGTCTGGTACAAAAAATTGAAATGGGCTTTATAATGGGTAGCTACCTATTGATCCTATTATACATATTGTTTATAAAGATGGAAATATTGGTTTTTTACTTTTGTTGTTCCTTTAGTTAAAATGAAGTTACAGGTTAAAATTTTATCTTTAACAGGAATACGAAGGTTGTTTTTAAGTTTTGCATATACAGCTGGAATAAAAAAGTAGATAACTTTTATTCTCCACGAAAATTAATGCACTTTTGCATGCGCTCAAACCAAACCAGTTGTCAAAGCTGTAATTTCATTCGTTTGTTGGTACTGTCAAAATTGCAATCTTGCAGGCGTCGACTGCTTCCTCTGACAACTGAAATTTTTGACAACGCAGTCTATGTATGGAAGACGGTCCAATAATTCGACGTTTTGTTGGGTTAAAAATTCAATGGTTTTTTGTGCTTTGTGCGAACTTGCATTGTCTTGTCTCGTCGTTCGGGGTTCGTTTGCCGAAGGTCAGCGATAACTGGCAAAGAAATGGTATACCAAACGGCAGTAACAGTCCTTTGATCTTCCAGAGAAATGGTTCTTACATGGCCTGCTTTTGAAACAAATGTCGCGCTCATCTTTTTGGATATACTTCGAGAACGGATGACTTTTTTGGCTTTTCTTCATCTTGGAACACCCAAACAGACGACCGACGTTTATTTTCGGGTTAATATAGACAAATCCACGATTTATCACCACTGACAATGCTGTACACGTTTTTCGCGTTTCCTGTCTCAAGCGGTCTAGTCTTTAACAATTAGACAAATTAAGCCTATCTTCTATCTGTTGTTCGGTTAATGGATGCGGTGTCCAGCGGGAAACTAATAATCTTACCCCCAATTGTTAATGCAATTTTTAAAAAAATTAAACGTTTTTAAAATCACCAATGAAGCCTCAATCTCGCGATATATCACATGTCGATCTTCCGTGAATAGCATGCGCACAGCATCGATGTTTTCCTGGATGAGAGCTGTTTTTGGTGCATCTGGCTTTGGATCTTCGCTACGGCTAATCCGTTCATGTTTGAATTCTTCATATCAACAAAAAACTGTCGACTAACGTGGTTCTTCAATACCCAGAGGCAGATCTAGAATCTTTATTTGGGGGGGATATCATAATAAATATTGCATAAAACTATTTTACACAGTGACCAAAAGGTGTAATCTGTGTGTCGAAACTAATTACAGTTTGAGATTTGGGGGAAGGACTTTTTCCTTTTTCTCCTCCCGTAGATCCGCGCCTGCATTACCGAAAACAGAAATCAACTCGGCAAGACATTCTTGTTGAGATAATTTTTTTCGAAAGTTGTAAAAAATTATATGCCGCAAATGTTCTCAGTTTGATTCCATTTTTCGACAGATTTTCTAACTTAAAAAATTCACAGTGTAGCTATAAAATTATATGTATCGCACTGACGATTTCAATTTAGGTTAGTTAAAGGTTGAGGTTAAGTTATAGTAATTACATTTGATCAGTGTCGCCATCTATGTTTCTATATGCAAGACAGCCCACGTATACTGTCGTCCCTAATGTACAAATTTTACATTTTAAGAAAAAAGGGTTTAAAGTTTTACAGATTTTTATTAGGGACTTATTGGAATAAAACCTGACTTTATTTTATACTCGACTTTATTCTGAGAGATTTAAAAAGAAAATTGACAGCTAACCTCTCAAAATTGGCATACCAATGTTAAATTTAAAAATAAAGTCGCTAACTTTCATTTAATAAATACAGACACTAATAAATCCGGTTCTTAAATACACAAAGGCCGAATTTTGAAAGAAAGCAGCTGTTTTTATATGTAAATCTGTCACAATGAGCTCGATTTTAAAATAAGAACAGGTTTTATTCTAATAAGTGTCTATTGTCTCATAATTAAAAGTAAAAAATAAAACCGCACAATTTTTATTTCAAATTATAAGGCAATAAAAAAGTATAAAATTTTAAACCCGTTTCTCTCAAAACGTAATTACGCGCACAATAAATAAGAACTGATTTAAACCAAGACACTACAAAATTTTATATATTGTTAATTATATTACGTTTGGTTTAAATTTGCAATGGTCAGTTGGGTGCCCAAAAGCTTAACATTCTTACCTTTAGCCGATAGAGACTTTTGGACGTATATAAAGATTGAGATACATATTACATATTTGCGTATAGTGTATTTTTGATTTGAATATAAATCGAGGATGCACGAAAAATAAAAATTTTACGATGGTTTAACTGAATCGTATTTGGATGGGTTGATTTGGTAAATTTTCCCCTATAGTTATAAACATATTTGACTAATTTTACATAACATTTTTTTAACTAAACCACACTCCCTTTTCTCCTCACTTTAAATGCTCTCTGCCTTTCTTACTAATCCCTTAGTTAGTGAGATAATTCCCTAACAGAGTGGGCCCGAAAGAGATACAAAAGAATGGACCAACACAGGAAACGCCAGACAGGCGAAGAAGTATGTTTTTTTTTTTTATTTGTCAAACACACTATGTTTTTTTTTATTACAATCTAGTCAGTAAGACTAATTAGCAATTTTGTTTTAACTTAATTTACTAGAAAAGTCAGATTTAAACTTAGGGTTCACTCAACAGTTCTCCCCGCTTTGTTTAGTCTGTAACTCACAATTGTGTTGTGTTTATAGCATTATTTTGTTTTATGTGTAATTCACTTAGTTTACTAGCTCAAACGGTTTCACTCTTTTTAGTCGTCGAACTAGCATAGTATTGTCTAGAAGCTGAATTGCTTCCACATTCACATGCCGATGGAGTCTATCTTCATGGCTTTTTGCGTACTTTTTTATAGTCTCTGCTACAGTTTCGATTTTTAGATCTCGATGAAGGTCACTATTTCGAACGTACCAAGGTGCATTCACAATGTTTCTTAATACTTTATTTTGAAATCTCTGTACAACTAGAATGTTACTCTCTTTAGCACAACCCCATAGTTGAATACCATATGTCTATACTGGTTTCACTATTTGTCTATAAAGCAGTAACTTATTATGATTGTTAAATTGGACTTCTTTCCAATTAGCCAGTTCATTTTTCTATACCTTATCTCAAGTTCTTCTTTTTTTTTCTTAACATGTGCTTTCCAGCGCAATTTGGCATCAAGTGTCATACCTAGATATTTTGCCTGATTCGAATATGGTACTGGAATGTTGTTAATTGTTATTTGTATGTGATTTATATTTTTGTTTGTAAAATCAACATGAATTGATTTGGTTTCATTTAATTTTATTCGCCACTTTGTGGTCCAACTGTGAATTTGGGTGACTGCATCCTGAAGTTTTTCTATGCATTTTTCAATAGATTTTTCTACCGTCAATAAACCAGTATCATCGGCAAATGTTGCTAAGTGATAATTTTCTGGCTTTGGGATATCACAAGTGAATCATAAGTATAGATAAGGGCCTAGTACGCTACCCTGGGGCACGCCTGCTTGAATTTCTCTTAAATTTGAGTATGAGTCTTCCTGTTTTACTCTAAAATGTCTATCAGATATGTATGATTCCAAAATATCCGAATATTGTTTTGGCAGAAACCTTTTTAGTTTAAAATTAAGGCCTTCATGCCACACTTTGTCAAATGCTTGTGCTACATCTAGAAAAACTGCAGAACAAACTTTTCCCTCTTCTAGTGCTTTTTCTATTATATTAGTAATTCTGTGTACTTGATCTATCGTGGAATGCTTGTCTCGAAAACCAAATTGATGAGATGGAATAATTTCTTGTCTTTCTATGATGGGTTTTATTCTTTTAAGCAATAATTTTTCATAGAGCTTGGATATAATTGGCAGCAAAGATATTGGCCTGTAAGATGACACGTCATGGAGTGGTTTTCCCGGTTTTGGAATCATGATAACTTCTGCAACTTTCCACAGTTTAGGTACATACCTAAGCCTAAACGACGCATTAACTAGATTGCATAGTTTTACGATAGCTTTTCTGGGGAGTTGTTTTATGACTACCCCGTTAATAAGATCATACCCTGGGGCTTTTTTCGAATTAATATTTTTGATTTCTGTTAATATTTCTTTTGGTGATGTAAGCTTAATATGGTCCTCGATTTGATGGGGTTCATTTAAATGAAAGTGTTCATCTGGTGCTTCGTGGGGCTGAAATGTTTTTTCTAAATGACTTGCAAAAATATCTGCTTTTTCTTCATTACTCCTTGCCCACTGGTTGTTAGATTTTCATATGGGTGGAATTTGGATAATTGGTCTATTAAAATCTTTGGTTGCTTTCCAAAGGGAATAGTCGGTATTTTTATCATCTGTAAGTTCATTAAGAAAATGGTTAATAGATTCATTTTTTATTACTAGAATTTCTCGCCTAATGCGCTGCGTCATGTTGTTGAGATTTGTTTTGTCCCGAGGATCACGGCTTTGTTGCCACTTTCTTCATAGTTTCCTTTTTTCCAATATAAGGTCTCTAATTTCCTTTGGATAGTTTTTTCCCTTAAAAATTCTTTTGGTTTTGGACTGTTTTCCCAAGCTGCTTGTTGAATATTTGTAACAAAATAATCAACTTCTTTATCGATTTGTTCTGGCGTTTGCAATGGTACTGATAGGTTTATTTTTTCTGACAGACTTTGTTTAAAACTAATCCAGTCAGTCAGTTTATTAACTAGTGAGATATTTGCTTCTTTCTTTATTATGTTTTTACTAAGAGTTAGAATAATAGGTGAATGATCTGAGTGTAAATCAAAACTTTCTTCTATATCTACAAAACTTAAAGATATATTTTTTACTATAAAAAAATCAATTAGATCTGGAATTTTTCCTGGATCTGTTGGATAGTATGTGGGCTTACCAGTTGATATCGGCTCACATTGATATTCACTAATAGCTTGCAAAAGTTCCTTTCCTTTAGAATTCGTCAGTCTAGATCCCCAGTAGGTATTTTTTGCATTAAAGTCACCTCCAATTATAAAACGGTTTCCTAATTTTCTGAGAAAATTAAGATATTGATTTTTCTTCAGTAAGTGCCTTGGTGGTATATAGACAGCACTTATGACTAATGTATATGTTTTGGTTTTTACACTTACTAATGTAGCTTGAATCTCTATGGTTTTATATCCCATCTCCTCATAGTGTGATATATTTTCTTTAATTATTACAGCACGTCCCCCATGTGCAGTATTGCTAGGGTGAGTTGTTGTAACGTGTCATTTTTACGTTTGGGACAACGTTACATATTTGTTTATTTGGGTAAATGGTCAAGGCTCTTTGATTCGTCTTTCTGTACACAAGTAAGGGTATTTTATAGAGCTAGGTTTGGAGGTTATATAGGGTCTAGGAAGTTACATTAAAAGGAGGCATTCCATCGAATTACTGTGGACACTACGCACATCGCATTATCTGGACATCGTAATTGGAATTTAAGATCACAGGCTTCGGGAAAAATCACATAAAAATTTTGATTGTTTTGTTTTTATCTGTGGAATTTTGTGATTCACTTGACGTTCATAAAGTTAAACAGCTGTTATGCTGGGGAATGGCGGCGTTGCCGCATCACAAATGGTTTCAGTAACAGGAAGGAAACATTTAGATGAACATTTCATTCCCTTACGTTTATTTCGAGGATATTGGGACAATCCGAACCTCATATCCTTCACGGATTAACTAGTTTTGATAGTACAAAAACATATTTGGGTCGACCAGGAACAACCGAGGCTCCGCCACTTTGATATCTTTATTAATTTGATAGGGAAAGGATAAAATAAATACGAGTTATGCACTTTTGTAAATGGGAGATAAACGAGGGATAAAAACCAAGACTAAAAGAATAAACGAAATCGTGTGAGTTAACATCTGAACACTCTTGTGCCTTTAAGCAATAGTTCAGTGTGTATTTTTGGGTTCAGGTTCAGAAACAACTTTATTACTGTAGAAACGTTTTACAAAAATGGCGTTAAACCATATGAATATTAGAGAAAACATTTATAAAGAGCGAAGGAAACTTTTGACGAAGACTGTAACTGGAGTGCAACTAAATTCTGCGCTCAGTATAGCTTTACTCATATGGGAATTGGTTGAGTGTTCGAATATTAATAATGTGTATGGAGGGTGTCTCGACGTCCTTGTTATAAAAATTTCAACCGTGGAAATAGATCCGACAACACCTCAAGGTTTGTTTTACGTACTTCCTATCCCCTTGGTCGGTGCTGCCCCCTATATACCTGTATAGGACTATCGCTGTGTCTCCTCATTGGTTACTTTGAAAACCCCGGGTTTTTCTTCCAGGCTTGCCACTGAATGTAGAGATTTATTTTTGGCGGAAAAGTTTTTTATAAATAGGTTTGCATCCTTTATTTGAATTTCACCGGGAAGATTAGGTTGGTACTATTGCGTTTTACCGTCCCCACTCCCCACCAAATTTACAAAACGGTTTCCGGCCACTGCATTATTCTGGTATTCTCGACTAAGTGCTTTGTCTCTCTTTGCTAACAAATTTGGTTGGGTCGGCAACAGGCTCTGGGATCGCCATTGTTTTTGGTTTTGGCACTGCAGCGAATTGTAGGAGATATCCCAGAGACTGTGAGGAGTGAGCCGTCGTGTTTTAGGCGTAATCGAAAGTGACGCTCGCACCCTTTTGAGGGGAATTTAAGTCGGCCCACGCCATTTTGTACGGGGAAAGAGCAGCGGTAAGTTCGATTTTATTTTTTTTTATTATTTGAGTACTCTTCAAGATAATATTTGCCTCCCAAATTGTAATTATTTTTCGTGGGAAATGTACTTTTTTTTGACAAAGGACGTGGGGAATTGTTGGCGTTTTTATATTTTTCTTTTAACCACGTGTTGGATAAAAACTATATATTGTTTTTCTCCTTTGTCTACAGCCCTGTCAATTCCAGCGACGGGACAGTTGGGCTGGACGCTGGTGGGAAGCCGGACGGGCCAGTTATAACCCTGAGAAAGGTACGTTAGGATTATTTTAGTTCATCTGTTTAAATCTACTTTGTTTTATTGAGTCGACATGGGGTCCTCGATTTAAGTTACTGTGTAGGGGAACTTCGTGCAAAATTGACGAATTCCAGGAAACTGAAACATTTCATTTTCCACAGGGTTTTACGCTCGGGGCAAGGAACCATCAACACTCGAGACCATGTGCTGCCCTAGCGTGATGTGCTAAGCGGCAGTAGGGGAGGCGCGGGCAAGCCGGAACAGCAGGAGTATGTCGGGAAACCTACAACACTTCCAGGTTTACCAAATAAACACCAATAATTATTAAATAATTCAAGGACCAAGGTAGGAGTAAGCCTTAACTATAATTTTTTTCCTCATATATAAATTTTTAATATAACTTAGACGTAATCTTTTCATATATAAGTTTTCACAGTATAATTTCAACATTTCTTGTAAACGCAAGATAAGGTATGACGTCATAACCCTGGTTTTGCGGTGTATTTACTAAGTTTTCCTTCATTTCATTTATTTAAGACAATTTCTCTTGTGAAATTTGGATTGTCTTGCTACTTAGGCCCTGACTTGTTCCACTACATTTCATTAATTTTTTTTCTATTTCATGTTTTTGGTAATACTCCAGTTTTACCTTTTAAAATAAACAAGATGAACTAATTTTCTTGTGTTATTTGTACAACCCGATGACCAACTTTGCGGAGACAAAAGAGAGATGAGATTATATTTTTTTTTTATGTAGCGGTTTGGTTACACATTTTTACCTCATGGGGTGGATCTCGGACTGGGTTGCTGTCTGTCTCATTCTACCCAATGTAGAATGATGACAGCAGATATTTGGTCTGGATCTCCCCTATGACAGAATAATTTTGGAAGTATATTTATTTTTTTTCAATCATTTATACAACTGAGTCTCACACTACTGACTCAGATGTAGGTACACTATGACCTGTTAAAGGAGTCCATCTACCTGTATCATCTTAATTCAATCTTTTAGAATTTTATTCTGTTTATTTTTTTTGGTTTTTTTTAATTACACAAATATTCTGGAAGCCTCGGAAGTAGGTGGAATTTCATTGTTTGGCTACAACATTTGGGTTGAACTGTATTTTATTTAAGATCTTCTTTGTAAAACATTGATATTAAATAATGTGGCGCACTTAAAATTTTCCTATTTCTGAACCCCCCCCTTCTCCACTGTATAAAAGTTACCGGGCATATCAATGTTTTACCTAGCTGGAAAATACAGTTCTGCTTCCAGATATTTGTTTAATTATTCAATGGTGTTGTTGTGTCACAAGTTGGCGAATTGTCACTATCCTAATTACAGTGTCACAAAATGGCGGCAACGTCTTTAAGCTGCCACAAATGTCACACAACGCATTTTAATAGGCCACAAATTGGCGCCCAAATTATTTTTTAACTTTTTTAAGGCCACAAATTGGCGCCCAACGTTTTTTAAATTTTTTTTAAGAAAAATAAATACAACAATGTAAATTTACTTCAATTTTTTTTTGTTGATCTATAGGTGGATGGACCTCCAGACATAGTCTTTTTATGTTTTAAATATAGGACATAGGTAGTGTGTTTTTTATTCTAACAATTTTTTTTTGCAGGTTCATTTATTTATATTTTATTATTTCCTGCTTGTGATAAGATAGAAATTGTTTCACCGATTATTTTTTAGTGCAGTCAATTTATTTAGGTCAACAAGTTAATTTTTTTTTGGCGATTTTAATTTTTTGTGGGATATCACCACTTGGTATTTGGAATATTTTTACAGGGTTTCACACAAATTTTTCTTGGCTGAGTTGTTTTAAAGTAAAAATAGCTTAACAGCTGGTAGCTTTGTTTAGTTGAAAGTATTAATTAGTAATGAAAGAAAAGGAAAATGAGTTTATTTTGCTGTCATTTTCTTTTCTTGTTTTTGGTGGTAACTGTTGGATGACAATTAAGATCTTACGTCACTCAGTTACATCGGGTCAGAGGAGGGTACTACTACTAGTGTCGGCTCGGGAGGTTAGGAAACACAAGGCTAAAACCCCTAGAGTGACACCTTGGCTGAAGATCAATGCCAAAAGTCCAGTTAACATTTTTTTTTGGGGTATTTTTGTTGGGGCAGTTTTTTTAGGTCTTTGGTTGCCAGTTTAGTTGTCTAGTTGTGTTTTTGTAACTGGTCAATTTTTTTTTGGTAGAAAATACAGCGTTGGGCTTTGGAGTGCATTTTTCTTAAAAATGACCTACGGGTATTTCTATCAATTAAAGTTTTCTGGTTCACAATTATTTTTTTTTCTGTATTTTTTTCTGCGTTCAGGTCATAGCTTGGTCATGGCCATTGGAGAGCAAACATTTATGTTTGAGCCTTGAGAAGTTTTGCCTGCTCCGGATTGAATACAGAGAAAATGAATTTGAAGCCCAACTAGATATAATACCACAAAAGAAATGTTTAACTGAGACAGATATAGATATAAGTTTTTTGATTTTTTTTAGTTCATTTGTAGAGTTCATTTGTAAAGTTCAGTAATTTTTTTTAAGTAATAGCATTGTGAGGCCGTGAAATTGGTCAGTGAATTTAAGAGAGACTTTCAACTAAATATAAATGCTAGGCGGGGGTAATTGGTAAAAATATTTCCAAAATTTTACTTTTTTTTAAATAATTTAATTTTTCGTAAAAAATTATTTCCTTTCTGTTAACATAACTTCTCGAATTCTTGTTTTGGTCAAAACGGTTTGTATAGTGGTCGTAGTTTTAAAGAGTGACCAGACAGGTTATATTTTTTTTAGGGGACCAAACGGGAACTTCTTGAGTTACAAAAGGTGAACTTTTTTTTGTCTTAGTTGATCAGGCAGGAATAAATAAATCTTTTTACTTCCAAATCATAATTTTAAATAACAAGATTTATTGGTTAAGTGTTTGGGTATTATAGTGAAAAACGTTTTGTTTTTGAGGATACTGGTATGATATGAAATTATTTTAATTTCATGCCAAATGTTAGTTGACCGCAGATATGCTAGTCTTCAGTTTTTTCGTTAGTTTGCATTTCAGGACAGTGGCGTGTACTTAAAGGGGCCTTACATCTGCGCCCATTGTAAAGCAACTTCCAACCTACTTGCTTAGCTTTTCACTTAATCTTCGTTTTGTTGCTTCTAAAATTAAAGCGTTATGTTGGATAACGATGGATGGTGTTAGACTAAGAAAGTACCTAGGTATTTAGGGATGAAAACTTGGAAGTTGTGGACAATCGGGAAATATTTTTTTTTATTTCATTTTTTTTTAATTTTAAAATAGTTTCATACTGGTGACCTCAAATAATGAAGCAAATTTTTAAATTACAATACACTTTTGTGGAATAAATGGGAAAGTGTTCAGGTTAAACAATAAATTTAAGATGATTGATTTAAAAAAAAAAACGATTTTAATCTAAGAATAAATTTAAAAACAATAGGTTTTCTTTGATGAGACTAAACAATGATGAGGGCATATACTTTTTTTTTGTTATGCATAATATGATAGTAGTACCTTTTGTATTGCAATAATTAGGGGTTTTCCTCCCGCGAGCTGGGTGGAAATGGAAGAAATGTTTGGTTCGGAGTGTAGAAATCGAGGAACGAGGACTTCCTGCTAATCTTTTTAGGATTTCGCAACTTCGGTTTTCGCTAAATTAAAATACATCCAAATTTGGCCTACAGGCTGAATCTCGCATTTTCCAGGACCTTGCAGATTCGCGGAGAAAGACAATTTTTGTGATCTGTTTAGTTATGATAGGAATTGAAATAGTAACATGCACATGAGGGAACTAGATATATTTAGGTTAAAAAGTAGTAAGAACACTGATCTGAACAGTTTTCCATAATAGTGTCCTATTTTCACAGGGTGCTTCAAAATATCTTCACCCTTTCTTTGAAATAAGATATTGTTTCGCCTGTGGGTGTTTGGCCGGTTAAAAATATATAGGGTCCAGATGGGATTGGAATGGAAATCACAAGTTTTTGGGTTTTATTGACATTATACTTAGGGAATAGGGGAAATGTCTAATAAAAAGTTTTTTGGTTTTAGGCCGAGTTTTGTTGAGATAACAAAAGTTTAGTTGGGGCCGGGAGTTTTTGGTTCTTGATTTTGTTCTCTGGTTTTTACGCAGGATTATTCCCAACTGTTTCATTTCAAAATATCATTTGTAGGTGATGGGGTCTCATTAGCCCTTGGACATTTGGTAGATTTGCTTTGACTGATAGTTGTGGAGTGGGCCCAACTTAATTTTATATCTCGTAAACACCAGGAATAGGGATCTGAGAATGCATTAGGCAGTAAATTTTTTTTTTGATTAGATGTTGTGTGTAAAAAACACTTGGGTAGGCAGATTTAGTTTTACAACGTTCTTATAGGTGAACCTTGAAATTGTTTTCATATTTGTTTTTTTGAAAGTGCACACAAGATAATTCTTTACGGAGTTGAGTGCAAAGGGTCTTCACATTATAGTGGTACAGTAAATAAGTACTAACGTTGCTTATTTCCTTAAGTAATAATTTTAAACAAATACACTAACATCGGTTGGTTTTTGGAACATAAATATATTTTTTAAACTTTTCCTAAACTGATTGGTTTTTTTGCAATTACGATTTTTATACCTTATGATTCTTAAGTAAATTTAATTTTCAAATTTTTTTTTGTATAGTAAATTAATTTTTTCTAGCTCATTCACTTTTCACATTCACACAGTTTTGGGAGAGGAAAGGGAATTGACAACTGTTTTTTAAAGGAAAATAACAAAAACTGTTGCATGACAACTCGAATAAGATTTTTCTGGTGCTGGTTTTATTAAATTTTTTTTAAGGTTCACTAATAGGAGCTGCAACCCCACTTAAACATTTTGCATTTTTTTTTGAAAATATTTTTTAAATATTTTTTCTTTTTAATATTTTTTTTAAGGAAGGAAACTTGATTTTCTTGTTGGAATTTTTTTTTTGGTGCATAGTAGTACCTGGCCCTACAATGATTTTACCAGTTTATTTAAATATTTTTTTTGTGAATTAAAATATAATTTCATTTCGAAACCTCGCGTTTTAACAACCTATCATCATTTGTTTTAATTTTTTTTTTCTCCCTACTCCAAACCACCTATTAGGGTAGAGTAATATTTTGAACATTGTAGTGAGCCACTATTTAATTTTTTTTATTATTGGGCTACTGTGGTCGCCACCAAAAAATTTTGAAAAATTTTTGGCGCACCTTTCGCTACGATCCTAGGGTCTTTTTGACCATGGGTTGATGCATCAATCTAGTTTAAAATTTTGGGAATTTCATTTTTAACGATTATTAGAGAGTTGCAGTCCTACCAAGACGTTATTTGTATAAATTTTTTTTTAATACCATCGGTAATTTTTTTTTTCAAATTTTTTTTTTTGAATTACACACAACATCCTCACTAGTCTAATTCAACGCAATTTCAGCGAGCGGATTTTTTTTTTTTTTAATTGAGCATATTTTACGATTTCTATAACATGAACATCTGTTCCGACGTTTATTGCGTTCACTTATATATTAAGGGATGATGTGACCTTAAGCAATGCATGTTTCGTGTAAACTCAGAGTAGGTAAGCAGGTTAAAGTGGGTTTTGATTTTTTCTTTTTAGAAAAATCATTGTATACGGCGATTTGGGTTTTTTGAGTAGTTTATTAGTGGAGCCGTTCTGCAATAGCAGGAGTATACCCTAGCGTTAACTGTGTACAACAGCTTTGGGATTTTTTTGTTATAGGTAGTCTGTTGTACGTTCCATTTAGGGATAAATTTACCTACTCGGTTGCTGAGGTAAACAAACATCACTTAACTTTAATTTTAATCCAGTTCAGCTAGGATAAGCGCAATCATTTTTTTTTTGGTTTTACTCACGCAGGAGTGAAACATAAGACCTAAACACTGCCAAAACTCTTGTCTCTCTTTTATTTTTTTTTTACTTTTTTTATGGCTACTTGTTAATTCTACTTTAGGAATTAAGTAGTTATTTCTCTCTGCAAGGTTGGACGTCATAGTTGGTTGTACAAATACTTAATATAAATTATGATTACATTTTTAAATGCAAATAAATTTTATTTTCTTACTGCTCCGGTGTTTTTCGGTTTTGTTCGCGTCTGCCCGTATTTAAGTTTTATATTTTCTACATTTGTGAGAAAATTTATAGTGATTTTCACTGGTGAATTTAAAGTGAACTTTGTGTTTGTTATTGCGTGGTTTAGTTTTTATAATTGGGAGGTATAATTAACAGTTTTAATTAAAGTTTAAAGTTTGAAGATAAAAGGCACTATGGCTATTTCTTTGAGTCGGTTGTCTGACGTAAGGTACTTAGTCAAGGACGAATTAATCTATGAGTTAACATGGAGAGGCATAGCTATTGGATCGGTGGAAGAGATGAAACAACAGCTTATGTTGATCAAACAAAGAGAAAAGACTGATGCAAGTATGAGATACCCTCCTTATCCCTTTAAATTTGGCCAGGATGCTTTTAGCTGCATGAAGAAGCTTGATAGTCTGGTACCGCTGGTAGAGAAGTTCTCTGGTACGAGCAAAGGGGGAGAGTTTAGGAAAATCGCTGTAAGGTTGGAACATGTGTTAGCCAGGATAAATAACATGAATCCGTCTAACTTTGAAGAAAGTCAAACCAAAGGCATACTGGTTGCGGAAACCTTGAGTTTGATTGGGAGGTTGCAGAGCCAAGCAACAGATTTACTAAGAGTTGGCGTTACCTCAGATGATGATGAAGCATCTGAAACCCAATCAACGAGTCGAAGCTCAGATCACTCGACAAATGTTGGCAACATTCCCAGCCAGTCTCAACTACCGCAACCACAGCACTCGAGCACACAACAGCCCACGAACCAACCGTCGGTCATTGCTCCAGTGCAAATGCAAGTGCTAGCGAACCCAACTCAAGCACCAATACAGGCACCACCCCCAATGCTAATTCAGAATGACCGTGCATCAGCTTTTCATTACCAACAACCGTCTACCGTTCCTTTGAGTCTAGCTGCCCTCCAAAGTAGCATTGCACCAATTGCTCAGTCACGACCATTTTCATGTTCGTCGCCAGTACCAATGTCAAGTGATCCTGGTACCTCATATCACGTTGCACCTGTACCTCCGCATAAATGGAACCTTAAGTTTACAGGCGAGAGGGGTACAATCTCCGTCACCGCATTTTTCGAGAGAGTGGACGAGTTGAGTCAGGCTAGAGGAGTCAGCAAAAAGGTTTTACTGAACTCAGGCATTGATCTTTTTGAAAAGTCAGCCTATACTTTTTATAAAGATGTTCGAAGAGAAGTCCATACATGGGAACAGCTGGAACAGAGGTTCATGGCAGAGTATCTTCCTTCTTCATATGGCGAGAAGCTATTGAAGGAGATTCAAAAACGTAAACAAGGCCCTGGAGAGTCTATAGGGACCTATATTGCTGTCATGAACACATATTTCCAAAGACTTGGCTGTCCTGTTTCCGAAGAGGCGAAATTAGCTATCGTCTTCAGAAATATCGCGGACATCTATAAAAATGGGTTAATTGCTACTGAGGTCAATAGCCTATCACATTTAAAGGATCTGTGTCGTAGAATAGACCAGAGATATGGTTTAGAAGAGGAGAATTTTACACCTAGGAGAAACCAATCAATCGAACCTGACTTGGCCTACGTTGACGTAGAGAGCGACAGTGACGATTTTTCAACAGGGGTTGATGCAATTCAAATATCAGGTGCTGGGACATCGAACCAACAGAATTTAAATCATCCTGCTAATAGATTCGACAGAAATAGGCAGCAGCCAGCAAGCAATTTTGCTTCTAGGGCTGATAGAGATAGACAGCAACCAGCTAGTGGTCGGTCTAGTGTAAATGACAGGGATGTACAACCACAGGGTGTTGGATCTGGTAGGGCGAACAGGGACGTTGTTTGTTACAGATGCAACCAAACAGGGCACATGGCAATCGGGTGCGCACTACCTAGAGGCAAACAGTGCTATTCGTGTGGTCAGGCAGGGGTTACAGTAAGAGAATGTCGTAATTGTAATCGTCAGGGAAACGGACCCAGGCGCTCGTAGGTGGTCGACCTTCGAGTCAGCCTGAACAAGCATCGACCGATAGGCTAACGTACGTTTTAGATTATGTGATAAGTCATGCTCGCAAAGATGAGAGGCCTTATTTAGAAGTGGATGTGCTCGGAAATAAGTTATTAGGTTTGTTGGATTCCGGGGCTTCACGTACCTTTTTAGGGAATCATGGTTGGTCAATCATCGAGAGGTTTGGTTTTTCACTTGATACGACGAAGAAGACGAGTTGTATTGTGGCAAATGGTCAAAGCACGAGTAGTATTGGGACAGTGCAGCTTCCTATGCGAGTTCAGGATAAATTTAGGTTAATAGAGGTCGTCGTCGTTCCTGAGTTGCCGCACACTTTGATTTTAGGATTAGATTTTTGGATTTCGATGGGGATAGTACCGAACTTAAGTACTAATGAGTGGCACTTTGCCGATAGTAAAGATGTGATTTGTTCTTTAGAAACATCAGACCAACAAACTACTCTTACGCCTTATGAATCAGAACGACTAGAGGAATTGGTCGATAAATATAAGACTATTATGGGTGACTCACTAGGATGTACAGACAGGGTAGAGCATAAGATTACAACAGACGCAGCACCGATAAGACAACGTTCATATAAGGTCTCACCGGTCATTCAAAAACTTATTGATGACGAAATCGACGAAATGCTGAAAATGGATGTGATAGAACGTAGTAGTAGTTCATGGGCTTCACCAGTGGTAATGGTACAAAAGAAAAACACAAAGAAATATCGGTTCTGCGTAGACTACCGCAAATTGAACTCAGTGACGGCGCGTGATAGTTATCCTTTACCACTCGTATCCGAGACTCTTGACAAATTGAAAGATGCTAAGTACTTGTCAACTTTAGATATTAAGAGTGCTTATTGGCAAGTACCAATGGAAGAATCATCGAAGCCACTAACAGCATTCATCTGTAGACGAGGTCTCTTCCAATTTAAGCGGTTACCATTTGGTCTTCATAATGCACCTGCAACTTGGCAGAGACTCATAGATAGCATCATAGGAAACGATTTAGACCCCTACGTGTACGTATATCTCGATGACCTCGTAATTGTCACACAGAGCTTTTCTGAACATCTTAGAATTCTTGAGGAAGTCCTACGAAGATTGCAGAATGCAAAGATAACGGTAAGTTGGGAGAAATGCCAACTGTGTAGGCCAGAAATGACTTATTTAGGTTTCGTAGTGGACCGTCGAGGCATCCGAGTTGACCCTAATAAAATTAGAGCCATGTTAGAGCTCCAGAGGCCACGAACTGTCAGAGAAGTTCGTAGAGTTGTAGGTACAATATCCTGGTACAGACGTTTCATAGAGAATTTTTCAGCGATAATAGCTCCGATTACAGCTCTAACTAAGAAAAATCAAAAGTTCGATTGGACTCCAGACTGCGAAAAAGCATTTATTAAGATTAAGGAACTTTTAGTGACTGCACCGATTCTTACATGTCCAGATTATACCAAGGAATTTGTCATTCAAACAGACGCATCAGGCTATGGAATAGAAGCATGTTTAACGCAACCTTATCCTGAAGGAGACAAAGTCATTTGCTATTTGAGTCGATCTTTGACTAAGCAAGAACGTGTTTACACGACCACCGAGCGAGAATGTTTGGCATTGGTTTGGGCGATAGAGAAGCTCCGGCCTTATATTGAGGGGATCTCATTTAAGGTCATAACAGATCATTTTAGTTTAAAATGGCTTCATAGCTTGAAAGAGCCCAGTGGAAGACTTGCTCGTTGGTCTGTAAAACTGCAGCAATATGATTTTGAAGTAATCCATCGGAAAGGGAAAGATTTAGTTGTCCCGGACATGTTGTCTCGTGCAGTACCTATGATTGATACAATTTCGCAGCCCAGAGATGTTTCAACAGCAATTAAAGATCGATGGTACCAAAAGATGGTAAAGAGGGTCGTAGAATCACCATTAAAATTTATGAATTGGAGATACACTGATAATAAGTTGTATAAATATGTCAAACAAGAATACCCTCAACTTTCACCATCTAACGAATATTGGAAAGAGGTAGTACCCAAAGATCATAGGCGTAGAATTATTGGAGAAGCTCACGATCCTCCTACCGCCGGACATATGGGTGTGTATAAAACCTTCCACAGACTGGCAGAAAAATATTACTGGCCGAAAATGCGCCAGGACGTGGCAACTTTTGTAAAGAAATGCTTTGTCTGTGCAGCTCATAAAGGTGATACACAAGGTGTATCTGATCAGATGATATCTCACCCAAAACCAACTCGTCCTTGGGAGGTTATTTCGACTGATTTATGTGGACCTTTACCTCGTTCGACAAAGGGTAATTGCTGGATTCTCGTCGTTACAGACTATTTGAGTAAGTTTTCCTTAGTTTTTCCAATGCGAGCAGCCCCTACTCAAGCTGTTGTTAAGCATCTTGAGGAGCAAGTATTTATGGTCTTCGGAGTGCCCCGTTTGATACTTTGTGATAATGGCCCTCAGTACAAAAGTAATGAGTTTAAGCGTTTTGCTGAGAGTTATCAGGTTAAAATTCAGTATAATCCGTATTATCACCCCAGAGCAAATCCAACAGAAAGGACGAATCGCACGTTAAAAACCATGTTATGTTGTTATGTGAAAGACAACCACAGGAAGTGGGACGAACAAATACATAAACTTGCCTGCGCGATTCGTACTGCAACCCATGAGACAACCAGGATGTCTCCTTTCTTTGTTAATTTTGGTAGGAATATGTGTTTGTCAGGAAAAGATTACTCCAACCCAGTTTTGTTATCTGAAGAGAATGGTGTACAAACTGCAGCTGAAAGTAAGAACGAAGGTTTCCGGAAGCTCTATGCTGATGTTAAGAGAAGGTTAGAGGTGGCTGGAGAGAAAAACGTAGTTCAGTATAATTTGCGTACAAGGGTACCCAACTTTGCTGTGGGTCAGCGTGTTTGGAAGAAAAATTATGTTTTGTCAGATGCTGCGAAGTTTTTCTCGAAGAAGTTAGCACCGAAATTCGTTGGTCCTTATGTGATTAGGAATAAAATTTCTCCATGGATATTTGAGCTTCAGGAACCATCGGGTAAAGTACTGCCAGGGAGTTGGCATGCCAAAGACCTTAAGTCGGCAGCGGACCTCTCCGATTAACCTTTTTAGGTTAATCGTCTTGAAGTTGGGGGGGGATTATGTAACGTGTCATTTTTACGTTTGGGACAACGTTACATATTTGTTTATTTGGGTAAATGGTCAAGGCTCTTTGATTCGTCTTTCTGTACACAAGTAAGGGTATTTTATAGAGCTAGGTTTGGAGGTTATATAGGGTCTAGGAAGTTACATTAAAAGGAGGCATTCCATCGAATTACTGTGGACACTACGCACATCGCATTATCTGGACATCGTAATTGGAATTTAAGATCACAGGCTTCGGGAAAAATCACATAAAAATTTTGATTGTTTTGTTTTTATCTGTGGAATTTTGTGATTCACTTGACGTTCATAAAGTTAAACAGCTGTTATGCTGGGGAATGGCGGCGTTGCCGCATCACAAATGGTTTCAGTAACAGGAAGGAAACATTTAGATGAACATTTCATTCCCTTACGTTTATTTCGAGGATATTGGGACAATCCGAACCTCATATCCTTCACGGATTAACTAGTTTTGATAGTACAAAAACATATTTGGGTCGACCAGGAACAACCGAGGCTCCGCCACTTTGATATCTTTATTAATTTGATAGGGAAAGGATAAAATAAATACGAGTTATGCACTTTTGTAAATGGGAGATAAACGAGGGATAAAAACCAAGACTAAAAGAATAAACGAAATCGTGTGAGTTAACATCTGAACACTCTTGTGCCTTTAAGCAATAGTTCAGTGTGTATTTTTGGGTTCAGGTTCAGAAACAACTTTATTACTGTAGAAACGTTTTACAAAAATGGCGTTAAACCATATGAATATTAGAGAAAACATTTATAAAGAGCGAAGGAAACTTTTGACGAAGACTGTAACTGGAGTGCAACTAAATTCTGCGCTCAGTATAGCTTTACTCATATGGGAATTGGTTGAGTGTTCGAATATTAATAATGTGTATGGAGGGTGTCTCGACGTCCTTGTTATAAAAATTTCAACCGTGGAAATAGATCCGACAACACCTCAAGGTTTGTTTTACGTACTTCCTATCCCCTTGGTCGGTGCTGCCCCCTATATACCTGTATAGGACTATCGCTGTATCTCCTCATTGGTTACTTTGAAAACCCCGGGTTTTTCTTCCAGGCTTGCCACTGAATGTAGAGATTTATTTTTGGCGGAAAAGTTTTTTATAAATAGGTTTGCATCCTTTATTTGAATTTCACCGGGAAGATTAGGTTGGTACTATTGCGTTTTACCGTCCCCACTCCCCACCAAATTTACAAAACGGTTTCCGGCCACTGCATTATTCTGGTATTCTCGACTAAGTGCTTTGTCTCTCTTTGCTAACAAATTTGGTTGGGTCGGCAACAGGCTCTGGGATCGCCATTGTTTTTGGTTTTGGCACTGCAGCGAATTGTAGGAGATATCCCAGAGACTGTGAGGAGTGAGCCGTCGTGTTTTAGGTGTAATCGAAAGTGACGCTCGCACCCTTTTGAGGGGAATTTAAGTCGGCCCACGCCATTTTGTACGGGGAAAGAGCAGCGGTAAGTTCGATTTTATTTTTTTTTATTATTTGAGTACTCTTCAAGATAATATTTGCCTCCCAAATTGTAATTATTTTTCGTGGGAAATGTACTTTTTTTTGACAAAGGACGTGGGGAATTGTTGGCGTTTTTATATTTTTCTTTTAACCACGTGTTGGATAAAAACTATATATTGTTTTTCTCCTTTGTCTACAGCCCTGTCAATTCCAGCGACGGGACAGTTGGGCTGGACGCTGGTGGGAAGCCGGACGGGCCAGTTATAACCCTGAGAAAGGTACGTTAGGATTATTTTAGTTCATCTGTTTAAATCTACTTTGTTTTATTGAGTCGACATGGGGTCCTCGATTTAAGTTACTGTGTAGGGGAACTTCGTGCAAAATTGACGAATTCCAGGAAACTGAAACATTTCATTTTCCACAGGGTTTTACGCTCGGGGCAAGGAACCATCAACACTCGAGACCATGTGCTGCCCTAGCGTGATGTGCTAAGCGGCAGTAGGGGAGGCGCGGGCAAGCCGGAACAGCAGGAGTATGTCGGGAAACCTACAACACTTCCAGGTTTACCAAATAAACACCAATAATTATTAAATAATTCAAGGACCAAGGTAGGAGTAAGCCTTAACTATAATTTTTTTCCTCATATATAAATTTTTAATATAACTTAGACGTAATCTTTTCATATATAAGTTTTCACAGTATAATTTCAACATTTCTTGTAAACGCAAGATAAGGTATGACGTCATAACCCTGGTTTTGCGGTGTATTTACTAAGTTTTCCTTCATTTCATTTATTTAAGACAATTTCTCTTGTGAAATTTGGATTGTCTTGCTACTTAGGCCCTGACTTGTTCCACTACATTTCATTAATTTTTTTTCTATTTCATGTTTTTGGTAATACTCCAGTTTTACCTTTTAAAATAAACAAGATGAACTAATTTTCTTGTGTTATTTGTACAACCCGATGACCAACTTTGCGGAGACAAAAGAGAGATGAGATTATATTTTTTTTTATGTAGCGGTTTCGTTACACATTTTTACCTCATGGGGTGGATCTCGGACTGGGTTGCTGTCTGTCTCATTCTACCCAATGTAGAATGATGACAGCAGATATTTGGTCTGGATCTCCCCTATGACAGAATAATTTTGGAAGTATATTTATTTTTTTTCAATCATTTATACAACTGAGTCTCACACTACTGACTCAGATGTAGGTACACTATGACCTGTTAAAGGAGTCCATCTACCTGTATCATCTTAATTCAATCTTTTAGAATTTTATTCTGTTTATTTTTTTTGGTTTTTTTTAATTACACAAATATTCTGGAAGCCTCGGAAGTAGGTGGAATTTCATTGTTTGGCTACAACATTTGGGTTGAACTGTATTTTATTTAAGATCTTCTTTGTAAAACATTGATATTAAATAATGTGGCGCACTTAAAATTTTCTTATTTCTGAACCCCCCCCTTCTCCACTGTATAAAAGTTACCGGGCATATCAATGTTTTACCTAGCTGGAAAATACAGTTCTGCTTCCAGATATTTGTTTAATTATTCAATGGTGTTGTTGTGTCACAAGTTGGCGAATTGTCACTATCCTAATTACAGTGTCACAAAATGGCGGCAACGTCTTTAAGCTGCCACAAATGTCACACAACGCATTTTAATAGGCCACAAATTGGCGCCCAAATTATTTTTTAACTTTTTTAAGGCCACATTGTATGATACACTTTATAACCTTTAAATTTAATGTGAGACTGGTTAGTGAAATGCGTTTCTGACACAAGACAGACGTCAATTTTTTCTATGTCTAGAATAACTTGCAAGTCTTGCTGATGTTGCAAGAGACCATTGGCATTCCAAGCTAGGATTCTAAGATTTCTGACCATTTTGAGGCATATTGGTAGCTCCGTTATTGCTACTTTCTAGTTTAGTTAATCGCTCATCAAGTTTGTTCAATTTCTCCAAAATTAATTGTAGTGTTTGTTCCATAGTATTTTGACTACTGATATTAATATCAGGTATAGTAGCTGTTGCTGCTACTTGGCTGTATGTCCTTGTCACAGAGTTTTGTGTGACTGTGTTTCTTGTCTGTTGGTTTTGTCTATTTGTACTCACGTTTGGTATGAGATTCGGTTTCTTAGGTTTATTTTTCAATTTTTGTATTTCCTTAGCAACAAGGCATCCTCTGTAGTTAGCAGGATGCTTGCCTCCACAGTGGATGCATTTTGGCTCAGATTCTTTTGGTTTGGGGCATTCTACAGTAAGATGTTTCCCCGTGCATTTTACGCAACGTGGTTCTTTAGCGCAATATTTTTGCGTGTGTCCATAAGATTGGCATCTTTTGCATTGAGGGACTAACTTTGAGGTTTTTAGTGCTTTTATTTCCACTTCAATTCCAAGGATACTGGAAATTTCAAAAATTTTGTTGATCTCTTCATCGTGGCTAAATGTGAGCATAAACATGTTAGGAGGTTGTCTTGTTCTCCATTTAAGTTTGTTGCTGGCCTCCAGTGCCTCAAAACCTTTTTTTTGTAGATCAGCTACAATTTTTTGTGGGTCACATGAGAAGTGTAGCCTATTCGCTATTACTCTAATTGGCCTTATTTGTTTGTTTTCGTATGAGTGCCATTGATGCTTTATTTCATTAAGCATTTTAGTAACCAGCCGATAGCTGTCTGCGTCTTGTACATTTATTTTAATATTTTCGTTATTTAAAACTTATTTTAACTCCTTGTATGATATTTAACTTTTCATAAATATCATTAAAATTATTTACGCCATTTACCATAATCGGTGGAGTTAATGGAGCTTTTTTAACCTTAGTTGGGGGTTCTTCATTTTGTGTTTTATTGGAGGGCTCTCCAGTGCCCGAGCTTTGTTGTGGTGGTGAGAGTGAAGTATCCATTCGACGTTTTTTCCAACCTTTTCCTTTTTGTCTGATCCACTCAGTTTCTCTTGCCAGATCGTCCTCATCAGTAATGTAGTCCATGTCAGACTCTTCTTTTTTAGTGACTTTTGTCTCTAAATCTGCAAATTTTCTTTGCATACTTTCCAGTTGACTTCGGAGATAATCCACTTGTACACTAAGTGAATTTTTTTCGTTTTTGGGATTTTTTCCATTCGCTATATAAAACTTCTTCATTTTGTGTTCTAGCATGGCTATCCTGAAATAATTTGGCATTATCCATTTTTTCTTGATTTTGTTTGGGCTTTTCGCTAATTTTTAAAACAAGTTTCACAGGTGATGGTACACTTTTTTTGCTTTTAAACATGATATATTATTTATAATACACATTGTATATAGATTTTTAACACAGGTATTTCGCGCGCGAGGTTTATTGTAAACAAAACAAACTTCGACTTTGACCTCGTTAGTACTATCATGCAGGTACGATGCAATATAACCGTACTGAACTGCGATCGAACGAATACTGAAGAAGTATGTGACAGGATACAGCAAGTCCCGTAGAGACTGGCTGCTCCATAGAACACGAAGAGAGGTGGGAGCCATGGTGTGAGTCCTACAAGGACACCTGGCGAACATGAGAGTGAAGGATGACGCGACGTGCGAGCGATGCTGGGCCGAGAACGAGATCTCGGCGCATTTCCTCTCATTATGTGAAGCATATAAGTAGGCAAGAAGAGATCTATTTGAAGAAGAAACCTTTGAGACGGAGGACCTTCTGAACCTGAGATGGCCCGATATTCTGCCATTTGTACAGAAGACGGGCAGTTCCTTAGCGAAGGAAGGGCGCAGTAGGGGGGATGCCCGTGGGTTGTCGAAAAGGGCGCTTCATGTGCCTAGTCGCCAGGCCTAGAGCCTACCCCACACTACTACTACTACTAGTGAGATAAATTTAAATATACAAATCAAAACTGACTAGCCACAAACACGTCTTTCGAAATTATGTAGTGAGAAAGTTAGTGCGCCACTCGTGTTCCACTGATACTGTTTTGGTGGCATCAAGTGCACCAAAGCAACACAAGCTCGGAAAGCCTTTGCTAAAATTTGGCGCTAATACCCTGTTTCCACCAATGCATGCTCACCCCGATTCAAAAAACGCATCAGGAGACGCTGCATTTAAAACCGGTGCAAATCCATGGGTCATCACGTGATGCGTGTTTTGAATCGGGGTGGGCATGCATTGGTGGAAACAGGGTATAAGTGTAATACTGGGTGAGCCAATTGATGAAACCAATAAAAAAAATCGTTAAATTAAACAAAAAATAAAAAAGCACTAGTGCTGCACTTTTCTCTATCTATCTATTCTATTTAGCTTTCTTCAAACAACTTTGGACGTAGGCATTCCCCAATATTTTCCACTCTTCTCTGTCTGTCGCCGCGTTTAACCATCTAGTTCCAGCGTGTTTCTTCAAATCGTCCGCTCATCTTATTTGGGGTCTTCCCCTACTTCTTTTATTTGCCCAAGGTTTCTAGTTTACAATACATTATTTGTTCCATCGATCGTCTTTCTGTCCGATATTATGACCGAAAATTGTCCATTTTAGTTTTGCTATTTCTCTTCTGACATCCCCTACTTTTGTTTTGTTTCTTATCCTTTTATTCTTTTTTCTATCTGTAAGCTTTGCATGTAAAATTTGCCTTTCCATTGATCTTTGGGCTTTTGTTACTTTATCCATGTTTGATTTTGTAAGTGCCTAGATCTGGGATCCATAGGTAAGTACAAAAGGAAGGAAACATTGGTTATGCACTTTCGTTTTGAGGTACAGCACTTTTATTTTAAACAAATTCACTATATTAACCTTATCCGTGCGCCATAACTCAAAGACGGAGATATAGCGCTAGAAAGGTGGGAGCCCAATGCAAAAACCGTACCCATCTGATATTAGCACCATTTTGATATATGTGGTGTATATTACCTTATAACTTTAATTTTGTCCACAAACCTGGAACAAGTGCCCGACAGACTTGGGTAAAGTGAGGTATTTCGGAAAGTTAACTTGGCACATGGAACATAATCATGGTTTTTATTTTAAACAATGCATAGTGATCACCTGAACATAAAATGACAGGTCTGCGTAAGTTCACCTTGCAACGTATGCTCCGCAGACCTCTGACATTTTGGAAGGTCAAAATGACTTATCGAAGATTATCATGATTTTTGTTTTAAAGGGTGCATAGTGATAACCTAAACACAAAATGACAGGTCTGCCTAAGTTCACCTTGGAACGTATGCTCAGCAGACCACAATAAAGTCTGACGTTTGGGAAGGTTAACTTGACTCATTTTATTTTAAACGATGCGTAATGATCGCCTGAACATAAAATGACAATTCTGCCTAACTTCAACGTGGAACGTATGCTCGGTAAAGCTCGATGAAGTCTGATATTTCGAAAGGTCAATATGACTCATCGAACATCATCTTTTAAAAGGTGCATAGTGATCACCAGAACATAAAATACGAGGTCTATCTAAGTTCAGCTTCGCACGTATGGTCGGCAGATTTCGATAAAGTCTGATATTTCGGAAGGTAAACTTGACTCATCATACATCATCCTAGTTTTTATTTTAAAAAGTGTATAATGACCACCTCAACAGAAAATGACAGGTCTGCTTCAACTTGGCAGATATGGATTAAGTCTGATATTTCAAAAGATCATCAAACATTATCATTATTTTAATTTAATAACGTGTGTGATCACCTGAACGTAAAATAACAGGTCTAAGTAAGTGAGTTCAACATGGCACGTATGCTTGGCAGACTTGAATAAAGGTCAATTGGACCTATCGAATATCGTCATGGTTTTTGTATTAAAAGATATATATCGATCACCCAAACATAAACTGACAGGTCTGCCTAAGTTTAATTTGACACGTATGCTCCGCAGCCCTAGATATAAATAGAAATTTTGCACGGTAAATTTCACCCATCGAACCCCATCATGGCTTTTATTTTAAAAGTATATTGATCATCTGAAAACAAATTGATAGGTCTGTTTGTTTACGTTTAAGGTCGCAGAGACCCTTGGCAGATCTGGATGAAATCACTCATTTTAACAGATAAAATTACGTCATCCAACATGAACGCGATTTTTTTTAAATGTATATTGATTAATTAAAATTAAATAAGACAAAATCATCTTATCTCTCCTGGCCTATTTTAAAATGGCCATACTAAATATAGAACCGAACTTGCCAAATCGTGTTTGTACATGACGTCTTAATGATAATTTGATTAGCAATATACTGTATTTGATTATAGTTAAGCAAGTAGCCCCAAGCTCTTCAAGACATACCTATAATATGGGTTAAGGCCTTGCTTCGATTGATCTTTGGCATAGCTACGTAGGCCAGGAAAATGACATTCAATAAAATTTTCTGAAAAAGTAATGTTCCAGAAGTTATTAAAACGATCTATTACCATTTCTTAGAATTTACGAAATGGAAGTTGCTTAGTTGCAGCCTCGCAGTGTAATATTAAGACCGGCAAATTTCTATTTTAATTTTGCTACATCCCTGACTTTTGTTTTATTTATTATCCATTCATTCTTTATTCCATCTGTTAGCTTTACACGTAACATTTGCCCTAATCCATGTTTGATTTTGTAAGTGTTCCGGTCTGAGATCCGAGGTACTGGAGATATTTTTTAATATGTACCTTAATTTACCGAATGCTGCCCAGGCCAATCTTTCCTTATTTCAGGTTGTAGTTGTTTGGTATAATTCTGTATAGAATAGTTATGTGATATTTTTAATATCCTCTTTAACATTAGTTTGTATGCTGTTCATATCCTTTATTTTAATTATTTCATATCTACCTAGAGTCGGACTTAGACATTTCATATTTCTGTTATTTTCTATAACTTTCTCAACTTTTATTTCTTGGCTCTTTATTTTATCATTTTTCGTATAGTTTTATATTTATTTTTATTTACTCCATCAATGCCCTTTTTCCATTTCTTTAAGTTTCGTCTTTTTTCTATCAGTTTCTTTATTTTTTCTGATATACAATTTTCTCTCTTTTTATCTTTTTGTACGACATTTTTCCCTCTTTGGCCATAGCCCTTGTCAGCATATCAATTGTTTCATCTGTATTTTAATTTTCGTATCTTAAATTTTGGGTTAGCTGTTCCTTTAGCCTTTCTTAAGTTTATTCATGTCAAGTTGTTCATTGTTATTATTAATTTTTCTTTTCATTTCGAAATTGCTATCAATGCAAATTGTCGTTATCACCACCCTGTAATCACTGCCTATTGTAAGGCTGTTTAGGGCTGTTTGTTTACAATGTTTTTCTCAGTAGTCAGTATGTAATCAATTTCGTTTTTTGTTATTGATGAACCATTGCTGTTCTAAACATATTTTAAATCAAAGTCATGCTGCACCAGTCTCTTGTTTTCGGAAGCCAAGGTGATTTTTTTTTCTTCGGTTTATCTTGCTCTTAATTTTTTATCAATATTTTCTGCAACAGCTTATATGTGAGGAGTCTCATTACGTGCCCAAAGTTTTTAAAATTTTTATTTTTCAGATTCAGTACCTATAAATATATTTATTCTTCCTTTTGAATTATCTGCATCATTCCTTAATTAGTGACTATGTCAATCCATAAAACTATTAGGGACTTATTGCAATAAAGCCAGGCAATAATTGTGTCGGGCACTATTCTGACAGTTTCGCATTGAAAACTGACAGTTGATCTTTCAAAATTGACATACTAAAGTCGAATTTATAAATCGAATCGTTTATCTTTCATTAATAGTGGCGGCACTATTAATTACGGCATTTATAATACACAAAGGCCTAATTTTGAACGAAGGCAGCCGTTCTTATAATGCGAAACTGTCAGAATAGTGCCCGGCACAATTAGTGCCTGGTTTTATTGCAATAAGGCAATTAATAGCACCATCATTCAACAGTTTAAGTTTAAGTGTGTACATTTCTTTTTATTTTATTAAGCAAATGCAGCAGCACAGGACTTTAACCCTCAGTTTAAATTAGAATCCCTCCTGCAGAATAATTTGTTCGGGTGAACTATTTCTAATTTTGTGTTCTATTTCACTGGGCTAAATGGCTGTATTAATAATTTAGGATGCCAGCAACACACGCGGCAGCATAAACCACAGCCTATTAAGATGTATTTAGGTCTTGATTTGGTAGTAATTGCATTGATTGTCATTACTCAACTATAGCGTTCTAATAAACTAAAAGCAAATATAAAGATTCGCATAAAAAAGGCTTTAAATTGACACTGACAGTTTGAAACGTTTACACCAGTATTTACTAAAGGGTCTACAGTGCTCAGTGCTACAATTCTAGGTCTACAAGTCTAGATTTTGGTTAAAGGTTCAACTTATTTTTCCCATGAATGCAATAGTTTGTAATATTTATATAAATTGTTCATAAATACCTTGCGACATGATCATCTTTCTTCGTTGTAACAAAGAAATTATCTCCACACAAAGGTTAGAAATAAATAAAAATAATATAATATTTTGGTTAAAAAATGGTAGCCATATTTAGACCTCCAAACGTCACTAAGAGAAGTCTAATAAAAATGGTGTAAGTCAGTGTCAGCTGTCCGGTATATTTTATATGTTAATTTTTTAGACAAGTTAGCGATGATTAAACCGACGTTCAGTTGTTTTGGTTGATGTGTAATTAAAAACGGATTCTAATATATCTTGTGCTTTATACAATATTTAAATATTGATACGTATTTAATACAGTAATGCATCTACTAATGCATCTACAGACATAGTTTTAAGTTATTTATGTATTATTTAGCTTTGAAAATTTTTGTATATAATTTTTTTTATCAATCATGGATTACTTCTATTGTTTTTCGAACTTTAAACCACCCCTCAAGGGTATATACTTTAATTTATGACTATTTTTAATAGGAATCCTACGACTGCACGGACTAAATTTCCAAAAAATGACAATTCGTAACTAATTCTTTATGTGGGTTTTCTTCACTTCTAAAGTTAATTTCAATTTATGTGAGATGAAACTCACTAAGAAATGTTTACTATCATATTGCTCATTAGGGTGAACCGAATCTTTGCCGTTTTTTGACCTGTGAGTACTAAAAAAATACACTTAAACCGGTCGGTATCAAGTCGGTCAAAATGCTAAGTTTTAAGGTCTTAAATAAATAAACTAAATACTGGTGTTAAAGTTTATTTATTTGTTTTAATGACGTGGTTTGATTTTTAGAAGGATCCTGATTTGAAGTATACCATTTTGGGAAGTCTCGTGCAGTTTTAGCTACTTGAAGTTCAAGGGTTTATACGAAAAACATGCAACGTAATTTCTAAAAAAAATTTCAGCCCCTAGCACTTTTGCAAAAATTACTTCCTTTACAAAAATTGTTTCAGCAGCGGCGCTTTTTTTAAAGCTTAAAAAATATAAAACAACTTTAAGAGGAAAATCTAATTCTTAAGTATCGTGAGGTGGACTAAGGTGAGGCAGTCTATAATTTTAAAGAGATTCTTCAGAAACTAAATAAGAGAAACTATTGGCAAAGTAATATCATATGAATACGGTAGTTAGCAGGAGCACCGATTGAGGGTCTTTCCATTCTCGAGAGTTTCAGTTAACGCCTCGAGGCGCTCGTCACCTCTTCCTCTTTTTCTTATTGGGTTGCATTGAAGAGCATGCAACCCTTACAATGTTGAGTTAACCAGTGGCGAATTTGAGGAGGGGCCACATATTTCATGATAAACAAACATAAAATAGCATAAAATACGGCATCATAATTTTTTTTAAAATACGCCAAAAAGAGAAAAGGAGTGCTAATTTAAAAAAATAATTTTTTGTTTTTAAAAATAGAGGCTTTACAAAACTATTTCTTGCCTTTTGAAATTTTTTTTGTTTTAAAAAAATACTTTAAAATTTTTTAAAATATTTTCTGTAAAAATTGAGTTACATCCTTTTTCGTTTTGTTTTTTAAATATTTTGCGTTATATGTTTTTCCTGAGCTTTTTTACCGATTGTTTACATTTTTGTTTATTTGGCTTTTTTATTTATTAGTTATAATATTTATAAAGCATACGATCTTGGCGGGAAGGAGGTGAGATATTTGTATGCATTTTTATTTAATATGTATTAGAAAGAAGGGAAATATTTTTAACATTACTAAGTGGGTTGAGTGGCAGAGCGCTGCATCCTTATTGGCACCTAAAGGTACCCATAAGGAGGTGCGAACTCTGCCCTTTGTCGTTTATTAAGCATAGTATTGTAAAATTTATAACAAAACGACAATAAAAACATTAAATAAATAAATAAAAATAACATTTATTCCAGGGGTTTTTAAGGGGGTTTGAGGCCCCAACGTCCAGGTCTCTCAAGGCCACTGATTGGGGAACCCTTTGTGTAAAAACGATGCGACGCACGGAGGTTAGCTTGTCTAATTTAGACGATCGAAACTTCAATATCGAACTATTTTCTATCATAACTACCAAGTCTTAAAAATGACTCGCGGCTACAGATTAAAATGCACTCTGGCTCCTTCGATTTCGAGGTTATGTTTTAATTGTTTTGTTTTTGTTTAAATAGCCTGGAAGCATGGAATAAATAAATTTCTTCGATGGTGGAAGTGTTTGAAGTCCTTTCGAGTTTTAAAAATTAGTATTAAAAATATTTGTCGTGTCGTTAGTTCGGTCAAATTTAGTTTGTGTTATTGTTTCAATTCATATAAAAATAAATCGACCTAAAAATATGGAATGTACCGAGTGCACTCACTTGATCAGTTTTTCTTCCAAGTCTAATTTAAGAGCTCATTTAAACACATTTCACCCAGGTAAATTTTTGACCCTGATGCTTTTTATTTTTTAATGGAACTGTTTTCGATTTCTGTTTACTACTAGGGTAAATGTGCCAGTAGTCGACCACCTAACAGTATTTCTTAAAAAAAATTAATTTTAAAAAATATATACTTGGTGGTGCGATTTCACACATGCGCAAATATAAAAATATTTATTTTTATTTATATTTTTATTTTTATCTGTATAAACCCAGCATATGAAACACTATGGCTGAACACTGGTCAAACAAATCCTGAAATCAGTCTGCTCTGAAAGTATTGTAGTTGAAGGGGGCCGACTACAAGTTTTGAAAAAAATATTCAAACTAGTAGGTTTTTAGAATTATGCGCTAGTGCTCGGCCATCATAAAAAAAAACTAGGTTGTGATAATTTTTTTACGATTTTTAGCATTAACTGACTACAAAAATGGCTGTGGTTCGAAATAGCGCTGTTAAAATAGCGGTATTGTTTGAGCGCTGTTTTAAAATAGCGCGTAACAAAATAGCGCTGTTTTAAAATAGCACTAGTAACGAAATCAATCAATCAAAATAGCGCGTAATGAAATAGCGCCAGTATCAAAATAGCACGTGACGAAATAGCGCTAGTATCAAAATAGCGCTAGTAACGAAATAGGGTGTCTTTCTAACATATTTTTTCAAAAAAAAACTTCCCTGACTTCGTTCGCGGGATCCTAGCGGGTGTGAAACAAAACCGAACCGAACCGAACGGAACGGAACTGAACCGACCGGCATCCCAGAGGTTGTGAAACCAAACCGAACTAAACCGATAATTCAATTCGGTTAAGTTCGGTTCGGTTCAGTTTGTTTTCACCCGCTAGGATCCCGCGAAAGAAATCAGGGAAGTTTTTTTTTTAAATATGTTAGAAAGACACCCCTTAGTCGAACAGTTGCTGTTTTTAAGGATGCTTTTTTTAATTTCGCCATTTTGATACTGGCGCTATTTTGTTATACGCGCTATTTTATTACACGCTATTATGTTACTGGCGATATTTTGTTACTAGCTATTGTTACCTCAAAATAATAAAAACCTATAAGAGTAAATACCTAGAAGAATAATTTATTTTTGCATCTGCCCACTTGTTATTTTTTTGTTTTCCAAAATCTTTTTTTTAGTTCAGCTAATAGCTTAAACATTTCACATTATGTTAATTTTTTTAAAAATTTCCATAAATCTTTAACCTAAAAAAGATCTAGCCCGGATCCCTACGAATTTTAAAAATATACGTTCAAATTTACCCGCGAAATCAAAGGAGCCAGAGTGCATTTTGGCCTGTAGCCGCGAGTTTAAAAAAGTGCCCAATTACCTTATTAGTAGACCCCAATGCAGAAAATCGATCAACTAACTCGTTGTCACTTGTTACGACGACCAGTCATAGGCCGTTTGATAGCCTGCATACATATTCCGCGCGGAACGGCGATTTTCAAAAGTGCTCCAAGTTGGTAAACCAGAGATTATACATGGTGATTTCTTCACGTATGTTTAAAATATGGGTTAGTATCTTTAATTTTTACTATTAAACCATTTGCAAAGTTTCAATTTGCTTGTTAAAAAAATTAGATAAAAGTTGTGTATTAATTTATTATAATTTTTCAAATATGTATTATATATATTGTACTGAAAATGTCTGGATCGGTACATATCGATTGCGTTTGTAACTTTATTATTTCAATCATGTATCAAGGGTTGTATAGGTGCTACATTTAGCTGCCGCTTCTTGCCGCTGTATTGGCTATGATTTATTGTTTCAGCGTTGGCGCATGGGATTGGCCGACGTAATTTATTCAAAATCTGACACAAAACACCGGTTTCACAGGATAAAAATCAATCCGTTTTAAACTATGTATGTGAAAATAGTGAATATAAAGACTACGATAAAGAATATCAGTGCACGGTAAAAAATTGATATATAATATAGCAAGATTAATAAATTTAGTTAAATTTGTATAAAAAAACTATGTTAAATAAAAAAAAGCTATAAGCTAGTTACGTACACAAGTTTTTTCCTTAACAGGAAAAAATCGATATGTAAAATTTTTTTTGAACAGTACCTATATTAAAATTACATTTTTTAAACGCTAGTTGACATTTCCTAACTTTCAGCATCAATTTGTCAAAACTAAAACCATAAAATAATTTCGATCGTTCAGAACCGACAAGCAGACCACCGTGCGACGTTAAGGTTTCATATTATATCTTAAACCTGAATTACTTCCTGATAAGCTTCCGCCATTTTATTTAACTTTTTTAGAAGCGAATGGCAAAAAATAAATATTGTCGCAAATCCTTGGTTGAAACATCCGTAAAGCACCACTCAAACAGAGTTTTTAAATATGAGCGATGAATGTTTACCCCAGAATTGAAAAATTCCATCGCTACCCTGGCAAACCCCTCCTCACCATTTTAAAGATTTAAAAGGAAAGATTAAATATTTATGCATTAAGTGGACGGAAGGTTTTTGATAAATCGACAAACATTGAGGGTTGTTTTCAGTGACGCACCAGATTCCGGACAACACGATATTTTTTGCCTAGAGTAGCCAAAAAATTTAATTTTAAACTTTTTATTTTTAAAATTAAAATTTTTGAAAACGCTATGATAACGTTAATTCAATAAGGTGCAGCAAAAGCGCTTTTTAGCCTAAACGTCACTCTTTGACTTATTTTATGGTTATAACTTTTTAATATTTAACACATATACATACACCTATATATAAGTAAATTAAAAAAGTGCACCAGAGGGCACATACATGATCTAGTCGCCTTGCGTGTTAAAGTAGTCTAATTTTTGTTGAAATTTTTAATCAATTTGTGAAAACTACGTTAATATTTCTAGTTGCTTTCATTTTTGTAAAAATGAGATACTTTTTAAAACTTTTACACCAGCATTTACTAATACCTTAAAACATTTTAGACCGGGTTTAAGTATCAAGTCCATAGACTTGACACCGTGTATTTTTTTTAATATTCACAGGTCAAATAACTGCAAAGATTTGGTTCACCCTAATGTGCAATATGATAGTAAGCATTTCTCAGTAAGTTTCATCTCATATAAATTCAAATTAACTTTAGAAATACAGAAAAACCAGATGAAAATTTTTTTACGAAATGAAATTTTTTGGAAATTTAGTCCTTGCAGTCGCAGGATTCCCCTTAAAAACAGTCTCAAATTGTAGTACCGCCCCTGAGCGGTGGTTTAAGGTTCGAAAAACAATAGAAATAATCCATGATTAACAAATAAACTTATATATAAAAATATTCAAAGCTAAATAATACATAAATAACTCAAAACTATATCTGTAGATGCATGATGTATTAAATACGTATCAATATTTAAATACTTTAAAAAGCACAAGATGTATAAGAATCCCTTTTCAATTACACATTCACCAAAACAATCGACCATCGGTTTAATCGTCGCTAACTTGTCTAAAAAATTAACATGTAAAATATAGCGGACAGCTGACACTGACTTATACCGTTTTTATTCTACATTTCCTAGTGACGTTTGGAGGTTTAAATATGGCTACCATTTTTAAACCAAAATATTTGATTATTTGTATTTATTTATAACCTTTGTGTGGAAATGATGTCTTTGTTACAACGAAAAACGATGACCCATATCGCAAGGTATTTATGAACAATTTATATTAATATTAAAAACTATTGCATTCACGGGAAAAATAAGTTAAACCTTTAACCAAAATGTAGACTTTTAAACCTAGGATTGTGGCACTTAGCACTGTAGATCCTTTAGGAAATACTGGTGCTATATTTTTAAGATTTTAGACTCCTCTGTAGGACTCGAATATTTTTTAAGGATATAAGCGATACTAAGAAAAATATTGCAAACGTAAAAACACAGACATTTGCCCCATAATATGAGGAAAAAAATTAAAACTGTGTCTCATATTTTACCTTGAAAAAGTTCAAAAATGAGACAGGTCAGGCCAAATATGAAACAGTGATAAAATTCACGTATAAACAGTCGGATCACCGTCTAAATCAAAAATAAGACATTTTTGTTTTTTTTTACTTAAATATAACAAATAGGTGCAAAAATATTTATTTATAGGTAAACCGATCTACAAACTCACACAACGAAAGTTTTGGTAACGTTTTTAAAAGTTTTATACCACAAATAAAGCCATGTATTTTGAAGTTTTAATTATGAGCCTATTTTTTATAAAAAAATAATATAAATTACAGGTATGAGGTCCTTACAAATGTTGCTATCAGTTTATAACAGAAAATCTATCGGAATTTAATTATTAGTATATTTTATTTAAGTGTTTCATTTTTTAACGGGATTTTAAGTGTCTATAATTCTTAATCCAAGCTGCTGCGGTTCTCAAATTATAATTCTCAAAGTAGGTTTATAAACCGATTACCTTCTTGCAGCCTCCACCCCCTCGAAAATTTAATTGCCTTATCCATGGACACCCCAGATTTTTCTTGTCAAATTTGGTTTGGTCCCATACGGACAAACAGACAGGCATGCCAACACCACCACAAAATTTTGTAGTTATACCAATATATATGACCCATATAGAGTGGCAACCGGCGAGCCTTGCAACATTGAGGGGCAGATGGCGCTAAAATAAATTCGTCTAGTACGATTTAGTTGCATATGCGAGTTCCGAGGTTCATGCCTATCATACAAATGCCATTAGGTAATAGTAGTTGTCTCTGAATATTGCGTACTAGACGAATTTATTTCAGCGCCATCTGCTTGTCAATGTTGCAATGCTCGCCCGTTGCCACTCTATACGGTTCACATACTCAGTTAGGCTTTTTTACCCAAGTTAATTACTTTAAATATAAATAAAAAAGAAGTTTTTTGTTGAAAACCCCCTGGCTCCTCCCTTAATTTTTCAGATAGCGAAAGTCATTTTCTAACTTTGCCCAGGAGAGTTAAATGTGTAGATTCGGCTCTGCTGTTTTTGTATAAATAGCAATTTCAAGGATTAAATGTTTTGTGCTTTTTATTTTTCAACCGAGTCAAAGAGTTTTAAGGGATTAATAATTTTGCTCCAAAATGCTCACCTGAAAGGAAAAAATGCTGCAAATTAATAGCTTTTTCATCAAAGGCTTACTAATTCACCTGAAATTAAGTAATATAAAAGGAGCAAAATTTAGAAAAACAGATTGATAATTTAAATACAAACGTGTATTTATAATCTTTTTAATTGATTAAATAGAAGGAATTATGTACAGGGTGATTCACTATATTTTGAACCCCCGGTCAGCGCCTTTAATACCAATTATAGAAAAAAAGTTCAAATACAAATGTTTTATAGATAATTAAAAAAAAGCCTTTCAACCCAACAGGCGTTGCCAAATGTCATTCTATAATTCCGAATCCGACTCTGTATTTTATTTTTAAATCCGCCTTTTCTTTCTGATTTTAGAAATGTATAATACATGTGTACGCGATAAAACTTTTCAAAGATATAACGCATTGTTTTCCTACTAAGAACCTATACACTCCCTCCTATACAAAAGAGGTGCAAATTTTGACATTTGAAAACATCTATCAAATGGGTTTAAAGGCGTTTTATAAACTACAAAACTTTATCATTTAAACTTTTTTCTATCATCAATATTAAAGGAGCTAACCGAGAGTTTAAAATATGGTGAATTACCCTGTACATATGTATTGAAAATGCAACAAAGATGAAATTCATATACCATTTCTGTAGCTTTACAAAAGTGTCGCATTGACCATGCAGTGTTCTGAAGAGTCCCTTACGGACGAAACAGTTAACTGTCAATAGTTAATAGGTGTCCATTTGATCTTGGACCCCTGTGGGTGTACAGCTTTCGAGCTGCCCACGGAAAAATAGAGGAGAGACAAAATCTTTCTATGCCCGCTTAGCCACGAAAAATTTAAAAAAAAATTTAATTTTATTTTTTCCACATTTGTAAAAAACAGCGAAACGGTGGGTTGCTTAACATTACCGCATGGTTTTAAATAAATATTCTAATTTACTGAAGGATTTTCTTTAGCAATTTTTAAAGCATGCTGAAATTTCTGGTTTCTAAACAAGTTTAAGCAATTTTAAAGTGACATTAAAAAAGACGGCGACCGTACCATAAAATGAGGTAAATAGGTACACTTTTTGAACTTTCAGAACATGTACAAGAAAACCTTTTCAAGATTCAAAAAAAGGATTTTTAATGAAAAAGTCCGAACTAGTTGAGGAATTTATAATGTCCAAGTATAACTTTTCTCTGAGAAGTATAAGTACCTTTAAAAAAATAAAACCTCTGTGTTCCCATTCACCTGCCATTGCGGTAAATAGGAACAAGCGCTGTTTTTGTACGTTTGTTCGCTTTTAATTCGGCTGTAGGTAAAAGATAACAAAAATGGAGACAAAATTTAACAAACCAGCAGTAATTTTTGTAAAAAAAAATTGGAATAAAATGAAAAACTCAAATTAAATTAGGGTTTAATTGATAAAAAAAACTTTGGTGTGAACAAAAAAAACTTAAATTCCTATTTTAATAAACAAAAGCTAAAATTATAATTTTTTTAAATTTTGTAAACAAGAACTAATATTCTAATTTATAATACGTCAACTGTTGGTTTTTTATAGCCCCAATTGCATGACGTATTGTCTCGAGATCGTGAGACTTGTGTCTCTTTGTGGCGGCAGACACATATTTTTGAGGTATATTCGATGTTGGGCTGTTCCTATTCGCCCCGTCAACTATTCTCATTCACCTGCTGGTAACCTAAAAATTACCACATTTTTAAAAAAACATTGTTTTTGGATGTTAACATTTAAGCAAAAATTTAATATTGGCCTACAAGTAGAATAAAATCCCATTAAAAAAACATATAAATTAATATTTTTTACTTACTTTCAGATAAAGTTTTCAGAGCTCCAAACTAAAAACGTTTCCATAAAAACTTTTAAGGTTATGTAGCACAGTACGTTCGGCTATTTATTAGTTGCCCATGCTACCATTTTGTAGCCTTAGTTTAGCCAAAAAGAAATTTTCTGTATATCATTGTAATACAGAGATTTTAAGAGGAGCAGAAATCTGAAAACTTGTGTTCCTATTCCCCTGCATATTTCTATTCACCACATTTTGCGGTACCTGGATTTTACAATTTAAATAAATTTGTTCCGATCCGCTTTACGCCTGTATACCGTATATTCCTAGCAACTTGGGTAAAATTACGTAAGCGAAGCGAGAAAATCGCAAAAACCTCAATACACTTGTATATTGGGAAACAGACCTCATACGGTGTGTTCGAACAGTCTCAGCGAATCACGAAATCAGTATTTTAACGCTTATTGACAGACACACTCATAATGTATAGAATCGATTACGATTTGGCACTGGCAATCTCTCGATATATGCATGCTACTGCGATATTCGCAATTCGAATCAATTCTGAACTCTGTTTGATTATAACCGCGATAAAGTCACCAATCAGGAAGTAATAATCTCTTTAAAAAGTCTGCACAATTAATTAAGAGTAATTACGAATTTTCCCTTAACCTCAAACAAATTAATCACAGGTTTCGCATGACACTTCACGGTTCCTAGAATAGACCGGTCTATGGATCTTATATATCTATGTCAAATTTTCACGTCACTGGTGGTCCAGCTGATTTTAGTAAAAGTAAAAGTACGACTAATATTTTTGGAAGACCAAGGCAATTTTCCAATTGTTTTTTAGTATATTCTAATAAAATAATATTTTTAAGACGTATAATCGTTATTTTCAAAAATTAAAATTCGAGGAAAATAATGTGTTCGTTTCAGCATCAAAAGTAATCCGCTAACCTACACCCATTTGTTTACTTTCCAAGTCCTGGTTTACCTTTGATACTAAACGATCACGCTCAGTTTGACTTGTATTTTAAGTTTTGTGTAAAGAAAAATAAAACGGGCTAAAAAAACATGACGACTATACGTCTAAAAAATAATATTTTAAAAGGATATGCCAAAAAACAGTTGCAAATTGGCCTTGATTTTCAAGAAATTCCAAAAATATTAGTTGTTTAATAAAGAAATACCATATCTAACTTTTGTTTACAAAAATCAGCTGGACCACCAGTGACAAATCGTCCCCTTCATGACATACCGACGTAACTGACTATTTGTAAATTGTAGAGACAAAAAAACCAAATGAACCAAAGTTTGTCAGGCCATGGCGTTGCTATTAAAAACCAAACCATTAATAACGACTTCTGGAAGATCTATAAGAAGTATAGATACGCCACCTTGTCATATTAAAAGTCGACCAAAATAATTTATCTGACGACGTAACTCAATTTTTGAATTTTTGGCACTTTCGTCAGTATGTCATGAAGGGGACGAAATGTATTAAAATGCAGATCACGGCAGCTGCAGGCTTGGTTAATTTTTTAAAGCGAATTGCAATAACCAAAGAATGAACCACTAGAAGTTCTTAATTTAAATCAAGCAAAATATTCTACAGCAATTAGCATTAAGACCAAAAAGTATCCTGTCGTAGTCAGCACAATTTATATACGACTAAGACATCTGCCTAAGTGACACCAATACCTGGATTTTTTTAAGAATGCTGGGAAACATATTTAGCAGAAAGAGGGGTAAAATGGGGCTCAGGGGTAAAACGAGGTACCGCAGTTTTAGGTAAACTGCGCAAAAATAAAACCTCTTAATATCAGATGTTTTATCCCCATGACTGGTTCAACTCTCTGCGATATGATTGGTGCCGGTCGCCTGAGCTTAATTTGGTTTTTGTTCAACATGTGATGTTGTGCGCTGTTTATTGTAAAAATAGTTTGGGCATTTTGTGACGGTAAGTATTTTTTTACAGACTTTTCAACATTTTGTTTACATTGAACAATTAGTGGGTTTATAAATTGTTTATAATTAAACGCGTTGTCTGTAAAATTAGCCCTTTATTGTGTATGATTTTTATAAATAAAACTTGTCTTAAAAAAATATTGACTCGTAACTAACCCATTTTACTCTGTATGCCGGGCAAAAAAGTCAACTTTTTACAAAAATAAAAATAAAAGTATAATGTTCTAAATCGCTGAAACTGAAAATCAAAACATAAAGATAACATATCAAGCCAACTTAATTCGCAATGACGAACGGAATGGTGATCATTTTTTAGTAGGGGAAATAAGCCTTTAAATAAGTACTTAATATTACCCCCTTTTCCCCTATAGTTGGAGGAAATTTCAATGAAAAAAATACGTATTGACGATCCCAACACACACCAAAGGAAAAGGACTTCTTGTAGCAATTAAGGAATATCAGTGTAAATCTCTAACAACTAATAAGCCGACATATTACCCAACTAACTTAACAAAAATACCAGACGTAAATATTAGATGTTTTTCGTAAATAGGAGTATATTCTCAAGTTTCATGTAACTAGATGAAAGTTAGGATTTAACTTTAGACTGTTCTTCTATTATACTAACTTTGAGTGAAAACCTAGAATAACATAATAATAAGTTGACGGATTGGAAGAGCTAAACAAAGTTTTTCAGATATAACAAACCTTTTAATACCCTTTCAAACTTCACAACAATTTAGAACGAAGTAGAACAAATTATTAATCAAATACAATATTTAGCATAAAAAAATAGTTCCAAAAAAATATAGCAAAAGGAACTAATTATCCTCATGATAGAAAAGCAAAAATGTAGGTGCAAGCGGCAGTAAATCAGAGCACCCCAAAGTAGAGACCCTGTATGTATGACATATTTTAAAGATATAGAAACGCGGCAAACTCTTCAAAGTCAAATTTATTTAAGTCAAAATCAAAGGATGAAAATATCGGTCCTCTATACTCTAGCGATGTTTAGAGAGAGACGCACCTTCTGTCCTTGTTAATTCATAAGCGTTGGAAAATAAAAATAAATGTTTATAACAAAACCTATACAGGGGGTGACCGACAAACATGTTTGTTTATATCTTGCACTATGATTAATGTCACTCACCGCTGACCATTTAAATTATTTTAGTGAAACGCCAATGAATTTGGCAAGAAAATAACATAACCGAAAAATTTTAATTTCAGTGACTTCGATGGCTTTGTCGCGCCTTTTTTAGTAAAAATATGTCATACATACAGGGTCTCTACCCCAAAGTAGGTCAATTCTTAATAACATTACCCAGCAAGTAAGGCGAGAAATTCAACAAATTAAAAATAAATCTTTGAACTTATAGCTGCATGAGCTAAGAGATGGCACTAGCACTGACTATTCTGTATGAAAAGAAAGGAAAATACTTAAAAGACTATGTGCCAAATCGTATACTTGATAAAGAATGGACAAAAACTAATAATCAAAAAGCACTCAAACACTACTTTTACTCCAAATAAGTCTCAATGGTTTTCAGAATAACGCTAAGAAAATTTAAAGCAAGGAGATAAGATAATAAGATAAGGATATTACAATAACACTATACTTAAAGAAATAGAAGTAGAAATTAAAAATATAAATCCTAAGAAAGCTGCAGTTTTTGACCTTATTACAGCTGCTTAAACAACTATCACGAAAAGCTAGAGTAAAACCCTGCAATCTTTTAAACGCAATATATAGGCTAATATGGTGCTATAAAAAAATATATTCATCAATCGCCACAAGGCTCCTGTGAACTGACGATCGCAGTGGAGCCCGATCGGTTAATTTGACATAATAACCACGTTGCGTTTTTAAATTATAGCCAATTATTAGCACGTTGTCAGGTGTTAGTGTAACTGGGAAATGTTGTTATTTTATTCGTCAGATATGTGGTATGACAGCTCACTACGTCGCCCGTATGTATTTCAGGCCGCCTCGTAGGCACAGTATTGATTGCGAATCCGATCAATCAAATTCTCGGATTTACCTGTCTATGATCAAGTGCTTTTTGCAGAAACCTGTTCCATGACTGCGACATAAAAATAATAAAGTAATAAAGATATTGCGAGGAAATAATCAAAAGGCTTAATAAAACAGGTATGCGGCCAGTTCCCCCAAAGAGGGACAAGGTAGCTCCTAGACGTCGGCGTATTCTTCTTATTAGGATATGTCAGGCCGAGCTTAACCATATGGGATGGAGATAAAATGAATGCTAATATTTGGAAAGAAGTCAGGAAATGCGGACATTTACTAAAGAAGTTCAACTATCAAGTTGAAGCTTCAGTTACAATCGCACACTATATGTAGGCATTAGTGGACGCTCCTATAGAGACAGATATAATTAGTATTAGTAAATATCCTAGCCCAGAAATACAGGGTGTTTCAAATAAAATCAACTACATGGGGATTTCGGAAATGGTAAGGGATACGAGTTTGTTTGTCACCATTCACCGAACAATAACTAAAGAAGATCAACTGTCAACTGTTATGCGAAGGCATGATTTGACGTCACTACAGACTAAAATAATACTGTTATAAAAGTTTGTTTATTGTTCATTTTACGTAACACACAAACAGAAATAGAGATGCAAAAGCAGCTATTGAGATGAAATGAAAATTTCATACGCGCCCAGAATAATCAAGGAGCTAATTAGATTTCTATATTTATCTCTTTACATATTGCTTAAGTAGAAATTTAAAGCCCTAGTATGACACCTACTAACAGACCATAATTATTCAAGAAAATATAGAAGGCATAGAATATGTATTTTGTTTGAAATAGTGCAAGAGACAAAACAACTTGTTATTTTAAAATTCGTAATGGCTATCTATCTATCTACACATCTATTTAGTCTTCTTCGATCCATCTTTGGACATAGGGCTGCCTCAATATCATCCATCCTTCTCTGTCTGTCGCCCCATTCATCCATCTAGTCCTCACATGTTTCTTCAAATCGTCCGCCTATCTCATTTGGGGTCTTCCCCTACTTCTTTTATTTTCCCTCGGTCACCAGTCTACAATGCATTTGTTGCAACGATCGTCTTTCTGTCTGATATTATGACCGGCAAATTTCAATTTTAATTTTGCTACCTCTCCTCTGACATCCCTTACTTTTGTTTTATTTCGTATTCATTGATTCCTTTTTCTATCTGTTAGCTTTACATGCAAAATTTGTCTTTCCATTGATCTTATCCATGTTTGATTTTGTAAGCGTCTAGGTCTGTGATCCATACGTGAGCACAGGAAGAATACATTGGTTATACCGAGGATATTTCTAATTTTTTAATATGTAGCTTAATTTACCGAGTGCTGCTTATATCTTACTCTTCTCTTGATTTCACCCGTTTGGTTTTCTTTTTTTAGATTAATAATTTGTCCCAGATATATATATATATATATATATATATATATATATATATTCCTCTACTATACTTGTTTTATTTTTCTTGGTTTATTCTGATCGTGATACTTTGATCTGTGTTTGTTATGATTTTAGTTTTAGTGTAGTTCATACTCAAGCCTATATTTTTAGCCGCTGTATCCAGTTCTTCCAGCATTTTTATGAGTTCCTCTTTCTTACTTGTTATTAAGGAGATATCGTCAGCATATCCTAGGTGGTTCAAGTATTGTCCGCTTACTTTGATGCCTATTTCTTTTCAATCTAAGTTTTTAGAAACATCTTCAAGGGGCTGGTTAAATAGTTTAGGATATTGTAAATATAAAATATATATAAATAAATATATTGTCACCCTGGCTGACACCTCTTCTTATGCGGATTGTTGGTTCCTTTCTGGATTTTGATTGATGTTGATGCTTCGCTATATATATTCGCTATTAAATATATGTATCTGAGATCTATTCGGCTATTATTTAGAGACTTGTAAGCTTTCTTAAAGTTTATAAACGCAATATACAGTGGAATGTTGTATTCTTTGGCTCGCTCTATTAGGATATTTATGGTTAGTAGGTGGTTAACTGTACTGAAACCTTTTCTGAAGTCTGCTTGTTCTTTATGGCTAAAGCATGGAATAAATGGATCTATGACGGATCTGATACCTTCCTAACCTATTAGCAGACCCCAAGTGAACTCCACGCTACATTAGACTTGAAAACAGTTTTTTGTAAACATCGCAGAAGCGAAAGCGTTTACAAAGTTTTTGAATAAAACTGTGTTATACTTTATTTTAAAAACCACATAATTATGCGATGCTCCATAAAAAGTTAGCATTTTTTCAATAAGTTGAATGTTAAGAATGTCACCAGCACAAATGGATTTTATTCAAATTTTTTTTAGCTCGGTGCAGTGTCGACTACTATTTCTTATGAATTCTCATAAAAACTGATGACTTGATTGTTTTTCCGAAAAAATACTTTCTTTAGCCAATGTCTGCTACGGTTTTTAATCGATGTTTGTTTAAATGGCAAAAACGATTCTTAACAAGTGGGTACCAAAATTAAGTGCACATTTTTTTTTTCGCTTACGCGGTATATTTGCTATTAACTAGGATCAAATCAATGTACCTTTTTATTTTCTACGATTAGATTTAAAAAAAATCATTTTTGTCCGCGGAATAAACAAAAGATAAATTTTATGTAACATAGCATTCTCTTTTCTCAAATAATGAAATGGAAGAGGAGACCCTTCAAATAAAACGAAAAACTGAAGGACAAAAATGACAGCTTGCCTCCCCAGAGACTATAAGTAAGAAAGAAAAGTATATATTTCCTACATTTGGCCAACTAAATAAGAGAAACTAAGTTTCATGGAAACTTCTTAGTCCTAACGTAATAAGGGAAACTTTTTTATATGTATGAATAATACAACAAGTTTTTATCTGTTTTGTTCCACTTTTTGAAAGTTAGACAAAATATTTTTTCGGCAAAAAAGGTTAAAATAAAATACGCAACACATGCATTAAAAGTTTAATGAACCTCAAATTAAAAATATTTGGTTTTTGGTGAATTCTTTAGCTGCGTCTTTATAGGACGTCGGAATTAATTAGGATAATTTGAATGTATGACCAAACGCGTTCGTTCTAAGCTCACTAGTTTAAGAAGCTAGGGAACTTCGTAATCTTGTGGCTTTTGCTATCGTTCGCGTATCAGGCTATAGGTTTGTTTTGGATAGTGTGTTACTGTGACCAAAAGCAGGCGGGTCTAGAACCTGGACAGTTTGGCGCCGGGACTATTCGGCGCCAAGAAAGTTTGGCGCCGCCGACTATCGCTCAAAAATATATAGCGCTTAACATTTACCGCTCACTCATAAGCAGGAATTTGTTTATTTTCTATCACTATAAATGCACGAGCGCACCCAGGTGGGAAGAGTGCTTCCCCTTCCCCCGAACCTAAGATTTTGTATAGATATTTTCGACATCTTTTATGAAACATCAAGGAGTTTCACCCGTCCCCCCAAGACAGATTCTTTGGTTCGCTACTGATAAATGAGAACGGAAAGATTCAGGCTTCAAAAAAGCTTGTAACGGTTTTTGAATTAGTTGCCTTTTAAACAAATAGTTTTCGATCTAATTAACCAAAGAAATTTCTTGACTCTTTTATTTATTATTATTATTTTTTTCAGTATAAAAGTTGTCATTTATAAGTTTACTAGCAGCGTCAAACTAAATAAATGGATCCTTGACAGATCTGATACATTCCTAGCTAGCCTTATCAGCCTTGAAAACACTTTTTTTGTAAATATCTCAGAAACTAAAGCTCTTACGAAGTTTTTCGTTGGACACAAAATATTAAACAAAATGTATTCTAGTATATTCCGAAAATCGCATATTGATGCGATGCTCCGTTAAAATATTAGCATTTTATTAAGTTTTTAATTGTCATTAGCATTAATGGATTTTGACCAAAATCTAATCATCTCGTAAGAGTCTTGAACACTATTTTAACTGAAAATTTTGTGAAAATCGGTTCAGTGGTTTAGGAGCTATCGTGTTACGGATAGAAATAACATATACACACACACACACACACACACACACACACACACACACACACACACACACACACACACACACACACAGACATACATCACGACGATATTGCTAGGATAAGTCAAAATACACCCAAATAACACATTGTCGGCGTTATCTAAAAAAAAAAAATTATACCTTCTCTAGCCATTGCTACGCGAGCTAGGAAAGTAAAAATTAGAAGCACTAGCTTTAAATAGTTTGTACAACTTCAGACTTTTATAGAATTTTAGCTGACTATATTTTTAGCTACATTATAATTATATGTGATTGATTTAGACGTTTATGAATGAACCTTCTTTGAAACTAAGATTAAAATTATTGCTATTTATTTTGTTCGATGTATTCAAAATTTATGCCGTTATGCCATTTTGTTTTATTTTTTGTGATATGAAAAGCCATTTACAAATAAAAGTTTCGCATAAATAAGTTCTTGTTTCCATTTCCAAAAAAATAATAATTTTTAAACCTTTCCTAAAAATGTTTTTGTATTATGCATCACTTTTAATTATTAAAGCCAATATAGCTTACCCACCTATATTACTATTAGTTTGTTTAACTTAAATACTTCAATAATTAATAATTTAATTAATTGAGAAAACTTTTGCAAAGGTTAGAGTCCGTTATGCTGGAATGGCTGTAGGATTAAAATTTGTTCGCTAAATTTCGGTACTCCCATTAGTTTAAGTTAGCTTAGGCCTAGATAATTTACCCCTAAGTGTTATTTATAAGACGAAATTAACCTTTAATAACGTAAAACCAGCGATTGGAGGCATCCAGAACAATATGCCGTAAAAAGACAGACGCAATAAAAAGAACATGGTAGTGCCAGAATTTTGAGTGAATAAAAGAAAAATCGGGGTGTTGCGCCCAAATGTTTTTACCCACAAGTCATTAAAAAACATACCTACTATAATACTACTATGTTTGGGGTTTCTAATTCTATTTTTTTACCTTCCTAACCCGCGCAGCAATGGCTGGCTAAATGGGTTATTTGGGTGTATTTTGACCTATCTTAGCAATATCGTCGTGATGTCTGTCTGTGTGTGTGTCTCTCCGTAACACGATAGCTTCTAAACCGCTTAACCAATATATAAACATTTTACTGTTTCGAAACATTCGAATCGATTAATTTTAATGTTTCGAATCAGTGTTTCGAAACATCGAATCATCTGAATTCTCGTATTTTTAGCGCGGAAACATCTTTGTTTCGTTGTTTCGACTACCGCTACTGCAGTCCGCACGAACACCAAAAGCCTAAGGCTCGACGCACATATATTACACTTTGCCTTATCCTGGCTAAGTTTGGCAAAGTAGTCCCAAATAGAACTCCTTTTATTACTCAATGATCCAGACATGTTAAAAAATATTTGTTATACCACTAATACAACAACTAATTCATAAATAAGCTTTAAAAATAATACTTAATATCATTTAAGCGTCAGTTAAACAATCGTGATTAATGTTAACATGAACCGAAACAGCAAAACAATTCCTACTAGGGATGACGAAACAACACGGCACTGTTTCGAAATAGTTTATCGAATCATCGACTCAAGGGCAATCATGAAACAACGGAACTAAACGCGTTATGAAACACTGCAAAAATTAAAAATACATTAATCACGAACGCCAACCGCATGTTCAGTCGGCTCGGCTCGGCTGTATCCGGATTCTTACGAGTTTCGACTCCCAGTGATTCCGGATTTGGTTATCGATCGCTCTCGGCAACGATACATGCAGCAGAATAGTTGCGCTTGGGCTCGCCGTGCCCGGGACTAGGGTTATGGAGATCCATGTGTCGATATTGATGTGTCGAAACCCAGGCAATGTGGTATTTCGAAACAGTGAGACACGGCACTGTTTTGAAACAATGTATCGAATCATCGACTCTGGAGCCATCTCTAGGTAAAATAGCGTTTGACACTTTTACGAGCTGATTAGATTTTCGTCAAAATCCATTAATGCTAATGACAGTTTTTTGACAATTAAAAAGTTTAAAAAATGCTAACTTTTAAACGGAGCATCACATTAATATGCGGTTTTCGGAATCAAGTAGACTACATTTTGCGTAATAATTCGTCTCATTATCAAAAATTTCGTAAGAGCTTTACTTTCTAAGATATTTACAAAAAACTGTTTTCAAGCCTGATATCATGGGTTCACTTGCAGTGTGCTAAGATGCTAGCTAGGAAGGTAGCAGATCCATTTATTTTTTAGACTTACCCATGCCCACCGAATTCCGCCATGAAATAACTCAAAATTAAACAACGCTAAAATGACCAACATTTTCCCTATCACTGTCGCTCATATAGGCTATCGATAAAATCTATCTCTATTTGAAGGAGCCAAGAGAAAAGTGGCAGCGTATTCTAAGCTGCTTTCATCATGTTGAAGTGTGATCCACTGCATTGCACAGGGCTACCGAATTTCATATATTATATAAATGAAAAAAACTGCATAAAATAAAATAAAAACCAATAAAGATGTTTTAAAAGTAAAGAAACGTGTTTTAGCAGAAAAATACGTTAGTGCCATGGCTCCGTGGCTGTTTAATCACTAGGGGAAGGGGTCAAAGTGCCAGCAAACATCAAACTATTTATTTTTGTGATTTATCATAGGTCTGAGCTGTGAAATTTAGTGGAAAAAGGTGGTTCAAATGGGCCCCAGGTAAAAAATTTTGAAATCTTAATAAGATTTTGTTAAGAAATTTAAATATGTGATGCGACAGAACTAAAAAATAATCTTGGTCTGGAAGGGGAGGGGATACCCGGGCCCCTCTGGCCTGCTCTGGATCCGTCACTGCTGACAACGAAACGAACGATAGTGTCGAACCTATAGTGTATTATAGAGCAGAATCAAGTGTTGACTCGATAAATCACAAAGAACTACTGAAGTTACATATCTGAAAAGTTTAAAAGTTCTTGAAATTAATAACATACCCACTGAGCTAACACAAAATGACGATGAGTATTTCCTTCAGGAAGATTCAAACCAATTTAGGAAACAAATTACAGCGATAATTTGCACTAGTGCACTAGTGCAAATTATCGCCATACTCTTTCATAAAAAGCCTATGTTAAGACATTTCTTATCGTAATTTTCTATCAAAATCGCATTCGAATAGTTCAGTAAAAAAAAGCATAATAAGGTGAAAGTTAAGTGTACTTTATTTTAGATAATAAACAATAACTAACTTAAATAATTTAAATCAAAATGGAAGTAATAATGCAAACTTTGCTCTATATACTATGAAAAAGAAGTTTTATTAAATGTACAATTTATAAAAATCTTTTTTTTTTCATGTTGAAACCAAAATCTTGCATGATGAAAGCAAGTTGCGATACGGGTGTCTCCAGCTGTAACACATGCTTCTTTTCTTTAAAAAAACACTGAAATTGCTTGCAGCAACATTTTTTTGATTTTGTTCTGTTTATTGACAGTAATTTTAGAATTTCTTTGTCCACATTTAAAGTTTCCGCAAACCGTCTAGAGTCTAGAGATTTTTTACACTTTTGTAACTTTTTTAGTTTTAGCTGATTATTTAAATACTTTACCAACGTATTGCCATGCTTGTCATGCATTACTGTTTTTTTTCACCTGCCATTTTCCAAATTCAAAAACAAATCTAAGAATTCTCTGGATAATAAGAATAAGCGAGCCTCTTTGAAAGATCGAGTTTAAATTTATGCGCAATCTTAGACATTTCTGCTCAAAAGCCTGATCAATTCTTTGCAAAGTGCAGTTTATTCAATTAAAAGCGATGATATAGTTCGAATCTTATAAGGAAAAAAAAAATTATCCGGTTTTTTACACACCCGGTACATACGCTTAAATTTGTAAGTGCATCTTCTGAATGTTTTTTGGATAGTCTTAAAGCCCTAGAAAAGTTATTTTTCGAGGTTTTCAAAAAACGTCCTAGCACCGAAAAATTTGCATCTGAAATACAGGAAAGCTGTAACAGAAAAACAGAGCAAAAATAAACAACAGCGAGCACAGCCCAGAAAATAATGACTGGCAAGAATTGGGGACAAGAAACGAGAAAATTAACAAATCAGTGACGTCTCTAAAATAATCATTTGGGAGGGATTTCAATTTTTTTTTTCATTTAAAAGGGAGTTTTTATATCGCCAACAAAAGCAAAAAAATTGATGGAAAGAATAGAAAGTAAATGGATCCATGACGGATCTAATACCTTCCTAGCTAGCCTAGCACACTTCAAGTGAATCCATATATCAGCCTTAAAAACAGTTTTTTGTAAATATCTCAGAAACTAAAGCTCTAAGTTTTTGATTATTACAGAAATTATTAAGCAAAATATAGTCTATCAACTATATTCCGAAAACCGTCTATTGATACGATACTTCGTTAAAAAGTTAGCATTTTTTTAAACAATTTAATTGTTAAAAAACTGTCATTAGTATTATTCGATTTTGACCAAAATCTAATTAGCTCGTTACAGTGTCGAACACTATTTTACCTGAAAAGTTTATAAAAATCGTTTCAGCGGTTTAGGAGCTATCGTGTTACGGACAGAAATAATATATACACACACAGACAGATATCACGACAATATTGCTAAGATAGGTCAATACACTTAAATAGACATTTTCGGAATGATCTAAAAAAATATTTTTTCGTAAAAAATAATACCTTTCTTGCCCGCGTAGCAATGGCTAAAGAATGTTTTTTCGGAAAAATGAGTTGGTGTGGCGGCGAGCTGGTCGACGGTGAAGCGTCAGCGGCATTCGTTTTGTTTCATTCCCTGCAGTATTGTTAACACTAAGCCTAGTATAGAAAATCGGACGGCGGATAAAAGGTCGAAAGTACAAAAGGTCGAAAGTACAAAAGGTCAAAAGTACAAAAAATCGAAAAACAAAAGGTCGAAAGTACAAAAGGTCGAAAGCACAAAATATCAAAAGTACAAAAGGTCGAAAGTACAAGAGGTCGAAAGTACAAAAGGTCGAAAAAAGATCGACAATACAAAATACTAAAAATACCAATTTACTGTATCAAGACGAATTGAACGGTCCAGTCGAGGTAGACCCGGGGCCGAGGATAGGTTAGGTTACTGTCCCAACCAGACCCGGTTAGGTTAGTATATCAAAAAAAAACTTTCCTGACGAGATCAGGGTAGTTTTTTTTTAGTAAACAAACCTAACCTGGTCAGGTTGGGTTAGTAACCTAACCGGGTTAACTATGAACTATCCTCGACTGCTGGACTAGCTCAGCTAGGCAGGGCAATTCGACTTGGCTAGGTTTCAATCTTTTATTTTCATACTTTCGACCTTTTGAACTTTCGACCTTTTGTACTTTCGAGCTTTTGTACTTTTGACCTTTTGTACTTTCGACTCTTTGTATTTTCGACCTTTTGTATTTTCGACCTCTTGTATTTTCGACCTTTTGTATTTTCGAATTTTTGTTTTTCGACCTTTTGTACTTTCGACCTTTTGTATTTTCGACCTTATTTTTTCGACCTTTTGTACTTTCGGCCTTTTGTACTTTCGACCTTTTGTAGTTTCGACCTTTTATCCGCCGCCCAAGAAAATCCGCATGGTGACTAAAAATTTTTTTTTGACTTTTGCAAATATAAAAATGTAATTTGATATTAAGTAATATAAAATTTTGTTGTTTCTTGCACACTCTGTATAAAACTATAAAATCACCAAAATTTTCACTGTTGACACATATAGGCTTGTATTTATTTGAGCAGAATTTGCATTCATACTCAAGTGAATACGTCCATTAAGACGAACAAACGCAACCTTTGAAGTACCAAATCTAATCGAATGCACGTACTAATACGTATGCTCGCGAGGCATGCGAATTCTGCCTTGAATGGATATGTGCCTTGCGCACAAAAAATAAACTTGAAAAATGTTGAGTAAAATTTCCTCAATTTTAAGTTGGGTCTTTGCCTATTTTTAGTTACTTTTAGTACTATACTTAAAATACCTCAACTGTGATGTACATAACAGTAGAGTCAAATGGTGTAAAAGTAAGACACTCAAAATCCCGCTGAAAAATGAGACACTTAATAAAAAATACTAATAGTTAAATTTCTATAGATTTTCTGTTATAAACTGATAGCAGCACTTACAATTTATTTTATTTTTTTATAAAAAATAGGCTTATAATTAAAATTACAAAATCCATAGCTTTATTTGTGGTATAAAACTTTTAAAAACGTTACCTTTTGCCTGTGAGTTCGTAGATCCGTTTTTCTATAAATAAATATTTTTGCACTTATTTGTTGTATCCAAGTAAAAAAAAACTAAAACTTATATCGAAACTTAACCCAAAATGTCTTATTTTTGGTATAGATGGCGATCCGCCTATTTAAACGTGATTTTTATCACTGTCTCATATTTCACCTGACCTGTCTCATTTTTGAACTTTGGAGGTAAAATATGAGACGCAGTTTTAATTTTTTTCTCATATTATGGGTCAAATTTCTATGTTTTTACGTTTCAATATTTTTCTGATTATCGCTTATATCCTAAAAAAAAATCGAGTCCTACAAAGGAGTCTAAAAGTCTAAAATCTTAAAAATATAAGTCAAATTTACACCACTTGACAATTTTACACCACATGACCCTACACTAAATTTTGTTAACTTTAACAATCTACACAAATATAAGTAAACTTTAACTTAAATATGAGTAAGTTACTCAATTTCTACTCAATTTTGTTTTAACTAAAAAAAAAATACGTTCAATCAATTCTATTTTTAAACCGTGTAGAACTCAAACTACGCGAGACTTGGGGCATCCTGTACTTGCTGATCTTTTACTCGTATTAAAAAGCTTTGTGAAATCGTCAAAGGGTCGAAACAAAAAATGTCGAACCGTAATTTGGTCGAAAATAAAACAATCCAAAGTAAAATACACAAAAATTATTTAAACGAAACGTAGTTTTGCCGATCAGTAAAACTGTCAAAAATAATATAGTAAAAAATAATTTAGACGAAGCCTAATTTTGTCAATCCGTAAAAATGCCGAAACGAAAAAGCATCAAAACGTAAAATCATCAAAACGGGGTTAAAGATTTGCAAAATGTTCGAAACGTAAACAAATAAGTTTTAATACATTCGGCCTATTCGCAATTCGATTTTTTTACGGTTTCATCATTCTGCAAATCAACTTAACTTCTTTTTGTTGCTTTTAGGTTTGGATGCTTTTACGTTTCAACATTTTTGCGGATCGATAAAATTACGCTTCGTTTAAATTATTTTTGACAATATTATTTTCGATAATTTTACTAATTAACAAAACTAAGTTTCGTTTAAATTATTTCCGTATATTCTATTTTCCGTTGTTTTATTTTCGATGAACTTACGGTTTGACATTTTTTTCAACATTTGTATATCACGTCAACCTTATAAAAAAAGGATTAACTGAAACGACTCCTTGGTCCCTTATAGCACGCCTCTGAAAAAATAAATTCATCGGAGGCACGCCGAGGGAAAACAAGAAAAATAGAGGAAAAGTTAATTAATACAGCACATTAGCGAGTTAACTACGTTTTGTTCGTGTAAAAAAACTCCGAAAACTGACACTATGAAGAAACAGCGCCCCAAAAACAATTCAAAGAAATAAGATGTTTCGTAATTTTCAATTATCTAATACGAACGTCGCGTGACGTCATAGAATTAGGTGATTTCTTTATGAAAACTTGATTACAGATACTCTTAATTGTTAAAATTTTCTTGTTTTTACAACTATAATACTTCTTTAATTTTTAATATTTTAATATTGCATAAACAATATTTTTAAAAAGGTTAGTTTTAGCGCCCTAGATAGAAATTTTACAACAATAAGAATTAAGTGGCATAAGGGCAAGGGAAATAAGATACTGAAAAGATTCAGATCGGCTGGATTTGAACCAACGACCTTTCGCTAGCCACGCAAAAGCTCTTCCATCTGAGCAGGCAGTGCCTCGGTAGCTCAGATGCAAGAGCGTTTCCCTGGTTTGCGAAAGGTCTCTGGGTCAAATCTAGCCTGAGGTTTTTCTTATCTTATTTTTCTTAGTTTTCCCTTGCCCTTATGCCACTATACTCTTTTCGTTGTATAATATTTTTAAATTTTGACATATAGTGACGTGTGTAAGTACATATGACAACAAAGACAATTACGACATTTGTTCTAGTCAAGTGGGCGAAAAACTGTTTTTTTAAAATAAATTTCCATAATCCGTAATTTAAAGATAGGCTTGTTACACATGGTTGAGAAGCTTTTTTTATGCTCTATCTAGTGACATATAACTCCGATATGGCGGAGATAAGAAATAATAAAGTTTGCTATGGTTTCAAAAAAATCAGAAAGCCTTAAAAAAATTTGTCATTCATTTGCTCGCAGTTGCGTAGTAGAAAACCATTAAATTTTATTAAATTTGTATTCAAGGCGGCGATATTTTAGTTTTTTAAAAAGCACAAATTTTAGTATTAGCTAGATATTTTGAAAACTGGTAATATTTTTAATATCAATTGATTGGGCTTTTTTCGTATTTACTCGTTTTCAAAATCGAGATGAAGTTACTTTTAGTGGTTAGAGTATTTTCCAAATGTTCTATTTAATTTAAAAGCAAGAAAGAAAATACTATTAGTGCTAAATCGTACCTTTGAACTAAAGGTCATTTTGGCAGCCCCTAGATCTACAACAATAATATTGCCAATATCTTTTTTGCTGTGCAATAGTATTAAATGGCTCCTATATAAAACTCAAAAGATCAATTATAATTGTACGATAATATTTACAACTCACAAACGTCAATATTTTAGCACGGGTATTTTTTCTTCGATCACCTAAGGTTGACTAAACAATATTGCCTAAGACGGTCAATATTGCACAATATCACGGATTGAGCAATATTATTGACGTATAGGCTTAGCATTGAAGGTTGCACAATGATTGAGCAAAAGATTGAACGAGTTTAAATTTTATTGCGCAAGGTTTTCTTATTAACTCGTATAGAGTTAATAGTATGCAATATTTTTTAGTCAACGTTCTGTGTTCCAAGATAGTTACTGAGTGTATTTTTGCTTTTTTTAAAACCAATCCTTTGACCAGCGATGTTTCGGTTTCTTAAGTTTAAACACGTTAGCTGCAGCGAAATCTTGATCAGACATTTCAAATACAAAAGACAATATACGGTGTGAGGGGTCCGAAAATATTAAAGCTCATGAGCTGTCAATACTGTTGCACAATCAATATTGATCGTTTGGTGCAAGGGGTCATTCAATAATATTGCGCAAAAAAGACAATATGCAATATTATTCTAGGTATTATTGAGGTATGATTGAGGCGGCCCCTACATATAAAATCTATACGGCTTAATATGAAAATATTGCGCAATAAAATTTTATCATTCAGTCTAAGACAATAAACTAAACCCTATATTATTGCATATATATCTTTTGCGCAAATTTATTAATTGACCCATTGCATTTAAATGCACTTCAATGCTTAACTTAAACGATCAATAATATGGCGTATTCTATTTTATTGTGCAATATTATTGACCGTCTAGGGACCGCCTTATGCTCAACCATTGCGCAATTTGTAAATATTTTGCATTACTATTGACCGTCTACCGCCTTACACCCGGTTTTAGAATCTAACGGAACTCCCAGATGTTGAAGTTTTGAACTTATTAAGATTATAGAACAATCTAAACCCTTACTTCTTAGCGAACCATGTAAACTACACCTCACATTTTATTTCTTAATTTCTTCCATTACAAAATTAATGGAAAACCCCAACTTATCCCAAAAATAGCAACATAACAGGAAAAATGCGAAAATTTTTATTCTAGGGCTATGCTATATCATTGTGGCTAGGCTAACCTTTCAGAAGCTTGTTAATAACAAAACATTTGTTTGGTCTTGGACATTTTCTCACAATATTTTTTTATAAAATTCTGCAACTTTCAGCAAGCTAAGTGTAACGATGATGGTCATGGCCATGAAAACAAGATATTCACGAAACCCTAAAAAGCACAGATGTATTACGAAAGCTGTCGGCCGTTTTCAAATCAGCAAGTGATATTAGCGTGGACACGACATGTGCTGACGAGGCGTCAGCAGTCATGAGCCATGCCTAGTAATTCAGCCATCTTTGCATTAGTAACCACACGCTTCACTGTCGGTCAGTTTCGTCAGCGTGTTTATGTTATTTCGCTTGTTTTTGCATAGTTACTAAACTATGTTTTAGGCAACTCTTTTTTTGTGTTCTATATAATGCCTGAACCTTAATAAACATAGCTCACAGCCACTCTATTTTGAAAGCCAGGGAATCAATTCAATAATGCATTTACCAAAAGGTGCACAATTTCCTTATTTTGGAAGGGTAGGGCAAGTGAATCACAGAGGACAAGTGCTTCACTAAGAATAATTTATGAATAGCTAACGAATGTTTTAACAAATCATCATCGCACCATGCGTTTGATGTTCTGGATCCTATTTTTGGTGGAAACACTGATTGAAAAGTTTTCACAAACAGTCACTTGAGATTGAGTGCAAAATCGTTGAATTTTCGGCTGCCTGCATATAAAATTTTTGGTAAAATCCATAAAACTTACAGCTGAATAAATGAAAAAAGTGAACATCAGAAAATACGAGAAGAGCGAATTCACACAGAACACAGTTTGACTTTGGCGTATTTATGCAACTTTGTGCGAAAAGACGGATGTCCAAACTGACGTCGCAGTGATAAGATTTATAAATATCGAGTATTAAAGCTGTAAATCCAACACAAACACCTCAACAAGCCACGCGCAGCTTCTACTTGCATGATTACGTTATCGTAGCGTTATCGCACCGACACCAACACGTAAATATTCTTAACGACCTGGAGATAATAAGGGAATGGGGCAACAAAAACCTTGTACAGTTTAACGCGCAGAAAACCCAAGCAGCCCTGTTTTCAAAAAAGACCAGCACCGGTGAGCCAAACATCATGCTATCTGGAAGTGCTGTCACATTGCAGAGTCAGTTGAACATCTTAGGAGTCACTGCAGAGAACAACATGTCTTGGCACAATCACGTGGCAGATAAAGCTAAAAGGGCTTCCCAAAAGCTTGTGGTGCTATTTTGTACAAGACATTTGTATGTATTAGACCAACTATGAAGTACTGCTCACATATATGGAGTGCGGCACCCAAACATACCTTAATGCTTTTGAACACCGTGCAAAAACGAGCTTTCAAGCTGATCAATGACCCGGCACTTACCCGTGGCTTGGATAGTCTCGAACATCGAAGAACAGTGGGCAATCTATCTCTCTTCTACAGGTATTATCACGGAAAATGCTGTGAGTAGTTGGCACGTATGATCCCCCCAGGAGTGGCACCTATTAGGCGAACATGTCAAACAGACGGTAACCATCAATTTACTGTCAAAATAGAAGCACCAAGAAGCTCATTATATCAGAATTTATATCTCTGGAGAACAGCATCGCTGTGGAATAAACTCCCTGCGACAGTTTTCCCTGCAGGTTACAACCTGAACCGTTTCAAAACCAACATACACCAACATTTTCGCGCACTTGCCGCTTCTCGAGCGTGATAGGGATCTCCTTGCGAGTGCGCATAACCGTAAAAAAAACATTGAAACTACATCGTAAGGCGCAATTCATACTATACGAATTCATGTAAGTAAAAATAATTGACGTGTCGTTGGCAGTACGGTAACTGAACGGTCACGTTACGGTGCCGACACGTAGTAGTATAAAACATCACAAACACATAAAATTACAAACACATAAAACAGTGCTGCTATGAAAATAGAATCCAGAACATCAAAACGTTTAATCATCATATCAAATCCGTAGAGATACTTTAGGGTAAACTATTTTTGAAAAGTGTACTTCTAGTCTTTTTCGCGAATGCACGCATCTTAAAATTTAACCCTGCTATTCTCGGATTTACCGCCAGGCTGCTGATTCTGGGTCGTGGAAGATGTGATCATTCACTTTCAATTCAATGCAATCAGAACAGAAGGGCTTTGGCCAATCGAAAGCTTTGAAGAATCTCTAAGTCGTTACGTGCTATGCGAAAAGACCTCTATCACCGAGGTTTCTCTTACGAACCGCCCGTTGAACGTATAGTACGAGTGCTTCGGGGTAAGAGAACAGATTTCGCTGAAAACGCGTAAAAACTGTTTAATGGCTCCTTGAACTGCGCGCTACAGATTCCGTATTTCCCGTTGGTCAAGACCACGGCATTTCGCACGATATAATGCATTACCTCTCACAACTATGAGAATAGCCTCATAGCAGGACTTTGGTCAATCAAAAGCTTTCAGTAGTCTCTAACATGGGAACCATCACATCCTACGAGTACCAGAATAGCTATCCAGAGAGTCTCGATGAGACAACGCGTGAGTAGAGAGCTACTTCTGGACAGATTGAATTTGTCAAAGAACAAGTCTCAAACTTTCAATCCATTTTGGAGTACGATAGAGCTATAGCAGAAGCCTTGGAGCAGAGAGAGAGCTACTACCATGCAAGCATATACAGGGTGTCCAAACTAAAAGGTAACAGAGGTGTTTTTGTGTATTTTTCGTGCAAATTTGGGAACACTTCGATTCCTTTGAACACTTTTTGGCTAACTTGAAATTTTTTAAGCATGCACCATCTCCGAGGGGTATACTTTACCCCAGTATTTTGAATAGGGAAAGTGGGTCTAGTGATACCTTGTTTTGAAGTTCTCTTGAATATCTTTCCAACCGTGTAAAAAATTCAAAAATCTATCGATTAGTTTTTGAGATATTTGCTCTCGAATTTTCAAATTTTTCATCGAATAATAAAAATTTCGAAAATCCATAGATTAGATTTTGAGATATTTGCTTTCAAATTTCCAAATTTTGCATGGAATGATATTGATGATATTGAATCCGAAAAATACAAAATTCTGATTAAATTTTTATTTTATCAGTCCATGTTAAATTTAAAAGTTTGAAGGCAATTATCTCAAAAACTAATAAATAGATTTTTGAAATTTTTACACGGTTGTAAAGACATTCAAGAGGACTTCAAAAAACAAGGTATTACTAGACCCACTTTCCCTATTCAAAATATAGGGGTAAAGTATACCCCTCGAAGATGGTGCGTGCGACAAAAATTTCAAGATAGCCAAGATGTATCCTCGCAAACAAAATCGACGTGTCCGAGCGTTTCTCCAAATTCGCACGAAAAATACCCAAAAACACGTCTGTTACCTTTTAGTTGGGGTCTTATAAACTCTCAATAAATCACAAATTTATGATAGTACTCCTAAATTGACAAATAGTTTAACGTAACTGTCTAAATAACTTATATTATATGTAGCATATAAGCGAAAAATAAATAAATAATAAAATATCTTTGTTACAAATACGAAAAAATGGACACAAAGTCAATGAATTCAGAAAAAAAACATAATATAATCATTATATTTTATCATTAGATGCTAATTTGTTAATCGAAAGAACAAATCTATTTAAAAAACAAATAAAACATATCAAAACTAAAATTTTAAAAGCTTGGTTACACCCACTAAGCTGTGACGTAACCGTCCGACAAAAAAAAGAACTACAGTAGTTGATTATTTTTTATCTGGAATACTCAATTATCTGTGTCCGTGTTACAGCAACGATCAGATTATAAACTGTGCTCGAAGTCAAACTCAATCTATACCACGAAACTTTAATATTGCCCGCGCGCAATGATGGACTGCGCTCAATAACTTTCACATCGAGTTAAAGTTGAAAATAATTTATGATGTTTTTATCCGTGTAAATAATTTGTCTGGTATATATGCTGCAGGTTTATAGATAACTCTATTAAAATACAAGTAGACGTTTGGAATTAGACTAGGGGTATGGTGATACTACCTAAATAAATAACATTTTCACTATTTGATTTGACCAATAATATTATAATTCGCATGCTGCTTGTTAGACGGCCCCAAGACCTACAATAATACTGCATAATATCTTTTTTGCGCAATTTTATTGAATGACCCCTTGCACTCAAACGATTATTATCTACTGTCCAATATTATTGAAAGCTTATAAGCTTCAATATTTTCAGAGCCCTCATACCATATATATAGCCAAGATTGTGACAAGATTTCACTGCAGCTATCGTGTTGGTACAAGGTTAAAAAACGGAAACCTCGCTGGTCAAAAAATTGGTTTAAAAAAAGGCAAAAATGCACTCATGAATATCTTCTACCTTGGAACAAAAAATGTTGACTAGAAAATATAGCACAATATTAAGTCTTTACGGCTCAATAAGAAAACGTTACGCAATAAAATTTTAACTCGTTCAATCTTTTGCTCAATCATTGTGCAACCTTCAATGCTAACTCTATATGGTCAATAATATTACGCAATCCGTAATATTGCGCAATATTATTGACCGTCTCCGCCTTAGTGACGTAGTCAAATAGCATATGATGCATAATACTATTGACATTGTGCTTACCTCTTTCTGAATTAGTTTATAATTGTTCAGGTTAGTCTGGCTTAGTTTATGTTATTTTTGGTTACTATATGTTATTTTAGGTTAGCTAACTCATAGCTTTGTTACTGATGCAAATTAATCTGAACTTACTGAAACTAACGCGAACTAATATAATTTTTATCAGCAAATATATCAAGCCCCGTCAAAATACCAAACAAAAAAGTTATTAAGCAAATCTTCAAAGAGCGGGAAGGGTAGCTACACGGGAGTTTCGGCCTTATTGAGCACTCCTCAGTATAAGTGTAACCAGTGTGAAGGGAAAATGTGATACGTGAAAATAACATAAACAAACACTAACTAGCATAAACTAAACTGAATGAATCTAAAATTACACTAAACTAACGTACGTTTGCTAAAATTGCAAAACTACACGAACCTGTTTATCTAAGTGGGTTAGGTAAGGTAGCAAACAACCAAGTGGTAACAGCTGTTTATAATTCTGAAGAGCACGCCGAGCACTATGTCCCTCAGTTCTTCTTGATCTTTGGAATAAGAAAGACGCATTTTAGGCAGTCGAATTCTAAAATATTTCCGTTCATGTGTATTTTAACACGATTTTTACCTTCGACTTCGAGCATATATTTTTACTATAATAAATACTCAGAAGTCATCATCATCAGTCAAATCGTGAGATTCTTATTTAAAGCGGCCGCGGCCCCTAGACGGTCAATAATATCATCTAGGCTTAGCATTGAAGGTTGCACAATTTTTATTATGCAATATTTTCTTATTGAGTTATTATTGGGCAATATATTTTAGTTTTTAGAGGTCTAAAAATATTGACGTTGATAGGCTGTTAATGATCGTTTGAGTTAAAGGGGTCATTGAATATTATTGCAAAAAAAAATATTTGGTGCAATATTATTGTAGGTCTAGAGGCGGTCTTATTCCATGATTCCTTGCAAACAAATGCACCTAAATGTTTAGCCTAGACATTCAATAATAATGTACAATATTTAAGAATTATGCAATATTGTTGACTGCCTAGGATTAGCGTTGAAGTTTGCACAATTATTTAGCAAAAGATTGAACGAGTTTAAATTTTATTGCGCAATATTTCTTGATTGAGCCGTATAGCTTTCATAAATAAATTTTATTTAAAACCTCTTATGATTCACGTTTAGGTTCATAATTATCCTAAGAGCAGAAATGGACCATTAGACTAGGATTATTGGTAGGTCGTAGGCCTAGACTAAGATATCTTTTCTTACCCCATGGTCGTAGCTAATAATTACACCGAAACATAAAATAAAAAAAGTGATCTGTCTATTTGATCAAACCCACTTATCCGGGGTCCTTAAAATATAAAAACGTTGCAATTTTTTAAGCAGACACAAAAAAAAGTGAAATCCGCTGAAAAATATTTAGATCTTTTTTTTGAATGATGTCAACTTTGCTTTATAAAGAAGCTCTCCAAAATTTTATTTGATGGCTTTGAAAATGTACCATTTGCGCAACTTCACTGTGTAATATTGCAATAATTTGATTAACTTTTTTGCAATTTATTCGAAATTTTAAGGATGTGCGGGCAAAACAAATCGTGTGTTTGGATTTGGTGCATCGAGATGTAAAGATTATTTTTTTTTCTTTTATTTGCAGCAAGAGAGAGAAAATATTGTTTAAGTACAGTGGCGGATCCAGGATTTCCGAGGGGGAGGGGCCAAAGTACGCGGTTTTTGATAGATCTGAGGTGTGAAATTTGAAATCTATAAGAGATTTATGGCGCCGTAGGCGAAATTTTTTAAAAATTAAGTAGAATTTGTGACAAATTTTAAATAGGTGATGCTGCTAAAGTAAAAAATAACTTATATGTCTGGGAGGGGGGGGGGCGGGCCACTCTGCCCCCCCCCCCCGGATCCGCCACTGTTTAAGTAAAGTTTTTCATCAGTGCGCTTTTTTTCGTGTGCCCTTTTTTCCACAGGCGATTTCTTCCTTTAGTGCTTTTCTGATAAAGCAAGTAAACAAAAATACAGTGTGTCCCCGGATGGAGTTGACAAGAGGAAGAAATCCTTTATATCCTAAATATAGAAAAATGTAATTAATAAGAGGAGAAACAAAGTTTAATTTCACGTAAAACATCACTCTTTATAAAAAATTCTGCTGGTTGAAAAATAAGGATTGCCATAATAAAACCTTTGATTAGATGTACAATGTGTTATCAAATTTAGAAAAATGTAATTTATTAGAGGAGAAAAAAACTTTATTTCTAATTTTATGAAAAACATCACTCTTTATAATGTGACATTGATAGATTTATTTTGTTGATTGTCATATTGATTTTCCAGTAATAGGCTTTTTATGTGTCTTAATTTGATAACACCAGGTACTTATATCGTTATCTCAGTTTTTTGACAAGCAGAATTTTTTATTAACAATGATGTTTTTCGTGAAATTAAAAATAATAAAGATTTTTCTCCGCTTACTCTGTACATCTATTTAAAGATTTTATTATGTTTATCTTAATTTTTCAACTAGGATTTTTTCCTCTTGTCAACTCCAACCGGGGACACACTATATAATTTTTTTCAGCCTTTAACTAACGTAACGTAATTACCCCCTTTACCTTCCCCCTCTCGTAGAACCGCCAGCAATTTTAACCTTCCTTAATTTATTTTGTAATTAATAATTCCCCATTATCGTTTCAAATTTAAAGCTGAATGAGGTAAAGCCACGGAAATTTGTGATTTGCCCCATTATTTTTCTCTTCGGGAAACTACTGGAACAAATTTAGAAGAACTTAAGTTTGCTTGCCATGAAATTAAACTTAGTTTTCGCGACGCTTACTATACACACTATATACTTCTTAGTTAAATAAAAACTTTTTTATATTAAATGTAGGGCACTCCAAGTTCTTTTTTGCTTAAAAGAAAAATCAAAAAATTCAAAAAACTCTTTAAGGGTCATCAGAACAAGTAAGTAAGAATAGTGACTAAAAACTTTAGATATCCCTGTATAATTTTGAAATATAAATCTAAGAAAAACATTTCTAAATTTAAAAGAAATTCATAAAGTTGTAAAGTTAAACGACTAGACAAAAAGTTTAACAGGCAAATCATTCTCAACTAGGAGACTTTGTCTTTCTGATTTTTAAGGCTTGTTTCAGCCCGAGCATAACCAAACATTGGCTACATGGTATTTAAAATTAAAAAAAAAACGTAGATTTTCGCATCTAGAAAATATGGCGATATTTTGACATGTGTGCAAAATTTCAGGTAATTATATAAGTTTAATCGTCAGCCATAATATTTCTGTTAATTTTACTAATTTTCATACATTTATCCCGATCGGAAGCTTAATTGTGAAACGTTGAAAACGGTAAAAAAAGTACTCTTTTTTTAAAAAGCATGGCCTTCTAGAATAAATAATAAAATAGATAAATATAAAATCCCCATCAGAAATGTAAGGTATGGGTAAAAACTGACAAAATTGATAAAATTGAAATAAAATCAACACACCCCAAATAGGCATTTTTAATCTTTCTGATTGTTTGAGTGGTTTATGCTTATATTTTTAAAAATATTTTTTGCAAAAGCAACATTAACTTGCTATACGCTGATGCTTAATTCATTTGAATATTTAAAACGGTTTCAAAGGAAATTTGATTAATTCGAGTCAATACAATATCTTCAAGACAATGCGATTTTGCTCTGTTTTGTCAGCACACAAACTTGTGTTTTCGCTCTAGCATACTTTTTTTTATGATTTTTTAGTAGTAGGAAAATCGCAAATTTTGTTTATGCCAAACCGTATTATTTATTTTTGTTTTCTGCTTTTGAAATAAAATTAAAAAAAAGATTTTTTTTAAAAAAGTTGCAAAACTAAATATTTGCTTATATTTTTCCTTAATTTCAATTTTTTAAAAAATACCATTAAATCCTTTTAATAAAAATATTACCATCTTTTAAAAAATGTAGGTAGTATATACAGGGTTGTCCTGGTTGTAAAGAAATATAATATATTTATAAACTTATGGTTACGAAGCTTCTACGCCACAGATGTTACTAAAAAACCTAACGAAAAAGGTTCTTCGAACCGTGGAAGGGTACTGTATATGTATACAAGATTTGGTAAAGATGTACAATAATTTGGAAATCTTGAGTTTTTGCCTGATCTAATAGGCCTATCTATGAATATTTTATAATTTGTGAAGATCCTCCTAGTTCATACCCAAGTTAGCAGCCCTGAAGTCACTGTGCAACTCTCGTGCTACTCGAAAGTTTGAAGTCAAGCTAAATTTACCACAACTATTGCGTAACGGAAGCTCTGTGAATTTATTGGTTGAAGCGATACGTCTAGTAAAAAATGGGCCTTTTTTTTCAAAAAACTAAATTTTACCGGCAGGTTCATTTTACAAGCCATTCATAGAGGACTGAATTTATTTGGGTGAGGAGGCACCATTTTAGTACTGGATTGAAGCTTATTCAATTTTCTATAAATTATTTGTTATCACCTATTTAGATTAGATTAGCCGGTACGTGACGCAAATAACCCTACTAAATAAATTAGTTTTACGTTTTGGTAAAAAAGTACCATTTGTGACTAGACGTCTTTACGCAATTAATAAACTAACAGAACTTTGATTGTGGTAGAAATTTAAGCTGGCTTAATAAAAATTATAGAATATAAAAATTATTTTTTTCGAAAAAACTAATACAAGTGCAAGAATTTTGAAGATTTTTGAGTACCAGGGACATATTAAAGCGTCCCTTTCTTCTTTTTTTTTATGAATTTTGTTTATTGACGCAAATAACATTTATGTTGATATTGGCTGGTCTTTAATAAGAACCTGACCCCTCCAGCTTAAAATAAGCAGATGCGAATTAAATAAAAAATATATTTGATAAAGATAATGTAAAAACTGATTCTAAACGTTTTTTGCAACTAGGTATTTATGCATTATAAACAAAAGCCTTACCTTTAAAATAATACCTATGTGTTTTTTGTATGTACTAAAGAAGCAATAGTAGAATACTTTATTAGCATAGCATATTAGCATCTAAAAGCAATTTTAAATTCTACACTGAAAAATTACCTTCACACAATAAAAAAACGACTGTTTCCTTATAAATAAAGCCCCTGAAGAAGGTAATACTTGAAAAACGCTGGAAAATTTGGCAACTACTATAAATAAATGGATCCATGATGGATCTGATACCTTCCTAGCTATTAGCACACTTGAAGTGAACCGAACCAGATTTTCAATTGTCAAAAAACTGTCATTAGCATTAATATGACCAAAATCTACAGCTCGTTAGCGTGTCGAACACTATTTTACCTAAAAATTTTATGAAAATCGGTCCAGCGGTTTAGGAGCTATCGTGTTACGGACATAAATAAGATAGATCAAATTACACCCAAATAACACATTTTGGGCGTTATCTGAAAAAAAAGTTCGGTGAAACTAATACCTTCATTAGCCTTTGCTGCGCGGGCTAGAAAGGTAAAAATCTATCCAAAACGCTTAAATATAATTTTTTTTCCAAAGTGCCTTTTTTTCTCCTGAAGCACGACAGAATTGAGAAAATGAACAGATGGCTTTGACGAAAATAAAAAAAAAACTTAATCTTTCGTAGATATATACTCACACCACACTCAAACATATACTGTGTTTATACAGTTACACGCTCAACTTTCCTAACTTTATTCACAACTTAGTTTTGTTTAGCCGCCTGCCTCGCCGCCATTTTACTTTTTGGGCCTGCTCCTGTGAAGTTTGAGCCTTAAGCGGTTTGCTTCTTTTATGCGTTTCTCTACTAAGAAAACTTTTCACCAATGCTCTTTTTACTAACCCACTGCTTAACTCGCGAAAATCTAAGAAAGTATTCTTAAATTTTAACACCTCGTTTGGAATTTAGGCGCAGAACCCAATTAGCGAATTTGGGAGTTTAACTAAAGCTAAGATTTCTTCTACGGTCGCTTACAACTGGGTCGCGCTGAATCATTTCTCCACGACTGGTTGGAAAAGGATACCAGTAATAGTGACCTCTTTCCAAGCAGTTGTGGACAAATTATTAACCGATTTGGTCGAGCTTAAATGACAGCCAAGGATACTTAGGAATCCAAAAGAATCACTGGTCATGATGGTTTAGCGTCCGCTTTACAACCAGAGGACGGTGAGGTCGATTCCCATGCATGCCAGTACAGACTCGAACCTACTATCCCTTTATGAACACAAATTCACCAGAGCTAGAAAATATGCACGGCTCGTAAAGAAACCAGTTTAACTTTGGTGTCGTGGCAGCGTTGCGTCAGTGCTACATCATAGTTAGCCAAAGAATCAGCAGTTGCATTGTATTTAATAGCGGGTTTGAATATTTAGCGAGATTTTTTTTAAATTTTGGTTTTAATTTGGCTTTACAATTGTTTTAATAACCGTTCTGGGCTTGTTATAGTTTTGGTAACCATCATAACTAAAAATTTGTACTTATTTTTTACTCGTTTTTCTTTTAAATTACAAACAAAACCATTTTTATTGCCTAAAGGTTGATGCATTAATTTTTAATATATGCCTCATCCAATAATTAATTAACATTAAATTTTAAAAAATGAAACCCGACTATACAGGTTGGCGACTATAAATTGAACGGCTGGTGTTAAGGGTTTGTTAACTGAGTTTTCTCACGAACTTGCTTACTGAAACAAAAAACTTTTGGTCGGACCCCCGGAAAAAGTCTACTGATAATCTACAACTTTTTTCCAGAGGGGATCACCCAACTTACAGTACCTTACTCGAAAGCTTATGAACAAAAAACAACGATATACATTGATATACTCTGTAACCGAACGGTTGTTTATACTTTTTCGTAAACTTTCAAATAAGAATCAAACAAGTTACGTGGCTAATCGGGCAAAAAGGAGTTTTTGTTTCTCTCATATATTTTTCCGTGGGTAGCTAACCTTAACCTCACGGGGGTCCAAGATCTAATGGACACCTAATACGTGTTGACAGTTAACTGTTTCGTCTTTATTTCGACTCCTCAGAACACTGCTTGGTCAGTTTGACAATTCTTGCGAAGTTAATTAGACGGTTTTATCTCTAATCATAAGTAAATAGTGAGAAAACGGGTATGAAATTCCACGTTTGTTAGTATTATTTGGCCTAAAAATTCCGTTGAATGACACTCGCGTCTTGATGACGGGTAAAAATGCAATATGCGTTGATCCGGCCTGAAAGACAGAAGAGCTGTCGTAGGTCACAGACTATAGTTTGTTTTCTTTTGTTTGTATTCGATCTTTTCATTGATCGATATGTATCGCAGTTTTTCGCCTGCTTTTGTTTTTTGTTTCTCTCGTATCTCGGTAGATGGCGCTTCTTGCGATAGTTTTCTCACTATTTACTTATGACTAGAGATAAAACCGTCTAACTAACTTCGCAAGAATTGTCAAATTAACCAAGCAATGTTCTGAGGAGTCCCATAAGGACGAAACAGTTAACTGTCAACACTTATTAGGTGTCCATTGATCTTGGACCCTCGTGAGGTTAAGCTTAGCTACCCACGGAAAAATATATGTGAGAAACAAAAACTCCTTTTTGCCCGATTAGCCATGAAACTTGTTTGATTTTTAAATTCACGGGTACCAAATTCCACGTTTGCTTTCAAATAAGGTATCAACACAAGTGAGGTCATTTCCTCTGAAAAAAAAGTTGTATTTGCGTAAACCATTTTCCAAGTGTCCGACCAAAAATTTTTTGTTGAGATATTTTTACTTACTTCTAAAACGCCAGTTATTAACCAGCTAGAAGCAACGCTTCATTTAAAGTCACCACTCGTATATATGCTGCTTAACACTCAAACGCTTTAAAAAAAATTTTAAGTCATTTATTTAGAAAGAAATATTTGTATTAAGTGTTGTGGAGTGCCAGCAACATGGGTTTTTTTTTATTTAAACCAAAATTTTGTACGAGCTTTCGATATGTTGAAAATTGTTTCTGATTGTAGGTTGATAGAGCGTATATATATCGCGAACTGACGTGTGAATAAAAAGCTGAAAAGGTGCACGTCATAGTTTATTTATTTTTTCAAAACATTAATTTTATTATTTATCTACAGCAAACAATAACAAATATATTTTTTGTCAATAGAAATGAAGGGCTGCTAAAGAGTTCGGTCAAGAAAGTTTCAATAAATTGAACAAAAGAGTCTATTTAAGATTTATAATGGTGTCCTTAATTTATTATTTATATAATTATTTCAATTTTCATCAAAAACTTTTTTCAATTATTTAATTTTTTAATAAATGTTTGTATTTTTCTTACTTTTAAATAGATCTATCTTTGTTTCTCTCATAATGTGATGTATATGTCTCTCATTATTGATCGTGAAGCAGGCTAACTGCCGCGTCATACGCTGCCGAGTTCTGATTGGCAGGGAGTTACCAGACAACCGTTTCTTTATGAACCGAGTTTGGGCATTACCGGAGTAGGCAATTGAATGTCCCGTACTAATAGTGTTGATAGCGCTAGCATGACAAAGACCCCTGTGCTCAATTTAAGAGTATTACTCAAAATTAAATACTCCTTGGGAAAATAAAATTTCCTACTGGTGCGACGACGCCGCGCCGGGCTTGCCCGCTGGTTCTTCATGTAGTATGATTATTAGAGTGAATGAGTTGTGATTGTCCCGGGCACCAAGTGACTTCAACTCAGATTATCTTGGTGTCCACCGAATTGAGCTGGCGAATTGTCTGCAATAAGTGAACAGAGCCAATAAGTTAAAATGTGCACTTTTAAAAATGATTCCTTCAAATCTAAATGGACCTTAGTCATCCTCAGATCATTGCATCTTGTCTGAAAAAAATCTTTACATTACTTTTATAAGAATCTATATTTCTTTTATATTGAGAATTATGCTTTTTTGTGGTGGCCAATCCATCCAGATTTAAAAAAAAAATTGATCTCCAGCATGACTTGTCCATCAGGCCGGAATTGAGCTGACAAAATACATTAATATAAACGATCCAGTCCAGGCTAAAAAGCTTTAGCGAGTCTCAAATTTCCGGAGTTTTTACCAATCCCATTGTTTACGAAAAAACAAAAAGCGACCATTGATGTTTAAAGTGATTAAAAATAAACACAAAACAATCAATTCCTTTTCCATATCTACGTAATGTTGATGAATAGTTTAAATCCTCAAACTTAGTGGCCCTAAAGAGTTTGGATCTATTCTCATAGTCGTAAGAAGTGAGCATGGTATCGTGTAAAATGCCTCGACTCGACCAATAGGAAGTATAGAAATAGTCGCGCGCTATTCAGAAAGAGTGAATTTTGAACCATTTTTACGCGTTTGCAGCGGTGTTTCGGAAAAAGCCTTGGTGTCCGTGGTTGACTTTACCCCTTTATATATATATATATATATATAGATATATTTATATTTATCGGTTTCACAACGTTCTACGTCTTCCGATACCCAATTTTCACTCGTTTCTGTTTGCCCATAATTCATCATCTAGGCCTCTTATTCTTATTTCATTGTCTATTCCTTCTCTCCAGCTTCTCCTTGACCGTCCTCATTTTCTTCGGCCAGTTGGTTTCCATTGTAGTATTTGTTTGGTAGTCTCTCATCATTCATTCTTTGTACATGTCCGTACCACACCAGTTGTTTTGTTCTTACATCATCCACTAAACTACGTTCACCCACTGTCATAATTTCTCGTATTTTTTGATTTGTAACTTTTTCTCTTTTTGACTTCCCTGCTGCTTCTCCAATAGTCCATCTCCGTAGCGGAAAGCATTGTTTCTGTTCTATTCTTGATTGGCCATACTCCTGAGCCGTATGTAATAATACTTTTTACAATGGTGTTATATATAAGCTTTTTGTTATGTTTTCATATACTTTGGTCCCAAATTATTTTATTTAATAAAGTTACTGATTTTCTTCCTTGTACGTTTCAATCTTTTATAGCTTTGTCTAGTGTTCCGTCAGCTGTAATTTTTAGACCTAAGTATTTATACTCATCACAGGACTGAATTCGCTGCCCGGTATTTAAGATTAGATCCTGTTTCGTTCCACCGATACACATATACTCTGTCTTATTGAGATTAACCTCTAGTCCCCACTTATTGTACTCTTCTATTAGTTTTCATGTCATTTATTCGAGGTCGTTATAATTCTGAGCCACTACTATCTGCTCATGGGCGAAACATAAAGTATACAAGGTGGTTTCGTCCAATGGAATTATCATGTTTTGGCATTTTCTCTTCCATACTTTAAGGACTTGTTCCAAGTATATCTTGAAGAGCGTAGGCGAGATACAGCAACCTTGTTTAGGACCTTTATTTACTTGAAAGCCTTTGGTTAGTTTTGCTTTTATTTTAGCTTTTGCCTTACTATTGCGGTATATTACTTTACCCCTTTAAAGTTGACTTTAATACTTTCTTAACTCATTGTTTTTGGTTTCGAACCGACGCCGACGCCGTGTAGACAATGATAGCATGGTTTGGTTGAACTGTGACGATATGTCTTTCTTCCTTATAGACCGGTGGAGGTTTTCGTCCCGGCATGGTTTCCTTGGTTCGCTGTCATTTTACACGTTGAGTGAAATGATTTAACTTGTATCTTGTAGTCAGTTTGATTGACTGTAGTTAGGTAAGCCACGCTGAGGATGGAAATGCCTTTTTCCGAAACAACGGTGTCCGTGGTTGACTTCACCCCTTTGAAGTTGCCTTAATACTTTGTTAGCTCATTGTTTTAAGAGGTTAGAATATTTCTTGTTTTAAAAAGAAATTAGTGTGATTTTTATTGAACTAATATTGATTTCCAAAACAATCATTACACCTTCAAATGATGGCTGTAGCAACCTTTATAATGGTGGGTGTGCTTTCGGGCTGTTCGGCCGTCGTCGTTAAAGAGTCGTTCTCGACGTTTCGTCATCTCGAGTGGATGGCATCTTCAGGAAATGTTTACTGTTTGTCGGCTTCTCGAAGAACCGACAAACAGTCAACATCTCCTAAAGATACAATCCACTCGAGATGGCGAAACGTCGAGAACGAATCTTCAACGACGACGGCCGAACAGCCCGAAAGCACACCTACCATTGGAAGATGGCCGCGAAAGCCTTTCACAATCTGAACCTTTATAATGGTTGAGATTTGGGTCCTTATGCCGAAGAAGCCTTGATAATAAAGCCCAGCCATCGAAACGCGTCGGTTAAATTGACCATAAACATAAAGAAGTTAAGAATCTGATAAATATATTTTTTGTTCCTTTCCACAAATCATGATGTCTCTTCTGGAGTTTTCTACAGTTTACCATTTACCAAAGTTTAGTTCTTGTTTTTTTAAAGGTAAACAACTTTAAGCAAAGAATAGGAAAATGGTAAATACTAGCCGGACCACCACCAATTAGGAACTGTACGAGAAAAAAAAACGTATTATTAAAATAATTCAACTTCTGGTTAGAAACAATGTTAAAACATGCGCAAACGCGCACATAAATAATATTTTACTAAACTTATACGTAACAAAGGGGTTTAGACTAAATAAATGAAACATAAGGTGGTTTATTAGGGGTTAAAAATAATAAGCAGAGGTACTTACATAAGGTTTTAACAAATACTTTATATCAATATCATAAATATTTTTTTTTAGATATCTTAGAAACTCAAGCTTTTAGTATACATATACATTTGGGGATAAATCATGATTCAACGATTATTGGGTAAAATTTTATGTACCTATGTTTATAATTTCAAACCCTTAAAAAACTAATCTTAGGTTACATTCATTTTGTTTAAACCCCTTTGTTCCATTAAAGTTTAGTGAATTACTAATTTTGATATCAATAGCAGTTTGGCTGGAATTTCAAATTACAAAAAAGTGTGTACATTTGCGCATATTTTAAACTGTTTCCACCCAAAAGTGGAACTTTTTTTATAAAAGATTTTTGTTCTCGTGCAGTGCTTGTATAAAACTAAATATTATTTGTATTCCAATAACCATTGGCGGTCCGGGTATTACTGACCGGGTATTACTGACCATTGCCGTAACCTTTATTTAAAGTTGTTTAATTTTATAGAAACAAAAACTAAATTTAGGTACAAATTGTTTTGTACAAGTAGGGATCAAGCTTAATGTTATAAAGTATTAACATTTTAAAACAAGTTAACTACATATAAGAAAAAAAAAATTAAAAAAATATTATAAACCGAATTATTTTTCGAATATTTTCTATCTTCACTTTTTTTTTTTAAATTATCAGTTATCGAGAAAATCGCAAAAAAATGATTTTTAGGACTTTTCCAAAGCTCAAATGCCAAGGAATAATTATACGAAAATCCAGCTTGCATCTATTTTTATCCGTTTCAGAGTTTTTTCACCTAATATGACTGGGGTATGTTTAGAAAGTTTAACTTGACTGGCCTTTCCTTTATAACAAAAGTAGAGTTAATAATACAAGTAAGTAATTTATATTTGGTAAAATTTTAAAATGTTTAATCTCATAAATTTTAATGTTTTTAATGTTTCAACCTAGCCCATAAGAGGGTTGAAACAATAAACATGACAACAATAATATACCTTTTTTAATACCAACTAATTAAATTAATTTAATTTTCTTTACATGGTGTTAAGCGCATTGTATGTCTACGTAAAATGAAAACATTTTGGGCGTTAGACTACATGGATGAGCGCGGTGGAGGTCGCGGTTAAGATCGATATTTACATCGATGCCGGGCAGAACATGCCGAAGATGCTTTCCCCTTAGTCTAAGTCTTCAGAGTTTTATCAGTAAATATTTAACAATGAAACAACAGTAGTGAATTTAGTGATTTCCTGTCTGCAGGTGAAAAGTGGCGGATTATCTGTGATTCTTCAAATCGCATGTTTAAAGAGCTTCCAGATCACTCTGACAGATTCCATGACTGTATTATGAGAATGATTCTAGATACATAACTTAAATCTCTCAAAGCCTTTACACAACGAGAAACCACAAAGAACTAAAAAATAAATGCGTGCCACGTTCCGTTCTCACTGGATAATGCCATATGATTGAAGAGCGCCAATAAACGTGCAAGTTTAACTCGCGCCGACAGCTCGATCGCTATATAAAATCAAATTATTTTGTTCTGCCATTGACATCAATGTAAACCGCGATGAAAGGCGGCAAAGGTGAACAGATGATGCATTGGTATGTGCGACATCGATGTAGCGATCGCGACCGCGACCTCCACCGCGGTCATCTATGTATCTTCGCTATATCCCTCACTTTGGCTGTGATCAGTATCAAAAAATGTGTGTTTTGTTTGAACCTACCCAACTTTCCCCTATTACCACTGGTCCAAGCAACTGTAGCTTTTTTCTGCCTGTGTAGACCTACTATTATGTAGTATTTCAAAATTTTTGCCAGGAATAACACCCTGTATTTCGTTTTTTCTTGCCAGATTTGCGCACAATATTAAGAAAAAACCCGATCGATTTGTCGAATTTGGCGCGCGACTGCATTCGATGTCAGTCGGCCGCGATGAAAAACTTTCTTTAGCGTCCATTAGGAGTGAAACGGCAAGGAAAACCGAACGCTAAAATCTATCGGGCGTTAATTCGATAAAAACCGAAGGGAGGAGACATAACGCGGAGATAAGAAACCTCATTTTTCAAGGTTTTGTATTATCCATCACAATACTGATATATATGTAGAAAGAAAAACAACGTCAAGAGAATTTCACATTTTATTCCATTACAAAACTTGTAAGAAACTGTTTTATTTGGATCGTGATCGCAGCTGCGAAATTGAGAGAATGACTGAGCATCAAGGTCGCGGTAAATTTTGAATACCTTCATTGAACTTGTTTTTCTTTCTAAAGAATTAAATTTATGGAGTGGCCGGTGGTATTTTGTGAGGTTTTATATCTTAAAAATTAACAAGGATGTCATTATTTTTTAAATATTAAAAAAATAGTATAAATTTTAACCAAAAACTAAAATTAAGGAAGAACACGTTAGACTAGGCTTCATTGGTTGATTGATTGGTAATGGATCACTTAATTTTAAGTAGCAGGGTGTTTGCCATCACCAATCGATCTAGAATATGGTCTTAAGCTTTTTTGCTTAATCTTGAATTTTTACCATTTTTGTTAAATATTGAAAAATAAATTATATTTTTTTAGTTTGAAAGATTTAAAGTTACTTTAATTGCTGTTCTATTGCAAACAGAACGCGTTTTTACTGTTCTTCTGTGCAATTAATTTATCAAAAGTTATAAGTCAAAGTTTGTTAAGAAACATTAAAAAAGCCCACTCTTCGATTTATGTTGTCACACAAATTGCTTGCTCAAATTTGAGTGACTTAAAAATGGATGGTCCAATACCATCGATCTAATGTACTTTTAAAAAAATTTCCATAACTATCTTACTGGACACGATTTTTGACCATAAGTCACTCCACTAAGTCTAGAAATAAAAGTTCTCAATAAATAAATATTTAATAGTAAATAGTGTCTCCAATTGGAGGCGACTGGGATGGCTGATAGGGGGTTATTTTTGCGGACCAGAATTGGTACTAATAAAATTATACATTATCGTGTAAGCTTAGGTGCCCATAAATTGGAAGAGTATTTTACATTGAAAAACAAAAATCCGACCAAAAATCCGAAACAAGAGTCCGACCAAAGACCAAAAACGCGGTTGACGTGTTTTTCTTTCGTTTCAAAAACTTATAGTTTTCCATTATTTTAGTGCTTGAAATAGTGCTAATAACTATTTCTTTTTAAACGCATTTCACCTGATTCATAAAAGTGATTGAGCTCTCAAGTTGAAGGGTCTTCTAGTTTTACGCTAGCCTTAAAATTAACTTTTTGAAATCTTTATTTTTATAAGACATTTTCCCCATGTATACACTGTACGTGTGCGGGATTATTCTTGCGCTAATCCCGGCAAAACAGAGATTCGAATGTTAGCCAGCAGCAAGCGTCCAGACAATAAAAGTCAAGCGATCCCGGACAAGCTTCTAGAAAACATAGGAAAAGCTACAAGCATGTAACTTTGTTTGCTACAGAGTCTTAAGCAAATGAAGACAAATGGTGTACATTATTACCTAGCTGGATTGGAGCATCTGTCACAGAACGGCGAGCGCAACGTGGCCTCTTGCTGGCCCCAGGACCCTTAATTTAAGGCCATAGATCACTAGATTCATTTTAGAACCAACATATCACTCGATGAAAGATATTTTCATTGATATTTCAGGTATCTATTCTGGTCATACTGATAACTGGTGACTTGTTAAAGTAACTAGGGTTATAATTCTTGGATATACGAGGGCTGACTTTTACATTTTGCATATAGGAGCATGACACTGATCCAATGTCGTTACTAAAACTTAAACTTAATCTTTACCTAACCTAAATTCAAAACGTCAGTGCGATACATATAGGTACAGTGAATTTTTAAGTTGACAAATCAATCGAAAAATGGAATTAAACCGAGAACATTTTTGGGCTCCACGTTGTTCAAACATTCAAAGGAAATTATCTTAACAAGAATGCCTTGTCGATTTGATTTCTGTTTTTGGTAATAAAGCACCACATTAATAGTCAGTTTCTCGTTGGCATGGAGAACTCAAGCCTGGACGGATTATCCTTAACGACGGATCCAAAGCCAGGTGCACCAAAAACGACTGTCACCCACGAAAACATCGATGCTGTGCACATGCTCATCACGGAACATCGACATGTGTCATATCGCGAGATTGAGGCTCCATTAGAGATTTCATAGACCTTAATTCAAAAAATTTAGCGTGAAGAAATAGGGGTAAGAAAATTACTTTCCTGCTGGATCCCGCATCTGTTAACCGAAGAACAGAAAGAAGCTAAAGTCAATTGGTTTTAGAAAACTCTAGACCGCTTTGAGGCAGGAAACTCGAAAAATGTACAGCATTGCAAGTGGTGATGAATCGAGGATTTACTCAAATAAACCTAAAAATAAACGTAAGTCGTCTATCTGGGTATCCCAAAATGAAGAAGAGCCAACAAAAGTCATCCGTTCTTGAAGGGTATCCAAAGATCAAAGAACTGTTACTGCCACCAAGACAATGCAAGTTCGCACAAAGCACAAAAAACCATTGAATTTTAAACCCAACAACACGCCGAATTGTAGGACCATCCATCAGACCGAAGTCTCAACGATTTCTATACTTTTCCGAAAATCAAGACTAGACTGCGCGGTCAAAGATTTCAGTCGCCAAAGGAAGCAGTCGACGCCATCAAGAATGCAATTTTGACAGTATCAAAAAACGAGGGGAATCACATTGTTGACAACTGGTTTGAGCGCATAAATCTACATCTACTGTTTGACTCCAGCTGTATATGCAAAATTTAAAAGACAACCAATTTATTATTGAATGGCAAGTATGCCCGAATTCGCAGAAAACTTGACCGAACTTTCGCCTTCAATTCAAAGTTTCTTCTGGGGTCGCACATCTACCCGGGCGTTTATCTTGGCTGCCTGTGAGGTTAGGTGAGCGAAATTTTTCACTTTTACGGGTGGACTTAAGATCACTGGTGAACTTCAGTCCACCGGTGATCTTGAATTCACCATCTTTTTTCACGAGGAAACCAATCTGCGGGAGCGTCTCTTACCTTAGTTTTAGTGATCAGTTTTCTTTTGAACGTTTATTCTTGACTACCCGTGAGGTAAGTTGAGCGAAATGTTTTCTTTTACTCATCGATCACCTGTGTTCTTCACCACCATATTTTTCCACGGGGAAATAAATCCGCATGAGTTATTGTGGCGTTTCTAACCTTACTTTTCAGTGTAAGTTATGATTTGGTGAAAACTGTTTTAATAGTTTCAAGGTTTTTTATAAAAATGTGTTTAAAATTAATGTTAGGATAGGGATACATACTTCAAAAAAAAACTTTTTAAAACAAAACCGACAGTTAAAAGTAAGGATATGTATACACCACAACAATTTCTGTGGATTAGTTTCCCCGTCGAAAAAGAGGGTAAACTTTAGTTTACCCGTGAACGTGACACCTCACCTCACAGCAGTCAACAATAAGCGTCTTAAGATTTGGTGACCACTCACATCACTAATCACAAACCTCACGAACAGTCAACAATAAGCTTCCTGGAGCAGGAAAACACCTTTGAACGAATTGCTGTTAAAAGTGAAGGCCCGAGCTTAGTCCCCGTAAATCCTGCTGTGTTCTCCTGTCTACGTGACAGCATTTTTCTCTGCAATTGATCGAAGTTATTCAAGAATCAATCGCCACGGTCATCTAATTTGTCCATACGATTAATACTATTCTCACTCTGGTATTTAATATCTTTTCTTGTTTTTTCTCTATGCCTCGTTAAGTCAAGGCTAAACGTTGATTACTATATCCATCGCTTTTACTGGACAGCCTGTTATTTACCTCAACACAAGACAAAAGTGGCTTTTACTTTAGTTAATGTCAAGTCGCCAAGAAGCTTTTATGTAAGCTCAAAGAGGTTTGTCAGTCTTTAGTTAAAGTAGGACTTTTTAAACCTTCGGTGTATTTTGCAGATTTTTTTTGCAAAACTATCATCCAAATATTTAAAATGTCAAACAAAAGGTTTCAAAAGAAATCACTTATTAAAAAAACTGGTATATCCAATGATTGTTATATGATATTGTTTTTGTCTTAAACAAGTAATTGAGAAAAGGAGTGCCAGAAATATAGAGACTAATGTTACCTTTGTGGACCTACAAAAAGCATATCATACCGTTCCAATAGAAAAATTATGGACAGTGTTAGAACAAACTATTATCAATCATACATATATAAAAGCGATAAAAGAACTTTGCAAAGGGTCAAAATCTAAAATTAAAATTGAAAATCGACTTTCAAAAGAATTCCAGGTAACAAAAGGCTTAAGACAGGGATGTTGTATCTCTCCAACTCTGTTTAAAATATATATCGCAGTAGCTCTAAAAAACTGGAAACGTAAAGTACACTTGAAGCTAATGATAAGGAAAACATGGAGTATATGATGAGAAAGTTAACGGAAGAATATCAAAAGTAGGGGTTAAAAGTGAACGTGGACAAGACACAGTACTTATGTATTGGAAACAATCAAGTGAGTTAGAACTAGACAATGGACAAACAATGCAATGAGTATGTATACTTGGGTGTCACATTTGATCAGACAGGAACAGACTGTACAGAACTGAAAAAAAGAATAGTAAAAACAAAAAAGGTTATTGGTTGTCTTAACAGTATTTTATGGAGCAGAGATTACTCTGAGGATTAGAGTAATATTACTCTGAGGAGCAGAGATATAAAAATAATGTAAAATTTAACATGTATGAAACAATGGTGAAAAGCACGCTGTATGGAATAGAGACTAGTCGCGTAACAGAAAAATATAAAGCAAAAATGGAAATTTTCGAAATGGATGCAATAAGAAGATCATTGAAAATATCTAGAACAGATCATATAAGAAATGAGATCATAAAAGAAAGAATCGAGGGAAGCATAACGGATGACATCACTAAAAGACAACTGAAGATTAACAAAGCAGGTCCTAGAATGGCAACCAATAGTTCGCAGAAAAAGAGGGCGTCCTAAACTGGAATGGCAACACTCAATCCAAAGATCAATGAGTTCAAAAAAACCTGACGGAAGAATATTGTCACGATCGAAGAAGGTGGAGAATAGGCATCGGACAACGTAGAAAAACGTTCTAAACTAAAAAGTAAAGTAGTGGTTATATGTACACCAGACAATAAATGAGAGAGAAAAAATAATACAAGATCTAATTCTTCCTTTCATGTGAAGTAGGACGTATGTCCTTTAAACCAGCAATGAAAGTGGAAAGAGGACCCAGTGCAGCCACGACAGAAAAAGATATTGAAAATAGTATAGCAGAGTCAACGAATACAACATTCCAATATATATTACGTTTGTAGACTTTGAAAAAGCTTTTGATTGCATTGAGTACTGGGCAGTAAAAGAACCTTTAATTTATAGCCGAATAGTTACAGATATACAGAGTTAATAGCCAATATATATGCGAAACAACAACATCAATTAAAATCCACGAAGGAACCAAGCCAATCCGCATAAGACCAGGTGTCAGAGAGGGTGACACAATATTTCGTAAACCTAGAGGTTTTTAAAAATTTGATTGGGAAGAAATAGGCACCAAATTAAGCGGATAATACTTGCACCACCTATAGTTCAGGCAAGATTCGGGAAAATCCACTTTCTAGAAGCATTTTATATTACTTTTTGGCAAATGGACAATTCCCCCTATTTTGACCCCGCTGAATCCGAATATCCCTGTTGCCATCTCGAAATATTGACAGGGGCTGAGATATTCAAGATGACGGCCAAAATGGCGGCGGAATTTCAAATTGCCGCTGGAAAGCCCAAATTGTTACAGGTGTATAATCAAAATATATATTTGTATATTTAAAAAATAATAACATGTTTTTTTTTTAAATGGCTGCAAAAACCTCCAAAAACCCCCCCAGACCCCCCAAAATTTGAAAGTTTGCGGTTTTTTTAAATTTTCTTAAAAACTAAGCTTCTAAAAGAAAAATGTATAATATGCTTCATTGTAGACAATAAAATTCCCTTTTTAACATGATATAACTTAATAAAGTTAGACTAATAACAAGCTCTCCAGCGGCGTCCGTTAATTGAAGTATTTAAAAAAAGTTGAAAAAATACCTATGTATTTTCCAAGATTTATTTAATTTTTTTAAAAACTAATATCTACAGAAAACCATGTATTACACTTTGGTATACCCAATAAAATTTTCTTCAAAATGATGTATAACATGATTAAATCGGTTTTATAAATAAAACTTCAAGGACATCCGTAAATTAAATTAATTTTGAAAAAACAGAAAATAAACCATTTTTGTTACACGTTTTATCTAATTTTCTCAAAAACTAAGCTTAACATGAAAAAACTTGTTTGTAGACCAGAAAATTCCCTTTTTAAAAATGTGAAACTCGGTGGGGTCTGACTTATAGCAAACTCTCCAGCGACGTCCGTCAATGGGGGTGATTTCAACAAATCATTAAAAAAAACATGTTTTTCATACGTTTTATTTAATTTTCTTAAAAACCAAGCTCTTTATCAAAAAATGTGTTGTATACTTCGTCATAGCCAACAAAATTTCCTTTCAAACAATGTATAACAAAGTGAAAGTTATTTTTTATTTACCGCTCCAGTGGTGTTCTTAATTTAAAGAAATTATTTAAGGTCTATCCAAACTAATCAATTTTGTGTTTTATTAGCTTTTCGGTGGATAATAAAGAGCGGCGGATAAAAGGTCGAAAAAATAAGGTCAAAAGTACAAAAGGTCGAAAATACAAAAGGTCGAAAATACAAAAGATCAAAAAACAAAACGTCGAAAGTTCAAAAGGTCGAAAGTATGAGTACCTAATTATGATTATGCCCCCCCCCCCCAAACCGTTGCATCAGATTCACCACTTTATTTTCAGTTCCATATGCTTAAAAAAAACCCAAAAACACCTCTATCAAAGTTACTACTGTTACTTTCTGCACAAAAATATTGCTTAGGGGGGGCCATGGCCCCTATGCCCCCTCCCCTTATAACCACCGGTGTTTTTTTGCTTTAAAGAACTTATTTAGATAAATCAAAATATCTAATCTAATCAAGAAACAGTCTATTTTAATTTGGAAACATTTTATTTTTAGGTATAAATTACGAACCTTTTTGAAGTATTTATCATAACATTAACCTCACTTTGTAATATATCATTTAAAAAGAAATTGTCTTATCCTCAATAAAGAATAAAGGCACATTTTTTTCTGAAAATCTTAGTTAAAAAAGATATTTAAATATGCAAGAGAAACTGATTATTTCAGTTATTTTTAAAAATAAGTTTATATTAGTACGCCCCTGAAGCCTTAAATATGTTTTTAAAAGAAAATGTTATGTTCTACAATAAAGTAAACCACATATTTTTTCCCAAAGTGTAGTTTTTGAGAAAATTTTGAAAAACCTATAATAAACATGTTTTTTCTAAATAATCCCAATTTACGTACGCCACTGAAGAGCTACTTGCCTTTCCTAACCTTATTGACCACATCGTTGGAAAGGAAATTTTATTCTCCACAAAAAACTGTTCTTTGCAATAGGTTAGGGATAAATAGGTTAGTTTTCGAGAAAATTGCATAAAAACTGAAAAAAAACAGGTTTTTGGGGGTTTGGTCTATTGCCAAAAAGTAATATGATTTGCTTCTAGACCGAAAACGGAAAGCCTTTTAAAATAATATGCCCTGACTACTAAAATATGCTAATGATATCGCCTTAATCACAGATAAGCAAAAAGAACAGATAAAAATGCTGGAAGAACTTTATAAAGCAGCTTAAAATATAGGCTTGAGTATGAACTAGTCACTAAAATTATAAGAAACACAGATAAAGAGAATCACGATCACAATAAACTAAGAAAAAATAGAAGAAGTAGAAGAAGAATATACATATCTGGGACAAATTATTAAACTAAAAAAAGAAAACCAAACGGCTGAAATCAAGAGACGAGTAAGATTGGCCTGGGCACCATTCGGTAAATTAAGCTACATATTAAAAAATAAAGAATATTCTCAGTACTTCAAAACGAAAGGGTACTCACATATGGATACATGTTTGATTTTGTAAGTGTCCAGGTCTGGGATCCATATGTAACAAAAGCCCAAAGATCAATGGAAAGACAAATGTTACATGCAAAGCTAAAACATAGAAAAAGGAACGAATGAATAAGAAATAAAACAATAGTAAGGGATGTCAGAGGAGAGGTAGCAAAATTAAAATGGAAATTTGTTGGTCATAATAGACAGAAAGACGATCGATGGAACAAATGTATTGTAAAGAAGTAGGGGAAGACCCTAAATGAGATGAGCGGATGATTTAAAGAAATATGCGGAGACTAGATGGATAAACACAGCGATAGACAGAGAAGAGTGGAAGATATTGGGGAAGGCATATGCCCAAAGATGGATCGAAGATGGCAAAATAGATAGATAGATCCATTCAAGAGTGTTATAAGATGTTTTTCTCTAGTTTGACATTTTCAGTGCTATGACCATGCTATGACTGTTTGTTTTTCAATAATATTTTTGAAATTAAATGCATATTTTTTCTTAGGAAAAGACAAAAGCTATTTTGTCAATCGATAAGTTGGTTCGGGAGTATACTGCGTGTAAAGAACTTGAAGTTTTAGATAAAGAAAGCAACAACGCAATATTGCCAAAACAGGGTAAATTCAAATCAAAAACATTTTTTTTCTTTTCAACTCGTTAATTTTATTTAAGATAAAATAATTTAAAAACAAAGCTAGATTTATAAATTCTTTCAGGTCCGGCGCTACACGTTGATGGTTCTAATCGATATAATGAGGTTTTTCATTCGCACATTTCTCTTGCAATCGTATTTATGGTTTTTCTGATTAGACACAGTAGTATTGTCACCAGTTTATCTTTAATAACCCTATAAGACGTAGATAGCACAGTCGGCTACGCGTCAACCTTGCAAGACGGAGGTCTAGTTCTTATCCAGGCTAAGACAGACTTTTGCTCATCTTATTTATCGTATTTGTACTCCAAATACTTTCTTGTGTCATTTGAGCAGATATTGCTTGTTAAACATTTTATATGTAGGTACTATTGATTGATGGATAAATTGATTTTCGTATAACTACCCTTTTTCTTCCTTTAAAACTCCTCCCGCATTTGCCGCAAACGGAACAGTTTCCGATATCATGGGATTTTTGACTTGGTAGCCCAGTTGGTAGAGCGTCAGCCTGATAAGATGAAAGTACTTTTTTTCTAAGCCATAAAAACATTATTTAATTTTTACTTAAACACATATTTGTGTCTTGATTTATTAAACAACAGTCACCAAGAATGATCATCTGAAAAAAAACACAAGCAACAAATGATTTAATTCATTATACTACTACCATGTCGGTTTGAAATGTTTTTCTACGTTGTCCGACGCTTATTCTCTACTTCCTTCGATCCTAACAAACATCTTCTGTCAGGTTTTTTTGACTCATTGATCTTTGGATTTTCTGCGCCCTTTTGGTTGCCATTGTACATCGCCATACCACATCAGTTGTTTTTTAGTGATGTCATCCGTTATGCTTACCTCGATTCCCATTCTTTCTTTTTAAGGTCTTATTTCTTATATGATCTGTTGTATTAAACTCCTTATTGCGTCCATTTAGACATTTTAGATTTTTCTATTATGCGACAAGTCCCTATTCCATAGAACAGCGTGCTTTTCACTATTGCTTCATATATGTTAAACGTTTATTCTTTTTTATCTCTCTGCTCGACAAAATACTGTTAAGACATCCAATAACCTTTTTTACATTTACTATTTTTTTCTAGTTTTTTACAGTCTTTTCCTGTCTTATCAAGTATACATACTCATTGCTTGTTGATATTTTTTGTCTATACATAAGTATCGTGTTTTGTCCATCTTCACTGTTAACCCTTACTTTTGGTATTCTTCCGTTAACTTAATTATCATATACTCCATGTCTTTTTATTATTAGCTACAATTACTTGGTTGTCAGTAAACTATAGTGTGTATATGATAAATCGGTCGTTAAGTTGTATTTCCATTCTGTTTTTTTAGACCAACTGCAATATATATTTTAAAAATAGTTGGAAAGATACAACATCCCTGTCTTAAGCCTTTTGTTGTTGTTAATTTTAGATTTTGACCCTTTGTGTAGTTCTTCTATCGCTTTTATGTATGTTTGGTTAATATTACTTTGCTCTACCAATGTCCATAATTATCCTACTGAAACGGTATCGTATGCTTTTTGTAGGTCCACAAAGGTAATATGTCTCTATCCTTTGGCACTTTTCTTTTTAATTACTTCTTTAAGACAAAAAACATTTTTTGTTTGAAACTCGTAGTTTATTTCTACAAAAAACATTATCACTACAAGATCCGCCTGCACAAAACCCACTTTGCTCTTCTTCTCCTTGTTCATGAAAATCATTCTCAATTAAATCTCTAAGATTCCTACGGTACAATCTACTTAGAGAACTGGTTACGCTGTAATTGTTACAGTTCAGCTTGTTTTCATTTTTATGTACGTTCAATATACATAGATATATTGCCTTTGTAAAATATTTTCCAGAATAAAGACCTTTAAGATAAATTATTTCAAGGAGTGTTTTACTGCTGCCTTTCTAAATTGAGTTTTCAAGGAAAACCAACTGCATTGTCCTTTTAGAAGGTTGTTTACTTTTCAAATTCAAACTAGGGTGCAGCTCCTCGATGCGCCAGCCGTTTACGGCTATCAATTAACTAAACTCCAGGGTAAAACTACAGCTTTTAAGAAACGTCGAACTCGCAACTGAGACTACTGAAACTCCCAGATGGATTTAACAAAAATTGATGACAATAAGATGCTAATGCGCATTTTTTAAAGGTTTTTGAAAGGTACGTTACATTTTAAGGGTGTTTTATGGATAAGTTTGGGGTATTGGTTAAAAATAATGGAGGTGGGATAGTCAGTTTCAGAGTACATAAGTGAACCTGAAAGTGATTATTTGTCCCTTTCAGTTTGAATTTACAATAAGCTATATAATAAGCACTGAAAATGACTTCGGATGTAATTACACTTCTTTGTTTACCTTGTTTCAGCGGATGATGTATCTTTTTAGACTGGAAACATGTCAAGACGTAGAGTTTTTTCTTTGTAATTCCTTTTTTTATTTAGAAAGTTTACGATCATTGCATTTTTGTACCAATTTGGTTAAAATCGGTTTATTGATTTTTGAGTTATCGTGTCCCAGAGAAACAGACAGAAAGGAACCACCACAAAATTTGGTTAGGCTTGCTACTAAAATAAATTATTTAAAGCATGGAGGCAGCCAGGAGGGGGGGCGCAAGGCCTGGCCCCCTTCCAAGTTTAAGATTTTTTTTTGATATTTTGCACATATTTTATGAATAAAAAAATTAATAGCATAAAATACAATATCATGGGTCTCGCCCCCCCCCCAGATATATTCCTGGATGCGTAACTGTTAAACGTTAAAATAAAAAAAAAATTGACGTAGCATTCCATACCTGTGTACAGATGGCTAAAAATATGCCAACTCAGCGAAAAATTCAGGATCATTACATTCTAATAATGTTCAACAAACTACAAGTCTAATCAATTAAAAATTACGTAGATTTTCGTGTTATAGACAGAGAAGAGTGGAAGATATTGGGGAAGGCATATGTCCAAAGATGGATCGAAGATGGCAAAATAGATAGATAGATCCATTCAAGAGTGTTATAAGATGTTTTTCTCTAGTTTGACATTTTCAGTGCTATGACCATGCTATGACTGTTTGTTTTTCAATAATATTTTTGAAATTAAATGCATATTTTTTCTTAGGAAAAGACAAAAGCTATTTTGTCAATCGATAAGTTGGTTCGGGAGTATACTGCGTGTAAAGAACTTGAAGTTTTAGATAAAGAAAGCAACAACGCAATATTGCCAAAACAGGGTAAATTCAAATCAAAAACATTTTTTTTCTTTTCAACTCGTTAATTTTATTTAAGATAAAATAATTTAAAAACAAAGCTAGATTTATAAATTCTTTCAGGTCCGGCGCTACACGTTGATGGTTCTAATCGATATAATGAGGTTTTTCATTCGCACATTTCTCTTGCAATCGTATTTATGGTTTTTCTGATTAGACACAGTAGTATTGTCACCAGTTTATCTTTAATAACCCTATAAGACGTAGATAGCACAGTCGGCTACGCGTCAACCTTGCAAGACGGAGGTCTAGTTCTTATCCAGGCTAAGACAGACTTTTGCTCATCTTATTTATCGTATTTGTACTCCAAATACTTTCTTGTGTCATTTGAGCAGATATTGCTTGTTAAACATTTTATATGTAGGTACTATTGATTGATGGATAAATTGATTTTCGTATAACTACCCTTTTTCTTCCTTTAAAACTCCTCCCGCATTTGCCGCAAACGGAACAGTTTCCGATATCATGGGATTTTTGACTTGGTAGCCCAGTTGGTAGAGCGTCAGCCTGATAAGATGAAAGTACTTTTTTTTAAGCCATAAAAACATCATTTAATTTTTACTTAAACACATATTTGTGTCTTGATTTATTAAACAACAGTCACCAAGAATGATCATCTGAAAAAAAACACAAGCAACAAATGATTTAATTCATTATACTACTACCATGTCGGTTTGAAATGTTTTTCTACGTTGTCCGACGCTTATTCTCTACTTCCTTCGATCCTAACAAACATCTTCTGTCAGGTTTTTTTGACTCATTGATCTTTGGATTTTCTGCGCCCTTTTGGTTGCCATTGTACATCGCCATACCACATCAGTTGTTTTTTAGTGATGTCATCCGTTATGCTTACCTCGATTCCCATTCTTTCTTTTTAAGGTCTTATTTCTTATATGATCTGTTGTATTAAACTCCTTATTGCGTCCATTTAGACATTTTAGATTTTTCTATTATGCGACAAGTCCCTATTCCATAGAACAGCGTGCTTTTCACTATTGCTTCATATATGTTAAACGTTTATTCTTTTTTATCTCTCTGCTCGACAAAATACTGTTAAGACATCCAATAACCTTTTTTACATTTACTATTTTTTTCTAGTTTTTTACAGTCTTTTCCTGTCTTATCAAGTATACATACTCATTGCTTGTTGATATTTTTTGTCTATACATAAGTATCGTGTTTTGTCCATCTTCACTGTTAACCCTTACTTTTGGTATTCTTCCGTTAACTTAATTATCATATACTCCATGTCTTTTTATTATTAGCTACAATTACTTGGTTGTCAGTAAACTATAGTGTGTATATGATAAATCGGTCGTTAAGTTGTATTTCCATTCTGTTTTTTTAGACCAACTGCAATATATATTTTAAAAATAGTTGGAAAGATACAACATCCCTGTCTTAAGCCTTTTGTTGTTGTTAATTTTAGATTTTGACCCTTTGTGTAGTTCTTCTATCGCTTTTATGTATGTTTGGTTAATATTACTTTGCTCTACCAATGTCCATAATTATCCTACTGAAACGGTATCGTATGCTTTTTGTAGGTCCACAAAGGTAATATGTCTCTATCCTTTGGCACTTTTCTTTTTAATTACTTCTTTAAGACAAAAAACATTTTTTGTTTGAAACTCGTAGTTTATTTCTACAAAAAACATTATCACTACAAGATCCGCCTGCACAAAACCCACTTTGCTCTTCTTCTCCTTGTTCATGAAAATCATTCTCAATTAAATCTCTAAGATTCCTACGGTACAATCTACTTAGAGAACTGGTTACGCTGTAATTGTTACAGTTCAGCTTGTTTTCATTTTTATGTACGTTCAATATACATAGATATATTGCCTTTGTAAAATATTTTCCAGAATAAAGACCTTTAAGATAAATTATTTCAAGGAGTGTTTTACTGCTGCTTTTCTAAATTGAGTTTTCAAGGAAAACCAACTGCATTGTCCTTTTAGAAGGTTGTTTACTTTTCAAATTCAAACTAGGGTGCAGCTCCTCGATGCGCCAGCCGTTTACGGCTATCAATTAACTAAACTCCAGGGTAAAACTACAGCTTTTAAGAAACGTCGAACTCGCAACTGAGACTACTGAAACTCCCAGATGGATTTAACAAAAATTGATGACAATAAGATGCTAATGCGCATTTTTTAAAGGTTTTTGAAAGGTACGTTACATTTTAAGGGTGTTTTATGGATAAGTTTGGGGTATTGGTTAAAAATAATGGAGGTGGGATAGTCAGTTTCAGAGTACATAAGTGAACCTGAAAGTGATTATTTGTCCCTTTCAGTTTGAATTTACAATAAGCTATATAATAAGCACTGAAAATGACTTCGGATGTAATTACACTTCTTTGTTTACCTTGTTTCAGCGGATGATGTATCTTTTTAGACTGGAAACATGTCAAGACGTAGAGTTTTTTCTTTGTAATTCCTTTTTTTATTTAGAAAGTGTACGATCATTGCATTTTTGTACCAATTTGGTTAAAATCGGTTTATTGATTTTTGAGTTATCGTGTCCCAGAGAAACAGACAGAAAGGAACCACCACAAAATTTGGTTAGGCTTGCTACTAAAATAAATTATTTAAAGCATGGAGGCAGCCAGGAGGGGGGGCGCAAGGCCTGGCCCCCTTCCAAGTTTAAGATTTTTTTTTGATATTTTGCACATATTTTATGAATAAAAAAATTAATAGCATAAAATACAATATCATGGGTCTCGCCCCCCCCCCCAGATATATTCCTGGATGCGTAACTGTTAAACGTTAAAATAAAAAAAAAATTGACGTAGCATTCCATACCTGTGTACAGATGGCTAAAAATATGCCAACTCAGCGAAAAATTCAGGATCATTACATTCTAATAATGTTTAACAAACTACAAGTCTAATCAATTAAAAATTACGTAGATTTTCGTGTTATATATTTTTTATTATTCTTTAATGTATTTAGTCAACGGCGATAGCTTTGGAACAAAAACTCTCACAGGAGGAAAACGGGTATCGAATGAACGACAAAGTATCTTTAAAAGTTCTGTCGAAGTTTTCTTTTAATTTTCCCTTTAAAAGCATTATTTCTATAAACAACGTAGAAGCGAGCTCCACCTTTGTATCAAAAGAGTTATACATAGAAATTTGATTGCTTGTTAAAATAGCGTCGTTTAACAGGGCCTATTTTATAAAATTGAAAGGCAGTTTAACTAGCTAGATAACTGTTTGTTTTTACTTAGCCTGATTTACTCATTATTCTTTTATTTTTTAAGTTTTTGTTTACAATTTTCTAGGTTTTCGTAATTAAAAACATTTTAAAACTTTTAGGCCAAAAGCATTCAACATTGCAAAAGCACATATATCTACGATTTTTTAATATGTTGCTAGTGTCCTTAAGGGACTCTAAAATCATACAATTTTTTCAGGTTTTTCAAAAAAACTACCTTAAGAAATTTTTTTGTGTATATATGTTCTATACTTTTGTAAAGCTCTTTAAATTCTCTACAATCTGAGCGCAACTCTAGCTTCCTTGGTTCATTGGTTGCGGAGATACTTGTGTCCTAAAATGTGCAGTTTTTTACAAAAACTAAAATTTTACCGGTAGGGTCATTTTCTAAGCATCCATCGTACCGGCTAAACTAACCATCCTAGAGAAAAGTGATAGAAAAGAGATAACAAGGTACCAAAATTGAGAGACTAAGGTATTATAGTTTGGGCAAAAACGAAAGAAACAGTAAACCATCGATATTCAAGAAAACGAAAAAACATACATTGTACTAAATAATTATGGAACCTATAGTATAAGCCCATAGCGTCTTTCTTCTGCTTCTGGTTTTTGATAAATTGTTTATAGCACATGTCTTAGCCAATTACTAATTGATGGAAACCACTACTGCCTGACCCGCTAACAGACACAAAAATGCTAAAAAGGTCGAATCAGACAATATTTTTTTCATTCTGAACTATTTAAACTAGAGTAACGAAAGTTAACACACACAATGGCCTTTAAGTACTGAATAATCAGGTATCAAAAAAACTTACATACATGGCCGCTAGAGGGGAATGGGTGCAAAATATGTCTTTTGATTACCTCTTATATCTTCTAGACTATTACACCTATACATTTAGGTCTCATTAAAATGGTAGCTCAGACATTTACTAACTTGCTTGCTATATAAAATACTCTGCCAATATATGGGCCCCTAAGCTCACATTAGGTACTATAGTTATAGTGTACGTGTGAGCTAATATAACTAAAAACTGAAATATATTTTATTTAACTACAGACTAAATTACCTTTTGTTTGATACCACACAAGCCATGTTTTGACTTAAACTCAAATTTTTAAAATCTACCCCCACCCTTAAAAAAAACAAAAAACTAAAATGTATTTTGTTAGACTCCGGACTCAATTACCTTTCGTTTGATATCACACACGCCATATTTTCACTTAAACTCTAATTTTTAAAATATACCCCCACCCTTTTTTTTAAATAAATTAAAATGTATTTTGTTTAACTGCAGACTCAATTACCTTTCGTTTGATATCACACACGCCATATTTTCACATAAACTCTAATTTTTGAAATCTACCCCCACCCTTTTATTTGGTTTCTGTTCGGTGGATTTTGTTCATTTTTAAGTGGGACCATCTCGACCCAAGATCCAGCCTAGGCACCAAATTTCATTAAAATCGGCCAAGCGGTTTTTGAGTTATGCGCGTTGGTCGTTACAGACATACAGACAGACAGACAGACAGACAGACATACAGACAGACAGACAGACAGACAGACAGACAGACAGACATACAGACAGACAGACAGACAGACAGACGGCGCAACAAAAAAGTTTCAAAATCATCTGAAACGCAAAGCTATATAAAAATTTTTGAAATCGGAGCAACTTTTTTTTTCTCGAAAAAATTAGGATCACCATAGCTCACACTACTATAGTATAGTCAGGGCTATCAAAATGGACGGGCCACGATCATCTACTTTGTTGACGTCACATCGAGGGCTGATTTTTTTTTTGATGGTCACGTTACGACACAGCTGATTGTCTTTAAAATTTTGAAGTTGGAATGACGGTTCATGGATATTTGATTTTTTGTTAAATAAAGCCGTTCTTGGGATTGTTTTTACTTTATTCTGGCAGAACAATTTTTTTTTAATGTATAGTAAGCCCTAATTTTTCATAGCCGCTTCATTAGCTCACACAAAAATTAAGTTTAAAGCAGAAGCGAATGTGACAATCACATATGACAAAGTCAAATACATGTCAAATATAACAGTTGGCATGTGGTACATGGCGGGTAATTTGAATTCAAAATAAGGAATGCTAAATCTTGAAGATTTTAACCTTTTAATCATGTTGCTTCCTTACAAACCTTTGGTGGAATATCGGGATGGTGTCTGAGAATATTTCACTGAAATTTTGCGGAAATCGGTAGTGCCGTTTTGAAAATATCATAAAAAAACATCTGACCTCCCATAAGACCCAATGTAAAATTCAGCCCCGGGAGAACAGCTGATTTTTTCAGGGTCGTGGCCTCTATTTTTGTGTTGGCCTTGGTATAGTATATGTGTGAGCTAAAAATTCAACGCTGTTAGTAAGGCCCCTAAAAAAAGGTAATTTTTTTGTCATTTATGATAAAAAATTTATATTGACTTATACTCTGCCCTAGGTTATCGAGATTGTACCAAAAGAGTGCAATCGGCTTCTTAATTTTAAATACCGTATAATTGGCCCCCGGTCCCTAGGGGCTCTAAGGGCCTAAAATCTTATTTTGATCAAACGTCATAATCAGTCATTTTTTTTTATAACTACGTACCTTATTTACCGCTTAATTTTTTTTAAATTAGTAAACCTGTAGGTAAAAACTTGGAGACCAACTGCTTTCAAGGATCCTAACAATATATAAACAAATTGTAAATACATGCACGTTTGCAATGTTTGCCTTTTTTATGTCGATATTGTCGATATGATTGGCGTATGTAGAAAACAACACAAAGCTGATCTCCACTAGAGTCCCTGTATGTTGACATATTTGGATATATTAGAGTCGCGACAAGCCCATCAATGTCATTCTTGAATTTGCATCTAGGTTATGTTATTTTCATTGGCGTGTTATAAGTATATTTCTGAATTGAAAACTAGCAACGGAAAATTAATAAGGCCTCCCCATACAGAGTGCCCAATCAAAACTACCTGAGTATTCAATATGTATGTATACCGGGGGTGCGATCCAGTAAAATAAATAAGGTATTGTGTTTATCATTTCATTATTTTAACTTTTTTTCCTAAAGAAGAAAGTGAGAATTTTTTTATTGTGTATATTTAATTATAAAATAACATATAATTAGGTAACATCCAAAGTGCACATCATATTGTCAATAATTTTTAAACTATTTCCAAATCAAAGTATTTTATGATTTTTTATTATTATATCAACTGCTTTAGAAAATTTTAGTCCACAGTACACCGGTCTGTTTTTTAAGTGATGAGTAACAGGCTGAATTTTCGTAAATACCATTCTTTTACTAAAACGTTCATGTGTGAAAATTATTGAGGGTGATACTTAACAGTAGCTTTAGCCAAAGATTTTATGATATCACACATGAAAAAACGTCAAAATTATGAGATGCAAAAAGTTATCGTAAATAATTAGTAACCGGCTAATGCATTCTGTCTAGGAATCACTTTCAAGAAGTTTCGCAGAGGGGAAAGTTGGAGGTCATGGGAAAATAAAGCTATCCAAAAAAATTCACCCATTACTTAAAATATAGACCGATACACTATTTTTTTATATTGACGTTTTTTTAATAAAAAGAATTTGTTTAATGATGATTATGTTCATTTTTATTATAAAAAATATTATGATGATGTTTTTTTTTCTAGGAAAATATTAATTTTCTTAGCAAATTATCGTTGTATTTTGGTTCTTATTCGGCGAGAACTTGTCAGTCACATCAATCTGTCAATATTTTCTGCTGGAAATAGTTTTAAAATGTAGTTAAAAAGTGGTAACATAAGAAATTTTTTCCTGTTCTTGATAATAGGCCAAAAATGTTTCAATTTCTTCTACTTTAAAACTAAATTGTCGTTGTACAGTTCAATTTTTTCCATATGTTCGTCAAATTTCTGTAAAAGTAGAGTTTCTTTTTTCTGGAATAAATATTAAAGGAACAACTTGCTGCTTCAGTGACACGTAAACTCTTCTTGAGCAAAGTAAGCCTAAAAAAATGTATGTTTAAATAACATTAGAAAAATGAATTGTATATACAAAGTATTTCTTTTAGAACGAAATATCGAGATTTGTGGGAATTTTTAGCAAATGAATTATTAAAAAAAGCTTGGAAACGTCAGTTTACTAGGGAAATTTATATTTAAAGTTTCTATGACTTATATAGGCGCGGATAGATACGCAGAGATGGAGTGTGGGGGGGATGAGCACAAATCGATACATTTTAATCTTGATTTTGGGGGAAAATTCATGTTTAGAGGTAAATCTTCAACCTTGTGTACGCTACTGGATTAGGAGATGGGTCAAGTGGAACCTTAGTAGGACTTTTATATTATATGTAGAGTATCCAGGCTAAATGATCTAAGTGCCAAAATATACAAACTTTAGATTTTCCACCCAAAATGATGTATGTGTCAAGGCCAATACGGCGCTATAAGAACTAAGTGCAATTTCCCCACCTTATGCCCTAACAAACATGTTTAAAATCACATTATGCGTAAGTCCGCGTGCATGTATTGTACAGTTTTTTTTAGTTTCTCTCCCACAAAAACGCTTTTTGGTACTTAGATCAATTAGCCTTTCCACTCTACATATCTATCGCTTTAAGGCGCTTTGTGTTTCGAGAATCGATCAATTAATTTTTGAAATATTTACCACCAAACATCGGATTTTCAAGAGCCCATCAAACCAAAGCGAGACTCGAATCATATTCCCTATCTATATAAACGCTCAAAAGATGTCCATCACGCAAAAGAAAATCGACGTGACCAAGAGTTTTTCTCAAAAATTGCAAAAAATACTTACAAACTTAGTTTCATTTTCAAAGTTAAAAGAAAACCCCCTATATAAAAGGTCTTCGAACACTTTTTTTTATATAATAGGATGCTTTATGTTTATGTTTATGTTTTACATATGCGTATGTACTAAACTTTATAAATTTCAAACCGGCCAAAGTGCTCCTTTCATTTCAAATCCTATTGAGTAATTCCACGCCAAATCATCCAATGGGGGTAGCTGCCATGTCACGAAAAAAATCCAAATTTTGATAACATGTATTAGTGTCCTTAGGAATACCAAATTAATAAATTTTAATTTTTAATGTCGCCTCCCGTATTTTACAGGCCACTTTAAAAGTAAAAAAAAGAAGAAAATCAGTTGTGACCTTATTTTTTTTTATTTCTATTGTATTAAATCTTATGTAAAAACAAATTTGACGGAAGAAATCTTTAATATTGGTTGGATAATCCTATACAGAAAAAAAAATTAACCTCACTTTTTTGACATGGCAAAAATAGTTTTAAAAACATAGTAAATTTTATGATTTTCTCGATTTTTAATTATTTACACCGGTGCGGAATATGGTCCATCAAAAAAAAAGTCTATACGCACATTAAAGCTCAGTGGCTTGACTATCATACAAGGCAAAAGAAAAATGTCTAGGTCCAATGCTTTCAGAAAATTAAATTTTTTAAAATTGGAAAAACCGCAGAAACCTCAGAATTGGCAATTTTTGACTAAAAAAATTGTCATGTCTATCTGTCTATTAAAACTTCGCTTGTGCGTTGTTTTACTTGATAATGTATCGTCTAAATAAAAGTTAAATAAAAAATCTGGGTCTGTCATTTTAACATCAACTTTTTAGCTATTTGGTTAAAGCATGTAAAAAATCAAATTTTTTTATTGAGTTGTAAAAGGAAAAAAATTATGTATAAAAATCATCGTTAGGGGATCTTATTTATCGCCACATACTGTTTTGCGTGAGATCCTTGTTTGTGGGTTCAAGTCCCATCTTCGTACACTGTCGGAATTTTTTTTTTAGTTTTAAGAATACATTTTTGGTGAGACACGGACATTAATTAGTTTGTTTCTTTGGTAAATGAAATTGTTCAGGTTTAACGTGGCGTACGCAGGAGGGAGAGGGGTTGGAGGCCTAATCTTTCCAAAACCATTAAATAACTTCTCCTAAACATTGAATTTTTCTGAAAGAAGAAATAAATGGTTTTCCAGGACTTTGCTTTTACTCAAGCCCCCTCTCTTAACCCCGTTGGAAAATTTCTGCATACGCCATTGGGCATTAAAAAAACTAAGTACAAAACTAACTCATGGTAAAAGCCCATGTGATGCGTTTGGAGGTACTGTGAACGATTTGTTTTACATTAAAATCTCAAACAAACAACAACTGGACACCATTCTTTCACTCCTCTGGATGATTTAACTATAGATGCTAAATTTACTTCAAGCTCAGAAAATTTTTTTTTTTGGTTTCTGAAATTATAGAACTCAACTTTTTCTCCGATTTTTTAAATATGACAGTAGGTAACTACTAAAAAAGTAAATAAACTTTAAAAAAATTTGTGTAGTGACCTTATGAAGAGAGTTTAACTCATAATTTATTGAACAGTGCTCATATAAATAAGCTTTAACTTCTGATAAACCTTAATTTGCAGGGGCAGAACTAGAAACTTTATTTTGGGGAAACATATCAAAATAAATATTTCACAAAACTATTTTGCATAGTGACCAAGAGGTGTATTCTATGTGTTAAAACTGAGTAAAGTTTCAGATTGGGGGGGCATCCCCCCCGTAGATCCACGCCTGTAATTTGTGAATCAATTTAACATCACTAAAAATATTAAAATAACAAAAAAATGTGTAGTGACCTTAAGGATTACAGACCCAGATTTTTTATTCTTGTTTTTAAATGTATTTGATACAGTGAAAAATTTACCCTACTTGATTACCACCAGCACCCCGATAGACAGGGTCATTTTTGATGCTGAAGTTGAGGGATTTCCCAGACATTCTTAACTTCTTCGTGGAACTCCAAGGTAACGTCTACGTTTTAAATATGTTTTATACAAGGAAGATATAGTGCTTGAGTATAGCTTGCTAACACTCTATCAAAAATGTAAGAAAACATTACATTTATACCCCAAAAAAATATATAAACTTCGAAAATTTCTGCGTTTTTTGGATATTCTCTAAATTGCTCTAATTAAGCCAGTATAAAAGATTTTGCTAAACGTCACATTTTTTTGAAAACTACTTTTATGCATGTTTTCAAAATAATAGGTTCATTTTTTTTTAGGTGCTGTTTACTATGAGCATAATTTTTGTCTTTAAAGTCCAATTTTGCCCGTTTTTAGACTTTTCAAATGCGTGTACAACATACTAATTGGATTAAAAAATCTAAAATTGTGCAAAATTAGTTAAGCATAAGCTGTTTCATTTAGTAAGCAAGATTAAAGAAAAAAATTAAATGTCACGGCAACACTTTTTTTGTAAATTGGATGACTTGGCGTGGAATTGCTCTATTGTTAATTTTAAAAAGCTACACTTACCTCTAAAATTTTGGTATTAGATCCAACTTTTACTCATAATCGCATTCACTTTTTTACCCATATTGTTTGAGATTCTGAATGGCTGGAAATACTAGAAAATCGATATCTCTTATCTGATGTATTACAACCGCTAATTAGGAAACAAAAATAGGTACATATTTATTTTATTAAAAATTTATGGTTTCGAAATAAAAACTTGGTTTTCTGTTGTATGTGTAAATTCCCTGACTTTCATTTGAATCTTTTTGACAAATAAAAAAAAACAATGCTTTGTCAGTTCATTTAAGGTCGCTTAATCAGCACAACGATTTTTAGTGACTTGATTTTTCCTATTAATTAAATTACCGCCGTTCATTGTAAGATAAAGAGCGCGAATACATTCTCTTTCTAACAATTGTTAGAGTACAGACATCCGATGTTTTGGCTTTTTATTTTAAAAGACATTGATGGGCTTGTCGCGACTCTAATATATCCAAATATGTCAACATACAGGGATATCCAAATATGTCAACATACAGGGACTCTAATCTCCACTTCCCACGCTCGATTTTCAAGAGAAAAATAAAGATGAAAATCGCATTTTTATATGCCTAGTCGTTTTTAAGCTACAGGGATTTAGTCTGCAATTAAAAGGGGATTCAGGAAGTATCTATCAGTTGTAGTAGGTTATTGTACTCAGGTCAGTGAAAGTAAAACGTAGGTTTTTAAATATTACCCTTTGTTGCATAGCCTAGTAGGTTATGTTTGACGTTTATATTCTTTGGGTTTGACTTATGTCGTTACTGTCAGATTTTTACATGGGAAAAAATTAAGACGCATTCAACAGTTATTTCTTATTTTTTGTAAAATAATAATTTTTGTTTCATCCTCTATAAATTCCTAGTCAGACTCCCGATATAGTAAAATAATTGATTATACTGATGATACTGATTTATCTGTCTCTTTTAGTTTCTGAGATATTACAAAAAGTTGCTATTTCTTTGGTGTTTGGTATTTGGTTTTATTTTATATTTTAAATTTATCTGGGTTTTACACATTTTTATATGTTACACTGCTTGGCCAATGTGACACCCTAGCAGGGTTCTAGGAAGTTCCATAAAGACGAAAAAGTAAACTGGCAACACTTATTAGGTGTCCATTAGATCTTGGACACAGTGAGGGCAAGCTTTCGACCTACTCACGAAAAAACTAAAATTTCCGTCCGTTAGTATTTATTTGGCTTAAAAATTCCGCTAATTGACGCTCCCGTCTTAAAGGTGGATAAAACGCTAATCAGCGTTGATCTGACCTGAAAGAGAAAAGTACTGTCGGTGGCCACGGATGTATTCTTTTCTTTTCAATAGATCTTTTCAGTGATCGATATATATATATATATATATATATATATATATATATATAGCAGTTTATTACTCGCCTGCTCTTGTTCTAGTTTCTTTTGTATCTCGGTAGATGGTACTTCTTGCGGAAGTTTTCGCCCTATAGACGTAGAATGAGAGACAAAACGGTCTGATTAACTTTGCAAGTTTGTCACATTGACCAAACAGTGTTCTGAGGAGTCCCATAAGGACAAAACAGTTAACTGTCAACACTTATTAGGTGTCCATTAGAACTTAGACCCCCGTGAGGATAAGCCAGTGTTGCCAGATTTAAAGGTTTTCCTTCAATATGAAGGTTTTTGAATAAAAATATTGACTATTAAAGCATTGAAGGTTTTTATCCGAATTTGAAGGATTTTGACTATTTTAAGGCAAAGTTATATATTTTGCAAATATTTCAATAATTTTACCAAACTTAACTTATGTTGGTAAATTTAAAGACTTTATTATTAATTTTAGCCCGGAGGATAAAGGAAACTATGTGGCTATTAGGCATACAAGCATAAAATTTGGTACACTAGTTCTTGGGACAATTCTAAGCGATTTGAGTCGAGTCCCCGAAAAATTCCTCCATAGACTGGGGAGTTTCCGCCCTTTTTTCAAAATGGCCGACTTCATTTTTGAAAATATCCTAAAACGACTTTTTTTTACAAAAAAGACATGAGGAATGTTATTTTACTTTAAGTAAAACTTACTAAAATTTTACACCGATAGAAAATGGCGTCCGACGACTACAGTAGCTCTTTTTCAAGATGGCGGCCAACTTACAGAAAAATCTAAACCTGGCACCCAACCATAACTTGTGATACCTCGATTTTGACTAATTTTGGGTCGAGATATCCATTTCTTGTGGGCGCCATTTTTTCAATATGGCGATCCTAAATTTGACACATTCTTGAACTTATAGCTTATGGTATATCGTTTTATAGGTATTTCGACTTCCCAAATAAAACAAACGTAGGAGCTTCCATTTTTATTTTGGAGGACATTTCAAATATGGCAGCTTTCAATGTACAATATACTTAAAACTATATTATATAATATAACAATTTAAACCAATTTTGGTAACAAATAATACTAAAAGTAACTTTCTTTTGTATGTTAAAGTTATTTTTAGCTTTCAATTGCTTTATTCTTGCAACTGGGTAAGGTCTGATCTAAAAATAACCGTTTAATGTTAATAAAAATATGATTATAAAGCAATCTTAATTACATTGTACCTTTGATTTTCACAAGCTCCACGACAATTCCCACAAGCTGTGGTATAGGGGAGGTGGTTACGGCGGCAACTGCAACGCAAATTGTCGCATCCCTTTTACAGCAGCACTTTCTCAGCTCTTTAAAAGACTTCCATATCTCGGAAAGATCTGTTCAATTGGAAGTCCAACCGTTTGCTGTGTTAAGGTAGCCCCAATTTGCTGGACTCGGTAATTCTCCATTAATATCAAGTGCCCTACCCCAAATTTGACCAGCTTGGTACGCTGCCCTTAGCGTGTGCTGTGTCAATGCTGCTAGAGTAGGGAGAAGCATATTGACGTCAAGGCCACCTGCACAATAAAGTTTCTGGCGAGCTTTGTCTATTTCTGTCTCCGTGCTGTGGTTGTCGTATAAACAAACAACGAACTTTTGTTATGGCACTAATGCAGAAGCAATGTTTTCGGTGTCTTTGCTGTGGCGGAAACTCCTCACTCTATGAAGGAATTTTTTGGGGACTCAACTCAAATCGCTTAAAATTGTCCTAAGAACTATTGTACCAAATTTTATGCTTGTATACCTAATACCCACATTTTTGCTTTATTAAGCCGTTATCCTCTGTACTATTTTGTTTTTTTTAGTTTATGATTTAAGTTATAATTATTTTACCTATTTGTTTTTCTTCCATTTTTATCAAAAATATTGTTAATGGTATAAAATTTGTTTTTTGTTTGGTGTCGACCACCCACCCCTTAAATATTATTTTAAAAGATATGAAAGGTTTTTGTCACTTAGTTGCAAAAAAGTTGTCAGAAAAGTCTGGCTCCCGACTTTGGCTTTCGAGCTACCAACGGAAAAATATGAAAAAAACAAAAATTTCTTTTTGCCGATCAGCCACGAAAACTTATTTGGTTTTTAAATTCACGGGTACTAAAATTTACGTTTGTTATTATATGTGAAAATTCTGATGTATATTTTAAGGGATTAAATAAAAGTTTGATATCTCATAAAAAAGGTAGTTTTATTGAGTAAAAATCAAAGAAATTCAAGGAACCCTAGAAGACGCATCCCCATTATATAATACGCAAATTCATTCATCATGCATGAAATCTCAGAAAATTTCGCCGAATCCTCGCAGGCAACACTGTAAGAGGTATAAAAGAGAAATCGATGCAAAACCATGGGCGTGCAGATTTTGTTGAAAATAAAATAAATATATTATAGACATTTTCCTATAAAATTTTTGCACCCAAAATTATAAAATTTAAATAAGTGTAAAATATTACCGGTACAGCTTTGACAGCCATTTTATTTAAATGACTCTTTTTACAGAATTAATTTTTTTATCGATTTATAATATTAGAAATCAATAACTTATTTACAGCTGCTAATATCCGTAGTTTTGATTTTTATTATTTTTCCCTAAAGATAAGAAATCTACTTTATCTTATTTTTTCTGGATATAGAAAAGTGTTACTTTAATCCCTAAAATTTAAAACACAGGTAAAAGTGTTTATTTTTATTTCAAATTGTCAAAGGTGTTTTTTTAGCTTTTTACTCTTTCACCTTGGTAATACAGTAAATTTTTTACAGTAAGTAGATTTGTTTTGTTAAAAAAAGTCAAAAACTCCGAATTATATAATCAGACCTTGAGGATTTAAAGAGTCTATTTGATACCCTAGACACTTTTGGGTGTTTTCGGTTTCTATGTTTATAATATTGATATGCGATGTTTACCATCATTATTCTCTTCAAATTAAAGCACACTAAGGTGTAGTCGTTTTTTTTTTCATCTTCTCTAGAAGTTCCCGAAACCACCCAAATGACAAAAATGGGACAGCCCATACTTATAATATAGATTTTTTGTTATATTTTATCAGCAAAACTCTTGCCTCGCAATAAAAGGCACTCATTGGTTTATTTTACCAAAATCCATTCATTAGTTTATTAAACTCTAGAAATTAGTTTTTTTAGAAAATATTTGGTATGAGTCTGTGTTTTTTTACATTTGCAAATGTTAAAAAATATGACTTATTCAGTTTTATCAACAAAATACTTTTGATTTCCATAAAAAAATCTATTTAATTTTTATTTGCCAAATAAAATAAAAATGAAAAAATATTATTTATAATTAAGTGATTATTATACAGAGTGTCCCATAACTTAGGCGCCATAGCGCAGCAGGTGATAGAGGAGGTTATTTCCAAGAAAAAAGTTTATATAACATGGGGTCAACATTCATCTGTTTTTAAGATATAGGATTTTTAAAGAGGAGTGGGTGAAAACGGGTTATACAAAAAAATATCTGTCACAGCCAGCTGAATACTCAGCTAATTGTGATTAAAAAATGTGGTACTCCTTTTTTGATAATATTACAAGTGGAGGAGGTACGGGCTGTCAAATTAACCTCGAAAATGTATAAAAAATAATTTTTTCTAATTAATTTTTGCTTTCTCTTTTAAAAAATATCAATAATATTTCATTATTATGTCTCGCTAGAGACTTGTTTTTATTAACAAAAAATATTTAAAAAACATTGCATTTAATATGGCATTTATAAAAGTTCATACCAAAAAAATAGTATTTTCTAAAAAAATTGACTGACTAACTTTTTTCAAATTAATTTTTTTAAATTAATTTCAATTTACTGCTTTTGTTCTAATACAAGACTACGCAATTTCATATTTTTACTGCGTTTTTTTAAAAAGTTATTATCACACAAGTTAAAAAAACAACAAGTTTTTGATCAGACATGACCTCCTCTATCACTTGTTGGCCTATGGCCCCTAAGTTATGGGACACCCTGTATATACAAACATTATTAAATTTGGCAAATATAAGAATTAAGAACAATATTTTAATCCATTTGACTCAAGGCTCTCTTTTAATTAATCACCAGGGACTATGCAGTAAGTAAGTGAAAAGGAAGTTAAAACTCTTTTTTTTCTGTGTAAAAGTAGGTACTACCTTTTTTCTTCTTATAGTTATATTTGTTAATTCTAACTACTTTTTTGCATCATTACATGATGATCAAACATCAAAAACAACCAGTGATAATATATTATGTATACTTTATAATAAAAAGAGATAGTTGAATAATTAACTACTAACCACTAGTAGTAAGTAGTTTTCTTAATTTGAACTAGTCTATAACACCTGACCTTGGGCAAGGCATTTGGTACAAGATAGTGCCTACTAGGTGCTAAACGAACATACTGAGGATCAAAGTGGTCAGAACAAAGACATGCCCATTTTGACAGAATTTTTTCCTTATTAAGGCCAATAATCTCCCTCCAAAGCTCTCTCTTGTTTGGATCAGTGAAGAACCTAGTAAACTCATAAATTTGAATATTTTTAAAATGTTTAATAACTGTACAGTAGCATGACATAACATAACATCACAGAGTGAAAATGGTTGTTTACATAAGAAATATATTTTTTAGAGTTATATATTATTGCCAGATTAAATTAAGAAACTTTGCCAAAAAAACCCAAACACTAGAGGTGGGAAAATAAGACATTTGCAACAATAAATAAAGTTTCTTAAAACTTCTTTGTAAAATAAATCACTAATATTTTGTAAAAAAAGTTATAAACCACACCACTGCCTTACCAAATCGTAAACAATATGACGGTTTCTGGAAGAGATTCAAACTTACCGGTGAAATGATAAATCCAGCCTCTTCTCGTCACTTTTGTCACACAGAATGCACTTCTTAGGCATTTTTAAAGTTATTTAATAAAAAAAAATCTTTATTTTGTGATAAATATTGCAAAAAACAACGAAAACGCACGTTTATTCGGATAACCTCTCAAAGGCAACGATAAATGATGCAAGGGTGACGTTTGGTCTACATGGTTGCCGCTATTAATTTTTTTTCTGAAAAATAGCGAACAAAAATTAGTATTTTGCATTTTACGCGAGAACGATAAGTCGTAGGGCAAAATTTAATGTATGAGAAATATTACCCATAGGATTCCCTACAATCGGTCTCCATAGTCTATAGGTCTACAACCACACATTTAGAAGAAAATTTCAAAAAATTATGTTTTTTGCAATGTATGCAAAAACGGTAAGTCATAAAAAAAACTTTATTGACATAAAATGATCAAGACCCAATTCTCTACAATGCGACAATGACAATTTACAGCTCTACAACCACATGTGTTGAAGACAGAGGGTGCCGAAAATGCCCATTATATACTTTTTTGCGTTTTACGCAAAAACCATAAGTCATAGAGCTGTGAATCACATAGGTGAATTGTAGAGAATGGCGTCCTGGAGATTTCTTGTCTATAGTGTGTTTTTCTAGGACCTACCGTTTTTGCATAAAATAAAATAATAATTTTTGCAAATTTGGCGCCCTATATGTTCTACACGTAGTTGTAAACCTGTGGCCCAAAAGGAAAGAATGTAGAAAATTGTGTCCTTTAACATTTTATGTTTATAAAGTTTCTTTCTACGACTAAAAAAAAACAATTTTTGACAACTTAGCTGCCATCTACCTTCTAAACATGTTGTTGTAGACCTATAGACTATGGAGATTGATTGTAAAGACTCGTATGGGTAATATTTCTCTAAAATAAAATTCTTCTCTACGACTTACCGTTTTTGCGTAAAATGCAAAAAACTGATTTTTGTCAATTTTGGCCCTCTATCTTCTATACATGTAAGTCTAGAGCTATAACCTTTAAGAAAAATTGTAAAGGAATTTTTGAAGTGTAAACTTTTTTAGGCGCGTTTAGTAGTTTTTGTGGGTACTGAATTGAACTCAGCCGTCAGACTCGGCTATGTAACGCTCATTCGGGTGAAGTCGGCTCGAGTCGACTAACTGTGAGAGGAACATTCAGCGAGCAATATGATGATGCAGATGAAGGCCAGTATTATTAATTTCGCCTTCTTAAAGTTTACACTTCTACCATGTGGTCTTAAGCACACACAATTTTTTTTTGTCAACAAAGGTTTTCTCTGCGACGTTTCATTTTCGCGTAAAATCAAATCAAAAAGCGTTTTGAGTTTTCCAGTGTTGCCCAGGGGAGTTTTGTAGACTAATTTTTTTAAGCTATATATATATATATATATATATATATATATATATATATATATATATACATATACATATATTATATAAAGAAGAGGTTTTTTAACTTTCGTGATCAAAACATTTTTAAATTTATTTGGACTAAAAGCAAGAGTTATTTTTATACCGAAAACATTTGTAGTGAGAAAAATAATTAATAGTTAAAAGTGCAGTTTAGTCATCTGGTTTTAATAACTTTTTAAATACCACCTAGGAATACAAAACTAATAAACTATTTATGAACTCTAACCTCACACCAAAGAAATTTAATTAAACTTACTTTCAGTTGAACGTTTTTCACACTTAAATGGAGTCCCATTTTTTTCAGAAAACCGAAAATTAAATCAATATTTTAAACTGCGCATTCGCTACCGTACTTTTTCTTCTCACATAAAATATCTCCCTCTCAGCTGTGGTCGAGCATATGTGAAGTTAGTAAGAGGAAGATAATTTTATGTGATCAGAAAGAGAGAGGTGCGCATGTGCAGTTAAAAAAAATGGTTTGCATTACAGGATATCGCCGCTAGTTATTTTGTTTGTTCATGCCGCTGTTGTTTTGTTTGTTCATGCAAAAAACAAGCTCAAGTTGGTTGACTGCACAAAAATTGCAATTTTGTGCTAATCGTTGTATGTTCTATAAAGATCGACAATCAACAATCTTCGAAAAAAACCAACTTTAGCTGATTATTTCTAATTTATACTTTCCTTTTAATTCAAAATAGATAAGGATTTAAACCGCCAGATAGATCTATAAAAACAGGGACTTAAAAGCAAATGTTTTATGATTTTTGTTAAGTTTAGGTACCTATGTAAACAAAAATTTACCGATTGATTATTGGATAACATATTCTAACTTAAAAAAAAACTTTTTTTCAAACATTTATATACATATGTGCATATAGGCACACACACAGACATGCATACATACATATCTAGAGGTTATACTTACAACCTAGAATTAAATTGTATAGAAAAACATTATTAATGATAAGATCTCAAAAAAAAAATCAATGAAAACAATCCTTTTCTCACATAGGATGGTAAACAAATTCTATTACAGGTACATGTATAGCACTCCAAAACGTAAGCTGAATTCAATAACAAAATATTCTTTTGATTTTTATTAGTTACCATTTTACTTATGTACCTACATCAAAATTACAAGTTATAAAAGTACTGGCAACATTGTTGCGAATTTGAAAGAAATCCCCAGTATATTACTTTTTGTGTCTGATGAAGTTTAGGATTTCTATACGGGGTCTACCTTTAGTTGAATGTTTTTGGTAAAAATTGTTGTTTTTTACATAATTGCGTCTTACTTTTTTCCCACGCTCTAATTGACAGTAATGACGTCAAACATGACCTACTATGCTATGCAACAAACAGAAATTTTTTAAAACCTATGTTTCACTTTGACAGGCCGGAGTACAATAATCTACTACATATGAAAGGTAAGAACTAACATAAAATTTTGAATTACTTATTTAAAAATAAAATCTATTTAAAAATAAGAAGTTAGTGTGGCAAAAATTGTTCAAGTTTTTTGTATTTGAAAATATGATCTTTGGTTTTAAAAACTTTCTATTTAAAACTGGCTTTTATTAAATTTTACTGGAATAATGCAACAGAAACCCGTTTTATTTTTCAATTTTTTCTCATGATTGTACTGCCTGGTTTAACAAAAGAAAGCGAAAAATAAAAGTATGTCGTTGCTTACTTGGAATACAAAGTGGCATGGCTGTCTTCTTTCCCCGATTGATACTTCGGTACAAAAATAGCCTTTTCTTATGGCTTCTCCATCACCCAGCCTTCTTTCTCCAACAATGCAAAGTTTTCCTTTGTATCAGTTTTCCGGCGGCCCTTACATACACTTTTTAGTTCCATTTTTAATTTTTTTAATTAAAAGGTTTTTATTATTGAGTAAAAATATTCTTCGGAATTTTAAATAAAATAAAAAGTGCCACTTACATTAAAATCCTTACTGAGTAACCAATGATTCATATGTGAGTGGGCCTTGCAGCCCTTCCACTGCGACCACTAGTGGGTCTATTGTGTCTTGAGTAACTAATACTACCTTGATGAAATAATTAACGTGTGAAATATAGCGGACAACTAGACCTCTCCTATGTATGTATTTTTAAATTTTGTGTGGGTATAATGTCATTGTGTTCGAATAGAAAATAATATCCTATTAACTAAATGGCACAAGTTACGTTTATAAGCCAGTGCACATTAACCCTAAACAATCTAAGGAAATTAACTTCTGTATATAATTCAATTTGTATTAAAATGTATAACAACCTGTAAACGGAATTAAAAACAATAAGCGATCTAACGGTCAGCGATGATGTTTATACAGGAAACAAAACAGATCTCGATATTCTATCAATGGCAAACGGTATTTAATAAAAGCATCTCCAAGAGAGTATAGCAGTTACTTGTAAGCTGAGAACGTAACGTCCCACACGTAGTTAACAGTGAAGACAAGTAATAGTTAGAAGTCGAGCGATGTAGAGGATACGCATTTTGTTAGCAAGATGTATTTAATGTAAGTAGTAATTATAAGTGTTGGTAATAAAAACATAAACCTAATCTAAACTGTGTTACGTCACGTTAAAACCCCCTCGTGACAATTGTAACAAAGAGAAAAAATGTCCTATATTGCAAGGTATTTATTAAAATTATATCAACATTTATCAAATTGTCAAGATCAACTTTATAGACATTCTTAGTACCTCTTAATAAATACTGTTGTTTATGTTTATACCTATTTTTTTTTATTCCTGTACTTGTTGTTTTAAGATAACGACAACCTAATGAACGAACTTATCCTACCATGAAGTATTATTTGGATACTAGATATGGGGCTGTACATACCTGAAAATAAAAAAGACACATTACCACTGGCTGTTTTATTTGCTAAAAATTTATACAAAACAGTTTTAAGTAATAAGCATTTTCATAGTATGTATCACAGTGTATGTATAAAAAGTGCTCTTGATCACTTGCCAGATAAATAAGCTTATGTGCGGCAAAAGTAAGTGCGCAAAACATAAAAAAATCAAATTTAAAGAGTAAAAGCCATAAAATATAAAAAAAAAATAAAAAATAAAATAAAAATTCATGCAAAAAAGGGGTTTTTAAAAAACACATTGAATTGAAGTAATGAGATCATCTAAGGGTGATCGTATAAACTCTCTTCAACGCGTTTTTGTACAGAAAATTCGTGAACGCCTATTGTTTCTTTTGAAAAAAAGCGGTTGACGCCTATATTCTCGTGGCCTACAGACACGCAAAAAATCTAATACACGCAAAAACAAAACCATTTGGGACATCAGCCTATCCACATCATAAAAAAAATTGCCCTTATTAACGAAACAAAAATAAATCCAAAACAAAAGAAATACAAAAGGTTTCATTCAAAAGAAATATCGTGTCTGTGATTTGGTTACTTATCCATCCAAATTCGTGCCTAGAGATTTATTTTACGTAAGTTACTACTACTAAAATTATAAAAAATATTCTTGTACCCATAGACGAATGACCTAAATTTTTTGCAGTGCGCCTCTAGTGAATTCTAAAATGCTGGGTTCCCAAAATGAGATCTACTTTGTCAAAAACTTTCGTTTTTCAGATGCAAAATTTGGTTTGGTACCGAAATATCAAAAAACTTCAAGATCTAAAAAAGTGACATGGGTGCAGCATAAAAACTTTTAGTACTAGATTAATATTAAAATTTATAAAAGCTATTTTTGAAAATTCTTGGAATAATTGAAAATATTTTAAACTTTTGAAAATTTTCGAAATTAAGAAAAAGTATAGTTTTTTTTTCATTCTTGAAGTTTTTGTAAATACACTTTTAAAATATGTACTTTCCTCTTAAATATTAAAATTAAAAATTTATTTGCACGAGGCGTTCAAAGATGAAGGTAACTATGTTTGGATAAAGTAAATCCTACTAGATCCCACTTCGGAAACCCTGTATAATTATGTCAAATAATTTTTTATATTTTTTGCTAATAACCTATAACATAATAAAATATTTTCTTTAACTAAATTATAATAAATTAAAATAATGTGCCAGTTTACTTTGCTACGGTTTTAACATATTATTAATGGTGGCACTGTTATTTGTGAACAAAAATAAGCGAAATTTCCCCCAAAAGTGTCCCAAAAGTCCAAGTTCACCCAAATATCTGCTGAACTAAACCATATTTAACACAAAACGATAACATCAAGGGATCTATCTAATGAATGAAATATACTTAAAAATTTTAAATTGAAACCTCTATCGTGTGATACCTCGTTTTAAAGCTCTTTAAAAAACAATAATTTTAACTTATGTTTTCAATTTCTCTCAAAATTCATGTTTGTTGCTTTAGACAAAAACCCTAATAAATGATATCTTATTTAAAAGGTCTCTAAATAACCTACATTTTGGCCTAACTGCCTCTTACGTATGTCGAATGTGTCAAAATCTATCGACAGTCAATCTTATATTTTACCAAGGGCTATCAAAACGGACGGGCCACGATCCTCCAGTTTGTTGACGTCACATCCGGGGCTGATTTTTTTTTGATGGTCACGTTACGACACAGCTGATTGTCTTTAAAATATTGAAGTTGGAATGACAGTTCATTAATATTTAATTTTTTTTTAAATAACGTAGTTTTTGAGATTGTTTTTACTTTGTTCTGGCAGAACAATTTTTTTTTAATGTATAGTAATTCTTAATTTTTCATAGCCGCTTCATTAGCTCACACAAAAATTAAGTTTAAAGCAGAAGCGAATTTGACAATCACAGATGACAAAGTCAAATACCTGTCAAATATAACAGTTGGCATGTGTTACATGGCGGGTAATTTGAATTCAAAATAAGGAATGCTAAATCTTGAAGATTTTAACCTTTAAATCATGTTGCTTCCTTACAAACCTTTGGTGAAATATCGGGATGGTGTCTGAGAATATTTCATTGAAATTTTGAGGAAATCTGTAGTGCCATTTTGAAAATATCATAAAAAAACGTCTGACCCCCCATAAGACCCAATGTAAAATTCAGCCCCGGGAGAACAGCTGATTTTTTCAGGGTCGTAGCCTCTATTTTTGTGTTGGCCTTGTTTTACCATTTTTTACAAATTTCACAAGTTTTGTCTAACCATAACCATAGCTTGTTCAAAAAGTCTTTCAAAAACTAAAATGTTTATTTTACTATCACCTCTTTACACCAGACATATTTTTTGTTTGGCAAACTTCAGCTTGAAGTGTTTAAAATGCCACTATCAAATGAAGATAACCGTGAAACTATTTTTTTTATGGGCACCCTAACTAACGCCTTGTCAACAATGGGTTTATCAACAAGTCCCGTAAAAAAATAATTTCAACTTTATTTTTATTTGATTGGGGCATCTTAAAACATTTCAAACTGAAGTTTGTCAAAAAAATATAGAAAACACGTTTGAAGTAAGCAAGTGACAGTAACGTAAAACACCTTTCGAAAAAGCCATGGTAAGACAAAACAAATTTGCTAAAAATGGTAAAGGAATAAGTTTGACAGTCGATAAATTTTGACCGGGTTGACATAGGCAAGAGGTTTGTTTTTCAAAGACCTTTCAAACAAGATATCACTCAAAAGGGTTTTAGTTTAAAACACCGCCTTTTTAGTTTTGACAAAATCTGAAAAAATGACGTTTGACAGTCCATAGCTTTTGATAGATTTGACACAAACAATTGACAGTTATAAAGTATTACTCAATAGGGATTTCAATTAAAAAATTTTAAGTTGAGCGCCACTATGCCTTCCCCTAATGTAGGGGTGATACACTTACGCATTCATAAAGAAATCTCTTGATAATATCGATTACTGCCAATATGGTTCAGTTATCTTTAATAGGGGTACCGGGTAGACCTCGTCAGATGTCCATCAGGGGAAATGAATCGACCCCTGCCCTCCGTAGATTCCAGGTACTCTCTGACCCGGAGAGTTAGCACCTGTTTAGGGTCCCATTCCCAGGGTTACGGGAGAAGACCACATCGGTATGAAAGGCGGAGAGGATGGACCTCGGTACGGTGATCATAGCGCAGGTGGCAACCCTTTCTTTTAGGGATAGTATAAAAGAAGAAGATGCTGCCTTGTAGTACCGAATCGTCAAAGGCTAGGGGAAGAAAACCTCGATCCAAAATCACCTGGTCCTCCAGGTTGGGGGTTGGGGCATTAGACTAACTCTCTGATACCCGGAAAAAACGTACACTGTTAAAAAACCCAATCAAACGCCTCGGAAAGAAATGAAAAACCCAAGACGAACCAAGCAAAGAAACAGGAATATGATTTTTGGTACATGGAACGTACAAGGAATGAGTCGAAAAGTGAATGATATAGTCCATGAGTGCAGCAGAATGAAGGTTGACCTTGCTGTACTAACAGAAACGAAGAAGAAAGGAAAAGGATCTGAAAACCTAGGACAGTATGACCATTTCTATAGCGGAGTGGCAAAAGAAAAACATGCGCAACAAGGAGTATCTATTTTGGTCAACAAAAGATTTAGAAAATATATCACCAACTGGGAAGCAGTAAATGAACGGCTAATAAGAATGAATATAACAATAAAAGGAATGAGACTTACGATTTTTGGAATCTATGCGTATAATGACGATGCAAATGTAGCCGTGAAAGACAATTTTTTTGAAGAAATCCACAATGAAATATCAGCAGTAAGTACATCTAGAGAAATTGTAATATTGGGAGATTTAAATAGTAGAACAGGTAACAGAGTAAATGATCTGACAGTTGGCCAATATGGAGAAGATGTTATTAATAACAATGGAAACCGGCTTATCACAGTATGTGAGCAATTAGACCTAAAAATCCAAAACGGTTTTTTCCAACATAAGAAAATACACAAATATACCTGGACCAAACCCTCACAAAACCTGAAATCCGTCATTGATTATCTTATCACTAAACAAAAGACAAAACTAAAAATTCAAGATGTCAGAACAAAGCGTGGATCAACATGCGGAAGTGATCACTATTTTCTGGAGACCAAAATTCTCTTTCCTTATCAAGGCCGAAGCCTCCATCAACAAAATCTTAATGATACAGTGAATGAGGAAATTGATCACTTTCAATATAATCTACTAAGCCTAGAACATGACAGTGTAAAAAACTTATACAAAAAGAGACGAAAAACTTAATTCAAGTTCAGGTGAAACCCCAGATGAGAAATACGAATGTATCACATTAAGCATCCATCAAGCTGCAAAAGAAGCACTAGGATTAGTGGAAGAAACTTCTAAAAGAACAAAACCATACTGGTGGGATGCTGATATTGAAAGTGAAATAGAGGAAAAAAAGGAAATTATATCACACGTACTTATCCCAAAAGACAGATAGAAGCAGAGAAGAATACAAAATCGCGCAATCAAAGGTGAGAAGAATGATCAGTGATAAGAAGAATCAATCATGGATGCAAAAGTGCCAGAAAATAGATTCTTACTTAGGAGGTAGGAGAAGTACCGAAAGCTGGAAAACTATAAGATCGATCAAAAAAGAAACATGCAGAGATATTATTTCACCAATACCAGACAAAGAATGGGATGAGCATTTTAAAAAACTTTTAACTGAAGATAGAGCAGAATTCAAGGAAGACGAAAGAGACAATATCATTAGAACGATGGGATCTCCAGTACCCCTCACAATATCTGAGGTCAAAAACGTGTGCAAAACCTGAAAAAGCGGTAAATCTGCCGGACCCGGAAATATCCCAGCTGAACTTATTAAATATGGCACTGAAGAATTGTTTTGTAGATTACGGAATCTTTTCCAAAGATATTTAAATGGAGCTGTAGTACCAACTGAGTGGAAAACGTCATATATATCCACAATACACAAAAAAGGAAGGAAAGATATATGTGACAATTATAGAGGTATATCTGTAACTAGTACGCTAAGCAGAATATATGGCAAAATAATAAGAAATAAAGTGGAGAGCGAATATAAAGATATGGAGGCAGAAGAACAAGCTGGTTTCAGGGCGGGTAGATCGACTTCAGATCATCTCTTTTGTATAACCCAAGTTATTGAAAAGAAAATGGCATACGGACAAGAGCTCCATCTGCTTTACGTAGATTTGCAGAAGGCATATGATAGTATACCACTAAATCTACTTTGGAAAGCGTTGGAAAAGACAAACATAAGCGTACAACTAATTAAGGCCATCAAAGAGTTATACCGCAATAGTAAGGCAAAAGTTAAAATAAAAGCAAAACTAACCAAAGGCTTTCAAGTAAATAAAGGTCTTAAACAAGGTTGCTGTATCTCGCCTACGCTCTTCAAGATATATTTGGAACAGGTCCTTAAAGTCTGGAAGAGAAAATGCCAAAACATGGGAATTCCGTTGAATGAAACCACCTTGTATACTTTATGTTTCGCCGATGATCAGATAGTGGTGGCTCAGGATTATGACGACCTCGAATATATGACACGAAAACTAATAGACGAGTACAATAAGTGGGGACTAGAGGTTAATATCAATAAGACAGAGTATATGTGTATTGGTGGAACGAAACAGGATCTAATCTTAAATACTGGGCAGCGAATTCAGTCCTGTGATGAGTATAAATACTTGGGTCTAAAAATTACAGCTGACGGAACACTAGACAAAGCTATAAAAGATAGAAACGTACAAGGAAGAAAAGCAATAACTTTATTAAATGGAATAATTTGGGACCAAAGTATATCAAAACATAACAAAAAGCTTATATATAACACCATTGTAAAAAGTATTATTACATACGGCTCAGAAGTATGGCCAATCAAAGATAGAACAGAAAAAATGCTTTCCGCTACGGAAATGGACTATTGGAGAAGAGCAGCAGGGAAATCAAAAAGAGAAAGAGTTACCAATCAAAGAATAAGAGAAATTATGACAGTGGGTGAACGTACTCTAGTGGATGATATAAGAACAAAACAACTGGTGTGGTACGGACATGTACAAAGAATGGATGATGGAAGACTACCTAAACAAATATTACAATGGAAACCAACTGGCCGAAGAAAACGAGGAAGACCAAGGAGAAGCTGAAGAGAAGGAATAGATAGTGAAATAAGAATAAGAAGCCTAGATGATGAATTATGGGCAAACAGAAACGAGTGGAGAATGGGTATCGGAAGACGTAGAACGTTGTGAAACCGATAAATATATATATATATATATATATATATATATATATATATATATATATATATATATATATATATATATATCTTTAATAGTTTAGAGGATATTTGGATTGACTCGGATTTCTGGGACACCCTGTATATATGTTCAATATGAATGTTTTATCCGGAGGTTATTTTGAAATCATCTTGTTCCAATTTATTCAACGCTATAGAAACACTTAGGGGCAATAGTTATCTGTGCGTGAAATACTTTATTTTTTTATATTCCATAATAGTTGCATCAACCTAGTTCATTCTTTACCAATAAAAAATGTAATTCCAATGTTTCCAGTTTATGATTAAAACATGTTTTTATATTTATTAAAGTATATTATTTGGGTAAAGTAAAGCTACACACCGGTTTACAGTACTTTTGCGACAATTTCGGTTTCAATTACTTCTTTTGCCATACAAAGGCGAAAAAAAGATGGAAACAATCTACACAAGAGCAATCTAACTTAAAGCTTACAGCAAATATTGAATTCAAAGGCACAAAATAAAACAGAAAAATGTAATACACCCTTATTATATAGAACAAGTGATTTATTTCTCAAAACAGGACGCAAACATATCAAAAGATATTTTTCTACTTGCTTACGTAAAAAGTACTTTTTACGAATATTCGTGTGTAAATATGAATTTACCGAAAAAGTATAACATACGCAATTTTTATTCACTCTATTGGTTTGGTCGAATGGAGCGAAAGAATGTTTACTTTAAAAAAAAATCCTATTTATGCAGACCTAAATTTATGATAACGCAACCATAAAGTTCGAAAATGTCTTATATTTCCGCATGAATTTACTGTTTTAATGTGGAAATCACAAACAGTGCAAAAAACTACGACTTATTAAAATTAATAACTATTTTATACATCAGCCCGATCAGCCATTACAATGCAATAAGGGGTAACTGAAGAAGAGCCAGTCAAGGCGCCGGCGAACGAAAAAAAAACGGTTTTTCTGGATAGAGCATAGGAGTGTCCCTAGAATAGTGACTACAAAGTTATATTTATAGACAATACAGTAGTGCGCGTAGTAAAAGTAGCGGTATGTCCGGCGTGGCCCTGGTAGCCGAGGACACAAAACAAAGTGATTCAGCCAGTCAGTCAAATTAGCTTGTCTAACGAACTGTCACGATCAGCTGTTTTTCGATCCAAGATGGTCGCCATAGGACAAACAAAGCGTTTTCCCATAAGCCGCAATGTTAACAAAAACGTAATTTAAAAAAAAGTGAAACGATTTAATTTACAGCAAAGATGCTGTTTTAAGTATTGAACCTTTGTACACATGGGAAAAATGCGTTTTTCTTAAAAAAAATCAATTGAAGCCAGTAAATCTCAAATAAAAGGGACCATGTTTTGTTCAAAAGTCAGGTTATGTTTTTATTTACTTTTGTTTTTTTTTTTAATTTTTTTCCAGCTTTTACTCAGTTTGAATCATTATTATTAGTTTCTGTGCTGTTATGAATTGTGGCAGCTGGGGAGAGCTTGATAATGTTAGTTTTGATGGAATGCCAAGTATTTTGACCTTAAAAAATCATCTTGATTTAAATGAACTAGGTATCAGCTCAAAGAAGGGAAAAGAAAGTGGATAAGTGCTCTATTACCTGACTTAACAGAGGATAAATTGAAATATTCGAAAGTTTTTTGTCAGGTTTGTTTTGGATAAATGTGTAACTGCCATTTTGGCAACATTTTCTATTGGGATCATTTTTTGTGCTTGAGTGGACCTTTTGCAGAAGTGTAACATAGAATTGTGTTAAACTGTAAGAAATATTTCACTATGATTTTTTTACTATTCTAGGCAAGCAACTTTCAAAACTAGAATACAGCAATGATCATGATTGGGTCTCTCCTGAATGGATTATTATTTCAAAACGGTTGAAAAATTTTAAAAATGATGGTTGAAAAAAGGGTCCAGAGAAGAAAGAAAAGGAAAACAATATGAGGTTAAAGTGTGAATAATGAGCTGAACCAAATTTGTACACCATCCTACAGAACTCTTAAATAAACTTTTGGTAGTGTAGCATCCTGTATAGTGTCGAGTGAAGTCCTGTATCATCAAAGTTTCTTTTTCTTTAATAAATATTTATTTTACAGACCACAAAACAGTTTAGAATAAACTGGTGAATTTGACAATCTCCCTAACTCAAACCTCTTTTTATCTTAAACTATTTTGGTGCAAATTTTCCTTCAGTCCCATGCTTTTTGACACCTAAAACTTGTACACCGTAAAATTTGTATAGTATCTGACTGGACCTACTACAAGTCCTGTTGTGAAATCTCTACGGAACTGTTCTGAGCTTATTCAAAAAAAATTTTTTATGGAATCATTAATAATAGACGGAAAAATACGTTCTCTCAGATATTTTTTTCAATTTCTCTCAAAAAAACTTGGGTTCTAATACTCCTAATGGGTCATATGCTGTTACGCCCAATTGTAGAGTAGAATATATATTTATTTGCATAAACTTTTAGATACATAATTGAGCAAATATTGTTACAAAAAAACAGTAATAAAAGTAATAGTAACAGTAGTAATACAACAGCGAATATTGTACTGTTGTAAAATTTGAACAGTACTTACTGTTATGAGCTGATGAACCTTAGGTTTGACCGTACTTAAGCCCTATGTATTATAGTTCATGGAAAATCATATGGTGATGTGCGGTGTGTGAGGCCAATGACAAGGAAAAACTGTATTTTAATTTTGCAAGTTTTTTTTTATATAATGTTTACTTATATTTTTTTAAATAAACATATTTTGTAAAGTACTTATTAGAAGTTTGCTTGAACAACCTCGGTTGGAACTCATATGTGCATATTGATCTGTTGGACTGACCTACCTATAAGTTGTGCCTTTTTTCATGTCACTACTGGAGGGTTAAAACAATTAAACTTTGTCTAAACCTAAAAATCATAGTGAAATATTTTTCACAGTTTAACGCTATAGAAGGCCTATTACTTAGTAAAAGGTTTGGTCAAGTACAACAAAAGATCCTAATAGAAAACCTGAATCTGATGAGAAAAGTTTAGTCTATTTCAATTTCGTCTCTGTTAATTGAGCCTTGAAGTGAGCTCTTTGAATAGAACTACTTTCCCCTACCTTCGGCTGATAGTTCATTGATTCATTGGTCAAAAAACTTCAAAAACCTTTGGGGGCCCGATACCTTTGGGGGGCCCCCAGAGGTCTCATGATGTACTTTATGCTATTTTTTTTGTTTATTTATGAAATATATGGAAAATATCTAAAAAAATATATGGTTTGGGGGGGTCCGGGCCCCTAGCCCCCGCCCCTTGGTGCGCCCATGTAATAATTCAAAATAAGTGAAAAAACTAGAAAAAAAGTTAAAAAAAAAACAAAATAAACAAAAACATAACCTACTTTTTTGAAGAAAACATGGTCCCTTTTATTTCAGATTTTCTCGCTTTAGTTTAATATTTTTAAGAAAAACGCATTTCTCCCATATGCACAAAGGATCTGTTCTTAAAACTGATTAATTTTTAAGACTAAAGCTCTTGTCGTTTTTGTAAAATTTACGTTTTTGTTAGCATTACGGCTTATGGGAAATCGGTTTGTTTGTCCTATGGAAGACATCTTGGATTTAATCATATGTTTTGTTAGACAGCCCTATAAAAACAAACGCACTTAACCTTAAAATTTTGAGGCAACCACGTCTGCTAAGCTGGTAAGCCTGTGTGGTTACTAAGCGCCGATACGCACACGCGTTACCGTGTTTTTCTGAAGAATGCACGCAAGACGAACGCGCGTTTGCCGCTCAACTGTGTGAATCGCGCCATTTATTTCATAGTATCACGGACCGCAATTGCGGTAACGCTGCGACGTCGCGCTGCAGAAAAACGCGTGTGTGTACCGGCGCTTAGAGTTAGGAGTAAGAAAATTAGTTTTCTGCAAGATACCGGATCTGCTAACCGAAGAACAGAATGAAGCTTGTGTCAATTGGTGTCAGAAAAGTCTAGACCGCTTTGAGGCAGAAAACTCAAAAAACGTACAGTATTGCTAGAATAATAATGAACCCATAGAAACCCGAAAATAAACGTCTGTCGCCTGTTTGAGTGTTTTAAGGTGAAGAACAGGAACAAAAGTCATTCATGCTCGAAGTGTATCCAAAAAGATGGTCGCGACATTTGTCTCAAAAACAGGTCGCGTAGCAACAATTCCTCTGGAAGATCAAAGGACTGTTACTGCCGCTTGGTACCACCATTTGTTAGCCAAAAGTTATCGTTAAGCTTCGAAAAACAAACTCCAAACGACGAATCATCCTCCACCAAGACAATGCAAGTTCGCACAAAGCACAAAAACCATTGCATTTTTACCGACGTAAGACCCAACGATTTCTATATTTTTCCGAAAATCAAAGATTTCAGTAACAGAGGAAGCGTTGACGCTTCCAAGAATGCAATTTTGACAGTACCAATAAACGAGTGGAATTACAGCTTTGACAACTGGTTTGAGCGCATGGAAAATTACATTCATTTTCGTGGAGAATACTTCAAGAAACAATAAAATCAAAATCAGCTATATATGCAAAACTTATTAAAAGACAATCCTCGTATTTTAGATAACAATTTATTATTATTTGTAGAAAAAACCTAACCTAACATTAATTAAAAATTATTCTTTTGTACCACTGACTGTTTTATTTTTAGAATTCACTTTGTCCTAATGTTTCTTGCTGCTGTAGACTGCAAAGACGAAAGTCTCCCATAAATTTTTAATCGTCAATGCAGTATATGCAGGCTCGGCTTCAATGATAAATTGTACCTCATAGTTCCGTTAATGGCACTGTATGCTTTTCAAAAATTACTGTTTAATTATGTCAAAAATAATCTATATATACCGACAAAAAGTCACTTATTAAAGATTAAAAAGTAACAGAATTTTCAAATATTTTTTTCAAATTTTCCTCGCTCAGTAGCGTAGCGCCAATGTATAAATGTATATACCAAAATTTAATACAAAGATTTTTGAAAAAGTATATTAACAATGCGCACAATTATTTGTATTATGGGGACAACATTTTATTATTTTTATATATTTATTTTACACCTGTATAATTATGTGGATACGATATTTTAAATTATTATAATTACCAAGTTTATAGTAAATACGATAATTTAAACAGTGTTAATGACGCAAATTTATGTTAACTAATAAGCATTTATTTTTATTTTTTTCTCACAATTGTGCCCAAGTCTGTTTTCGGCCCAAAACCTACCTGCTAGCACAGCGTGAGACTGCTTTCTAGCAATTATACTGTTACTACCGGGTGGGCCAAAAAAACCCGCACAATTTTTTTTTCATTTTAACTTTTGAACTATACAATCGATTTTAATGGGAAAAACTGCACTTGGCAGAGAATTAATTAAAGGTTTGACTAAATGTATCTTTTTCTCCACTATCTCAAAATCCAAGATGGCGGACGAAATTAAAATGTACCCTTTAAAGATACTCGTTTATTCTTGTGTTGCGAACATGTCTTAATTATTTTTTTAAATTAGTAAAAAAGCTGCATTCTTGCCTCGCACAACGAGGTATGAACTAGCGAAATCGGTTCAGTGGTTCTAAAAAAAATATTTTTGTTTCAACCATTGTTTTGCATATTATACGATTGCCGTGGCAATTATGTCTGCATTTATTTCCTTATAAATTCATTATTACTGAACCGATTTTAATGAAATAAAAAACATCCTGGTGAGAATTGATTGCTTTTTAAAGATCATGATCAAAGTTTATCGCCATTTTAAAATTTAAGATGGCGGACAAAATCATACTTGATTCTTCAAAACGGCGTGTTTCCGAAAATATTTGAGTTTTTTTTTATTTATAGAAAAGCACTACCTATCTCCCACATAAAGAGGTGCAAATTAGTAAAATCGGTGTGATGGTTCTCCAAAAATCTATTTTTGTTTTAGCCATTGTTTTACAGATTATACGATTGCATTGCCAATCCTGTCTTCATTCATTTATTTATAAATTCGTTATTATTAAACCAATTTGAGTGAAACAAAAAAAATCATGTTATGAATTGATTGATCTTTAAAGATTTTAATCGAAATTTGCCGCCATCTTAGAATTAAAGATGTCGGACAGAATCATACTTGATACTTTAAAATGGCGTGCTTATTCTTATTTTCCGAAAATGTTTTAGTTTTTTTTTTAAATTTATCGAAAAACATTACTTTTCTCCCGCATAAAGAGATAAACCCTAATTAGGTGCTTTTCTATAAATTAAAAAAAAAATAATAAAACACTTTTTGAAAATAAGAATAAACGTGCCTCTTTAAAGGGTCAAATATGATTATTTTCGACATCCTAACTTCTAAGATGGCGGCACATTTTGATTATAAACTTTAAAGAGCAATCAATTCTCATCATGATTTTTTTTATTTCACTAGGATCGGTTCAGTAATAATGAGTTTATAAAGAAATTATTGCAGACAGGATTGAGAATGCAATCGTATAATCTGTAAAACAATGGATGAAACAAAAATAGATTTTTTGAGAACCACTAAACCGATTTTACTAATTTATACCTTGTTGTGCGGGGGAAAAGTAGTGCTTTTCTATAAATTAAAAAAAATTTAAAATATTTTCAGAAAATAAGACTAAACACGTCATTTTAAAGAATCAATTATGATTCTGTCCACCGTCTTAAATTTTAGGATGTTAATAAATTCTTTATTTTTTATTTCATCAAAATCGATTTAGTACTAATGAATTTATAAGGAAATAAATGCAGACATGATTGGCAAGGCAATCATATAATATTCAAAACAATGGGTAAAACAAAAATATACTTTTTTAAACCACCGAACCAATTTTGCTGATTCATACCTTGTTATGCGTGGCAAGAATGCTGCTTTTTTAGTTATTTAAAAAAATTATTAAAACATGTTCGCAACACAAGTATAAACGAGCATCTTTGAAGGGTACAATTTTATTTCGTTCGCCATCTTGAATTTTCAAACGGCGGACAAAAAAAATTATTTATTCAAAACCCTGATTAATTCTCTGCCAAGTGCAGTTTATCCCATTAAAATCGTGGTATAGTTCAAAAGTTATAATTAAAAAAATATTGTCCGGTTTTTTTTGGCCCACCCGATATATAGTAACTATAGCAGGTGCTTCGTCTGGTTATTGGCCTTCTCCTCAAAACTCGTAGCAAGTGCCTAATCTGGTTGGGGGTTTTTATTTTCGACTTACATCAAGTGCACTAGTCTGGTTGTAAGTCATTTTTATCTTTCCTTCTGCCTTATTGCAAGTGCCGTAACATAAGTCCGGTCTGGTAATAAGGTTCCTTTCGCTCTTCTACTCTAAAAATCTAGAGTCTCAAATAAAATAGCCTTAGAGCTACAAAGCCTAAGCTACACAGGGGTGTTTTAACTTCTAACCCATCCTTCTCAGCGACACGCACCTGACATACTGAATACTTTGTTTAGTTAGCTATAAGTAGCTATGGATTGGTTTTTCTAAAAATATTTTAGCACGGCTTTTACTTTTAATAGTTTAGTGACCAATTTTGATTAAAACGGTGTAAACCCATATTCGCGGTTTTAATTAAACAAGCAATATAAAGCATATGGGCTCTTTCCACTAAACACGTACAGTACATGAAAATTAATCAAACGATTTTATATATTTTACGTACATTTAGTCCCTGAGTTGAGGAAATAAACTAGAACTTTTAAGCCTAAAAATATATTTTGACTGTCAAACTAACAATAAATTGAAAAACTGAAAAATATTTAACTACTTTTTATTTCTTTGTTTATGGTATATTTTTAAACGCAAAAATTTGTTTGCCTTTGCTTCCATAAAAATTATTTTAATCTTCCAATAACCACTTGCAACTAATCAGTTTTTAAGATTTTACTTTTAAAATTAAATGTTATGCTTCTTCTTAAATATAAATTCTAAAGTAACTTCAACAGAGAGAAAATTTACATTTAAGTAAGAAAGATCATTGGTTTTCCTTTGGCATTTTCTAAGCTTTAAACCATATTTGGCATTACTGCTTTCTTTTTGCTTCTTATATGAATATAAATATTTATAATAAAGTCACTTTCTCACCTGACCAATACAGCTTTATAGAAAAAAGATCATGCGTTACTAATTAGGGGTGCCTGTCTCAATTCATATGCTCTGTCCTTGATAAACAAGGTCAATGTAATGTAATGTAATGTAATTTATACCAAGTTTCAGAAAGTCTTTGGTCAAATTGACTTGTATATTTTATTGGATAAGTTGAAAGGACAGGGATTCCCTAGGTCTCTTCATAAATACTTACACCAGTATTTACTTAGACCTTAAAATTTAGCACTTAAACCAAGGTCTAGAACTAAAGTCCATTAACTTGATACTGAATGGTTTAGCTGTATTTTTTTTCATCCTTACAGTTTAAATTACTGCAAAGATTTGGTTTAGCCTTAGGTGCAATAGCACAATAAGCATTTCTTAGTGAGTTTGAACTTACGAAAATTTAAATTAAAATTAAAAATTAAGAAAGTGCAGCCATAAGATTCCCGTTAAAAATAGTCTCAAATTGTGGTACCACCCCTGAGGGATGGTTTAAAGTTCGAAAATTTATAGAAATAATCCATGATCGATAAAAAAACTTATATGCACATTTTTTTAAATCTAAATAATATATAAATAACTTAAAACTATATCGGTAGATGCATTACTGTGTTAAATACGTATCATTATTTAAATATTGTAAGAAACTCAAGATATATTAGAATTTGTTTTCTCTAACACATCCACCAAAACAATCAAAAATCGGTTTAATCATCGATAACTTGTCTAACCCTCATATGCACCGTAAGCACTTAAGCGCGCTTAAGTGTTAAATCGCGATTAAATCTTTGTTGCTCACATACAAAACAACAAAGAGGAAGAATGGATTAGCTAAGCGTTGTTACGGTGCATCTGAGGGTAAATAATTAACATGTAAAATATAGCGCACAGCTGACACTGCCTCACAACGTTTTTATTTCCTAGTGACGTTTGGAGGTTTAAATATGGCTGCCATTTTTAAACCAAAACATTATATTTTGTATTTATTTTTAAGTTTTTTGCGGATTAATAAGATAATTAGATATTTATGAGCAGGTATATAAATATTGCAAGGCAAAAAAATGAGTCAAAACTTTAACCAAAATCTAGACCTAGTTTCAAGTATTTTAGTACTTTAGCATTTGAGACCCTTTAGTAAATACAGGTGTTAAAGTCTTATTTACCAGAAGACAGACGTCAGTTTGTCGAGATTGAGGGTTTTAAGTCTGTTGAATATAATAGAAGGTCAGGAGTCCCTCAAGGCTTTAATTTAGGTCCATAACTATTTTTATTATTTATTAACGATCTTGCTAATTGTCTAGAATGCCTAAAACTCTTGTTTGCTGATGACCTGAAGATCTCTGTGTTTCCAACATCAATTATTGTTAACAATTGCAACATGAATTAAATAAATTAAATTGGTGGTTCTAAGGTCACTGTATAACGAAGTTCCTTCTTCGTTATATAGTGACCTTAGGTGATGCGAGATGAATAAAACAAACTTAAATGTTTTTAAGTGCTTTGTAATTTCATATTCTAAGAAAAAGTCAATAATCAATTAGCCTTGGAGTAACTTTTGACCAAGCATTTAAATGCTTAGGATTTAATATTAGAAACTGCAGAGCATTTGAGAATTCTAAAACGTTGGATATTTTGTTTAAAACCAGCATATGCAATAACTATCTGGCAACCAATTTATCAAGTATATACTAGAGAATTATTGGAATAAAACCTGACTATTCTAGACTCGACTTTATTCTGACACATTTGCACAGAAAACTAACAGCTGACCTCTCAAAATTGACATGTTAAAGCCAAATTTAATAATACAGTCGCTAATTTCCATTTAATAAATACCGACACTAATAAATCCGGTTTTTAAATACACAAAGGCCGAATTTTGAAGTAGAGCAGCTACTTTTTATATGTAAATATGTCACTATAGGGTCGATTTTAAAATTAGGTCAGGTTTTATTCCAATAAGTCCCTATTGATTCTCTTGAATCTGTACAACGAAAGTTTATAAAGTATTTGGCTTATACGCAGAATGGTATATATCCACTAAGAGGAACTCCACATCATTTACTATTCCAAAGGTTTTAGATGAATTATTTGAAAGAACGTAAAAATTTATTTTAGGTTCAGTTCTTTATAAACTGTTGCATAATAAAATTGACTGGATTAATTTGCTGTATCAACTTGCTCTTAATAATCCTAGGCAAAATTCAAGAGACTCAGTCACTTTTTACCGTGAGTGTCCTAATATCAACATGCTTACAATATGTTCAATCTTTATGTGCAAAATAGTTAACAGTGTTGGAAATGATATTGGTATAATCGCAGATTCACTAGAGTCTGTTCGAAAGAAATTGCTTAAAGTTACTAACAATCAGATAATTTTTTTTTGTAAGACTACTAGATATAGGAATTTTAATTTGTTGTCATATTTCCTGTAAGTGGTGTTTTTTTAATGTTGGCAATAAAGAACTATTTATTTATTATTTATTTAACTATCTAAATCCAACTTAAGGTTAGTTACAGAGACCGCGGTATCTAACGTGAAAGTGAAAGCACCTACTGGTTGTATGCCCGCAGATAGAAAAACGATAACTGCAGTGGACTGTATATATTTTATTCAATGAAAGCGCGAACAAACATAAATATATTGATACGAAATCACGAAATAATCAAAGGTCCATAGGTTAATTATTGGTAGCACACAACGGAAATCAGAAACAAAGCACTCACCAGTTTGCAGCCAATTTCTCCACGTTCCAGGGGCCCTTGTCTTGATCTAATGATGGCACCACGTAGCTGAAGGGCTGAAGTTATTAGTTCTATGCTTCAGTACACCAAAATCGAGCACTTTCAAGTGTAGAAATTTGTAATAGTTGGAGAAAGAAATTAACACGCCATTTTCTCGAGGCGGTAGAAAAGGATCTCTCTGATTCTTGGTGCGCATGTCAAATGCGCGAAAAATGTACTATGTCCTTCATCCAATTGTGTGGTTTTAAAATTAAAAACAACCGCGAAATTTAGCGGGAGCTAACATAACTGCCCTCCAAAACACACAATTTTAGAATATTAACCGGACAGATATAGATATAAGAAAAAATGATCGACCGATAAATATAAATGAATGAAAAACCGAAAAGTAGCGTAAGTTTATTTAGAGATAACGAAAACCCGAAAAAGGCAAAACAAACAAACAAATATTCAAAAAAAATAAAAATAAAGAAAAACCTATTGTAATACCCAGTAATAGGTAGAAAAATGAAAATTAGTTTTAATTCGGCAAAAGGCACAGTTTTACAACTGGCCGCTTGTAAACACCGGTAGCCGTTCGTACCGTCGCTACACGCACTTGACCGTCTCCGCCGGGATGCAATTCGATAACCCGACCGACTGGCCATTTCAAAGGTGATTGGATGTGATCACTCGTTATGATAACCAAATCATTTAATTTGATATTTGGGGACGTATCAGCCCACTTGTGTCGCTGTTGTAGCGTATGCAAATACTCTACAGAATACCTTTCCAAAAATCATTATGTAGTTTTTGGATTAGTTGCCATCTCGAGAGCCGATTTAGGGGAACCTCGGACAAATCTGACTCCGGAATTTCTGAATTAGGGGTTCAAGGGTCAAAAAATGCTCAGGGGTAAGAGGTTGAAGATCGTGTGGATCTGAAGAGTCAGGAGATAAAGGGCGACTATTAAGTACAGCTTCTATGCGACATGTAAGGGTGGACATTTCCATGATGGACAACTTCTGGTCGCCGACAACTCGAACAAAGTGAGTTTTACAACTTTTGACGCCAGCTTCTGCTAGGCCATTGAAATTTGGACTGAGAGGGGGTCCCAGATGCCAACGGATAGAAAGTCTGGTGGACGCACTTCTTGCGTAATCAAGTAATTGGTTACGAAACCCTATAAAATTACTGCCCTGATCTGACCAGCATTGCGTCACGCTTCCAAGTCTGGAAATGAATCGATGGAATGCACCTACAAACCCTTCGGTGGACAGTTCCATGGTTAATTCTAAATGCACGCAATGTGTGGCCGTACAGACAAACACACAGACATACGACTTGAAAGCTTTACAACCACGGTAACGATGAGGAATCACAAAGAAAGGTCCACAAAAGTCGATAGCTACACTCGAAAAAGGTTTAAGTTGATTGATTCGATGAGCGGGAAGTGAACTCATTATGGGCGGTCTATAGGGTTTAGTGTTGATTCTAAAACATTGCAAGCACTTGGATATGGTTCTTTGAATTGCCCGTCTGACAGATAATATCCAAAATTGCTGTAAAAGCAGATTATGTAATGTTTTAAACCCAGGATGAAGGTATTGTCGATGAGCGAACTCGATAAGAAGAGTAGTTAAACGATGGTTACTCGAAAGTAAGACGGGGTGTTTTGCAGAATAAGAGAAAAGGTTAGAATTTTGTAATCTGCCACCGACTCTAATGATATTATTTTCATCAAGAAAAGGTGAAAGTTTTCGAAAAGGTTTCGGTTTTGGTTTATCCTTAGATAAAGCGGAAAAAAGCTCAGAAAAGCAAGAACCTTGAACGCGTTTGATAAGAAGGTATAACGCACTTTGCATCTCACCGGTGGTAGGAAAAACGATATTTTCAAAAATAATTTTTTGGTCCGGTAGATTAGTGGGTTTTTGATAGGAATGGTTTTGAAAAAGGTTAACTATTCGAAGGACATAACAAATGATACGTTGAGTTTTTGATATAGATGAATATTTGATAAGAAGCTGATCTAAGAAGTTAACGTCAATTATCGCATTGCAACAGACCTTTGGCTTTTCCTCCAGCTTAATATCTCCGAAATCAATCGGCATTTTTGATTTATGAAAATCGGGCCGTTCGTTTTCGGGAGACCACAAAAACGACGGTGCGTTCCACCACATGTCATGTGAAATAAGCTGTGAAGGGGTGGCCCCTCGTGACGCAATATCGGCTGCTCGGCTACTGACTCGATTTCCAACAAAGGTTTGCCAGCGATAAGGAGGGGATGAAAGCCAGTGCAATACGACTTGCGAATCGCAGAAAGTAATGATATTTGTAAAAGTTATTATTCCTTTATAGCTAGATAAGACGAAATCAATTAATTCGCTTAAAAGAAATGCGCCTAGGAGTTCTAGCCTAGCCAAAGTTTGTGACTTTATAGGCGCGACCCTAGATTTTGCAGATATGAGAGAACCAGATATATTGTTTTCCTCTTCTACACGAAAATATACGACGCCTGCGTAGCCTCGAATTGAAGCGTCACAGAAGCCGATGATTTGACAGGTATTGGTTTTTGACAGTTTGATTTGTCGGGGTAATTGAAAATTGTAAAGAAGCGGGAATTCAGAACGAAGTTTGTTCCAAGAGTCGATGATAGAAGAATCTGGTTCTTCGTCCCAGCCTATTTTCGATATCCACAATTGTTGCAAAATAAATTTTGCTTGTAGCAACAAGGGACAAAGAAAACCTAAGGGATCGAAGATTGTTCCTATGATAGATAAAATGAAACGTTTAGTTGGGGGTTTGTCCTTCATTCTTCATTGATAAGAAAAAATGTCGTTTTGTTGGATACCACTGAAGGCCTAAAACTTTGATAAAGTTAGGTTCATCCTTGTCAAAAGAGAGAGGCATTTGACGATCGGATTCTGGCAATGTTGCCAATAACTCAGGACAATTGCTTGCCCATTTTTTAAGTTTAAATCCTCCCGACTTCAACAAATTATTGTGTTCCGTCTGAAGGGAAAGGGCTTTAGAAAGCGAAGGGCTAGTTCCCAAGATATCGTCGATGTAAATTGACGTTTTTAGAACACTACTAGCCATAGGAAAACGTTCCTTTTCTCTCTCTGCCAGCTCATTTAATGTACGCATGGCTAGAAAAAGTGAGCATGTCATGCCAAAAGTGACAGTAGAAAGTTCCCACACTGAAAGTGGGTCCTGTGGAGAAAACCTCCACAATATCCTTTGATAAGGACGGTGATAAGGATTGATAAGGACGGAACATCTGTTTGATATCAGCAATGTAGGCAATAGGATTAAGACGAAACGTAAGGAGTAAAGAAGCAATATCCTTTTGAAGTTTCGGTCCAGATAACAACGTGTCATTAAGACTAATATTCTTTGGGGTGACTGCCGAACAATCCCAGACTACCCTTAATTTTGTACTTAAGCTTTCCGGCTTTAGTACGCAATGATGTGCTAAAAAACATGATACGTCGACTTTTGGTTGACTAGATAAAACTAGACTCATGTGATTAGAATCGATATAGTCTTGCATGAAACTTGAATAGGCAGTGTACAGATCAGGATTTTTGAGTAATCTATTTTCTAGAAGTAAAAATCTACGATAAGCTTGCGAATAAGTATTTCCTAGGTCTGGTTTTATTTTATCTTTAAACGGAAGATCTACCATGAATCTACCGCTCGGTTGTCGTACGACACTCGCAGTAAATATTGATTCCGCTTGTTTTTCTTCCATTGATAAGATTTGTTTTTTAGGCAAATGTTCGATTTCCCAAAACCTAGGGATAATGACCTCTAAAGGATGTGAATGACTCGTTAAAAAACAACTGGTTCGTTCCGTAAGATTACCTACTTCGTCAACTTTTCCCATGACGACCCAGTCAAAGATGGTTTCAAGGGCTGAAGGTTGCCCTATTTGTCCAAGAACCCTGCCCTCCTTGAATATCTGTGCGAATAGCTCGCAACCAATAACTAGGTCCACAGGTCTAGATTTGAAATAAGATGGGTCGGCAAGTTTAAGCTTTTCAAAGTGTTTCCACTGATTATCGTTCAAAGCGAATGTAGGCATATTGGAACATAGTTGTGGAACAACAATTGCTTCGAAATTAAGTAAAGGAGTGACCTGTCCTTGTGGCTTAATGTGACATTGAACGAGCCCTTTGGAAGTAAGAGAAGACATTTGATTTAATCCGAATATTTCAGTGGTGTAACTTCGCCTAGGAAGATTAAGACGCTGAATACACTTTTCACTGATGATTCCTGTCTGTGATCCAGAATCAAGCAGTGCCCTTACAGGTTGAAAATTTTCGCAACCGTCCATAACATCTATTATGGCGGTGCATAAAAGAAAGGTACCTGAAGGTCCTGATGTATTTAATGACACATGAAGATAATTGACAGGTGGTGTGTGAATGACAGGATTAGTATCTTGGCTTCCAGACTCTTTATTAGTTTCTAAGATATGAGTTAAAGTGTGGTGCCTTTTACTATTGCAAGTCCTGCATGAATATTTTGATTTGCACGTATCTACCCCATGCGAGGGATGAAAACACGCTAGACATAATTTTTTCTGCTTGACGAAAGATAGGCGATCGATAGGTGAGAGGTCAAGAAATGTTTGACATTTCGAAAGCACGTGACCTTGATTACACCGGAAACATTTTAATCCCGTACTTGAATTAGTTGAGGTGCCAGCCAGTCCTCTAAAAGGCGAATTGGGTGATTTATAGGTAGGCTTTTGCTCAAACTGATTTGGCATAGAATTTGATTTTTGATAGGTAGGCACCTTTTTGGGTGCTGTTGATTGAGGAAGTGATTCCAAAACTTTACATCTTTTTTCTAGAAATTGAAAAAGTGACTAAAAAGTGGGAATTTCGGTATTAGTATTGGCGTGACTCATTTCGAAATTTGAACGCGTCGGAATATCCAATTTTTCTAACAGAATGAAAAAAATAATAAAGTCCCAACTGTCAACGTCAAAGCTAAGTGATTTTAAAATTTCTAGGATTCTGAAAAGTTGTCAATTAAATTACGCATTTCTTTAGCTGACTCGTTTTTTAATGTAGAGTTTATAATTGTGTTTAAAGCATCATTTGCGAGGTCTCGCTTGTTTTGATATCTATTGACTAATTTGTCGTAAGCAATTTTATAATTTTGATCAGATAAGCTAATCCCTGATATCAATTTTAAAGGCTCCTCCTCGAGATATGAAAATAAATATTGAAGTTTTCGAACGTTACTTAGACTTTGATTTTGATCTATAATGTTATTAAAAAGATCGAAAAAGCTTGGCCATAATTTTTTATCACCTCGAAATATGGGATTACCTAAAAAACCCTTGCGTTTTTGCACGGCTTTTTTGATAGACATGATTTTACCTTTGAAATGACGAAATTGTCGGTAAATATACAATTAACGCTAAATGAATGCTTCTGAAATAGAAAAAATGACGAATTGTCAAAAATATGCACTAATTTATCGCAATTGATGAAAAATGTTTTAATATCGAATTGGTATGGAACAAATCTAATCACAGAAATGTTGTTTGTTTTGATGGATCCTCGATTTTGTTTACTGAAATGACCACGCGGTAGACCCTGCGTTACCATAGCAGCGGACCGAAAACAGGTGAACTGCGCCGAAACTGAAGGTCGAACGATTGGCAAAATTCAAGGCCGTGTGATCTCGGCGAAAATGTGAAATGGCCGATTTATTAATACCGTCGTATGGAGTAAATTTATTTATTTGGTTCGAAGGAACACTTTTGTATGCCCGCAGATAGAAAAACGATAACTGCAGTGGACTGTATATATTTTATTCAATGAAGGCGCGAACAAACATAAATATATTGATACGAAATCACGAAATAATCAAAGGTCCATAGGTTAATTGTTGGTACCACACAACGGAAATCAGAACCAAAGCACTCACCAGTTTGGCACCACGTAGCTGAAGGGCTGAAATTTCTAGTTCTATGCTTCAGTACACCAAAATCGAGCACTTTCAAGTGTAGAAATTTGTAATAGTTGGAGAAATAAATTAACACGCCATTTTCTCGAGGCGGTAGAAAAGGATCTCCCTGATTCTTGGTGCGCATGTCAAATGCGCGAAAAATGTACTCTGTCCTTCATCCAATTGTGTGGTTTTAAAATTAAAAACAACCGCGAAATTTAGCGGGAGCTAACACTGGTACTGGTGCGGATTCGTAAGTCCGATTAACCAAAGAAGCATAGTGTAGCTCCTCCTTCCCTCTGATCAAACCTAATTAAGATCTTAATGACATTCTCACCACAGTAATTTCTTGCAAGTAACTGTAACCTACTCCCATAGTAGGGAACCAATTTCCGGTTGTTACTGCTTAGTCCCCGGTTTAAAGTTAGGTACTGTAATAACGACCACACCACTATTTCACAGAAACGTGTTTACCACGTCGCAGGATCGGTTCAGTGCGGTTCCTTTTGTCGGTAACGCCGTAAAAAGTAGAGTAGTTAAAAATATTGTTTTCTCGCACAAATATTATTACACAATATGGTGAACACTAGCGTCCCTAAATATGTTGACAGTTTTTGTTTTTAAAAGCGATGTGGTTTTGGAGGTTATGTTTTTATAATTGGCAGTGAACTTTCCACAATTCCATTTGATAAAAATTTGCTAATATCTTAATCAATTTGGGTATAATATTGTATATATACTCACAAGTGTTTATCGTGGAAATTTCAACTAAATACTGAAGTACTCGTAAGCTATTTTAAATGTCTCAAGTGTGCTTCGTTTGTAGTTTCGTCGTAAAGTTAGAGCTCCACTAAACTAGTCCCGTCTTTGGTAGGCCATTTTGCTTTATTTATGGCAGGCGGGAAAGAAAGTTTGGCTGGGCAGGTATTGTGGCGGAAGTTAAGGCGAACGAAACAGTCAATTTCCGTTAAATTTTTAATGAGCAGAACTCGTTTACAGGCCTTTAAATTCATAATTAAACTTAAGCGGTTCTTAGATATTATGGGTAGTGTATGTAAGATTGTCGATAGCCTACAACTTTAACTTTAAGTAAAGTTTAGCTTTCTGTTACAATAGGTTTAATCTATCTATCTATCTATTTAGCCTTCTTCGATTTATCTTTGGACATAGGCCTCCCCTAATATCTTCCACTATTCGTTGTCTGTCACCGTGTTCATCCATCAACTGCCCCCGCATGTTTGTTCCAATCGTCCGTCCGCCCATCTTATTTGCGGTCTTCCAAGGGTCTTCCCCTACTTCTTTTATTTTCCCACGGTCTCCAGGTTACAACACACTTCTTCCATCGATCGACTTTCTGTCTCATATTATTACTGGAAAATTTCCATTTTAATTTTACTACTTCTCTTACATCCCTTACTTTTGTTTTATTTCTTATTCATTTATTACATAGGTAAGGACACATTGGTTATACACTTTCGTTTCGAGGTACTGAGGATATTTTTTATTTTATAATATATAGCTTAGTCAATTAACTAAATTTACATAAAAAATTTCTAAACATCATATGAAAACCACAAACTTATTATTAAAGTAAACCTGTGAAATATGTTTCTCACAATTTTAGTTGTTTTATAGAAAAAGCAAAAAAAATTAGGGTCTGTTCAAAATATAATAACAGTTCGTTGACGTTAAATTTAGAGCATTTAAAAGTCTTCTTTTCGACAAAAACTAATCGATATTATTTACAAACAACCATAACAAAATAAACGCTTAAAGTTAAATAAAAATACCCTATTAGAATTATATTTGAAACGCTTATTTCAAATTTTCTTTAACATTAATTAACAAGACATTTTTTGAATCAGTAGAAATAACAGAAAATTTGACAGCTGCTACCGTTATTTTTAATAAGGATATAAATTAAATACCAGGGCAAATAAAGACAGATTTGGAAACAATAAAAATTAACCTAACATAACCACAAATTTTTTTTTAGTGATTTGTAATTATTTAGTTTTATTAGATTTATGGCTTTTAACAAAACGAAATACCGAATTTAGCAAAAAATTCTACTATATTTTTACAAAGTAAACAAAAAACAATACAAAGCTAACCTTAAAAATAACGGTAACAACATAGTAGAAAATAACAATAAAGGAGCCACAAAGTGCTAATGCGCATAATCAGTCATAATAAGAACGGCAACGAAGTGTAAAATGCGCGGCCCAAAATATCGCTATTATTTTGTTTATTGTAATCTTTATTTTATAAAGTTAACAAATTTCTATATATTTAGCCAGCTTTCTTCTCTGGTTTTGATATTTATAGCTTAAGAAGGTAAACCTAACAGATTTCCCAATACACATTGGGCCCTTCGGGTCCTGGCGATCAACAAACAAGCTAATAATGTCCACCATTCTTTTATTTTATTGAAAAAGTATAACCGACAAATAATATTATAAAAAGTAAACAGCGATAATAACGAAAAATAACTATGATGGCTTTAACAAATGTTAACATTTTATGCGTTTCTCTCTTAAACCTGTAAAACAAAACCTTTTCTTTCTTTTTAGGCCTTGAATTATTCACCTTGAAGGTTGATATCGTAATATTTCTTTAATCTAAAATAAAGTATTAAGGTTCTGAAGACAAAATTTAATTTCATACCTTATTACTTGTTTCTCTAATGATCTGTTTATTTTCAAATTGATCAATTTACATTTTAATTGCGACAGCTCAATATTTATAAAACGTAAAAGTCTGTAAAGCGCTCAGTGCAATTGGCAGTCAAAATTTAAGTACAAAAATTTAATATAAATCTCGTTTTAGTATTTTTATCGAAGGCGCATACTGAGACGAATATTACATGCAAATTCTCAACCTACGAAGAGTTTAGGCCACAAGCATTTAAGACGTTGGCTTCATTAATTGTTAGAGCTATTTGACTGAAAAATAATTCTATGTCTTTTTTACCTTTTTTTTAAATTTTGGAACTTATTTTACTTATAGATTTTTTTAGCCTCATCAAGCCAGGGTCCAGACGTATCAAAACTAAATGGGACAATGAGGTAAGCTGTTCGTATTTTTTGTCTTCTCTGTTCGCCCAGTTCATTAGTTGAACCTGTTCTAACAGAAGTCCTACCGGTATTGGACTCCATCATGGTATCTCGATAATTTGCATCCCACAGCTTTCCAGCCCTCCAGAATACTTATTCTTGAATTTTTGTTAGAAGAATGTGAGTGATTCTCACCGAATGCTCTATTCTCAAAACGTTACCGTGAATTCAAGTTCACCACTTTTTACCCAGGGGAAAACTAGTTCCCGGAAAAATTTTCTTAACTCTCTCACAGTCCAGAGTACACCTACATAGGTCCATTTCCCGCTAGGTCTCGGTCTCAATGTTTATCATTTTGGCGTTTTATGATTAACAAATTTAATATAGGTACTCTCAAAAATCGATTTTGGGATAACAACGATCAAAAATTTATAAATACTAAATAAAGTAGAGAACTCATAGGGGGTTTTTGTTCAGGCTTTTTGGAAGCCTATTACCCCTACCTTTATTCTGACCGGGCGCAGTAGCGCTCCGACATACCGGTACTTTTTTAGTATCTTAAAGCGTTGTTTGACTCCATCAAACAACGCTTAAAGTAAATGCACTTCTCAAAGCGTTGTAGTTGACGTAACCGTGAAATGCTGTAATCTTATTAGTCAGAATTTTGTTTTGACGTACGTCGCTGGATGAGATACGCACAGGCTGAGTATCGTAAAGCTACGTGTTGTCGCCCGTACGAATGTCAGCCAGCGCCGTATAGTCCAAATTATAGGCATTTGTAATGACGTCATTTTTGTTTAGTATCTTACAAACAGCGGCGACAATAAACTTTTTAAAAAAAGTAGTGTCTATGATTAATTCATTTTTTAAATAGGTAGGTAATTGGTTATGTGAAGTATCCGTCACTCTTAATCAAAAACATGAGTTTGTCAACTTAAATTATTTTAAAAAGTTTTAAGGTTCAATAAACAAGTTCGAAATGGAATCGCATTTTAATTTCAGAATGTAATACAGCCAGCCGCAGATGCAACAAAATTGAGCCCAACAAGGATAGTAAATATAAAAAATATCTACCCCATACGTTTTTTTCTCTGGTGACGCCATTACAAATGCTTATAATTTAGACTATAGACACAGTATCGACCGCCCGCCAGACCAATTAAATTGCGGGACTCACCACACTACGAAAACGATAACGCGATAGAAAGTACGTATTCAATTTAAGTGTCTGTTAAAATGAACGAAATACGCTAATTAGCGTGGCAATCTTTAGCGCCAATTAACCAATCCTGGTTATGATTCTGTCTTAGGAGAATTTGTAGGTTAGAAAGTATATTTTGTTTTAAAAAATAAAATGGTATGATTATCATTACCTACCGACAAACGTTATTTTTAGTGAAAGCTGTTTCGTAACAGCTGTATGTTACCTTTATTTAAGGTTAAAGTACCTGATAAATAAAATAACCTAATTAAGTAGGTAGTTCAAAACAATAAAATAATAATCCACCGGTAGCGACCATGGATATATTATATATCTTGGTTACTATCGTCTAATACCAGAAATAGAAATAGCTACGTGGATGACTGGAGATGTATGACGGCACAATAGAGAATCATCGTTTTAATATTCCTGGCGCTAGGTCTTAATAATTGTAAGTCTAAATTTTTTACTAACAAATCCGCGAAGTCACTTGTGGTACATACTCGACATCTCGTCTGATGGCCTGTCGAAATTTTGACGTTTAAGTCAATCTTATTTTATCATGCACAGCCCCCTTTACATAAAGCCTGACTTTACTTTAAACGGTAACAGTTTCAAAGGCTGACAGATCTAAAATTTTTACTATTTTGAAAACTAAGAAATATATGCTGACAAAAAAATAATGGAAATGTCAGCCTTCGACAGTATTCTATTATAAAGAAGGATCGGCCTTGTTAATTTGAGGGGGCTGTGGATCATGTAAAACGAAACCGTAACCTTCAGGAAGTTGGTCAATGAAACTCATCTATTTCTTGGTCAAAAAACCATGTAAAACGGGTATAATATCTTCGTAGGCTAACCCGTGCATATTAGCCTCTACTAACTCTCGTCTGATACGCCGTACGTTTTTAAAGGTTCTTACATTTTTAGATGTGATCCAAGTTTTATTACTCCAATATATTTCTTACTACGAGAGAAGCCGAAGCTATACTAGAGCATCTCTGCCTTGATGGCTCTAATAAATTTTCCATAGTCAGAAAGGAATTTTCAAAAAGCACTAGCATTGACATCACCAGCTTTTAGCAGAGATTATAGAACAACTGGAAAGCGAATTTTACAACCAATCAAAATAAAAAAATGGGTAAACCGTGCGTTTGACATTAGCATTGAAAAAGCGGAAAATTGATTTAGACAACCTAACTAAACTCGCTATGCTTTGATTCTATCGCGACCTTGTCAACATGCGGTGACTCAGTATTTATTATTTTTGTTGTGTTTTTGTTGGTATAGAATGGTACACGGTAAAAAATTTTGTCTACAATGAAAACACGTTCTTTTCTTGAATAAATTGTTTTACCTTAAAACAATTTGTTTTAAATTAAAATATTTCTTTTTAGTTCAACGCAGCGTTTAATCTTGAAAGGAGACTTTGTTGGATCTTAATTTTAAGAATGTGTGTTCAAACTGAATGCGAGTCATAGATTTCTTAGAAATAGAGGTCCAAATTGAAATTGTTGTCAAAAACTTTACCTATTTTTGATTCTATGCCCAGTGTCATGTGTTGACGTGACATAAGTCAAAAACACTAAAAAAGGCGAGATTTTCGCCCCTTCCATCTTTGACCAGCAACGAGACCACACGCAGTACTGGAGCTCCAACGCCATCGAACTCGTCTCATGTGCCGAGATTTGTTGGGTAAAGGGTGAGTTGAGCACTCATTGTAGGGCATAGAATAGAAAATTGGATCATAAGGGTTCGGGATTTTTTTTGTGAATTTTTAGCAATAAATAAATGTGTTTAGTTAACAGTTGCGTTCAGACTTTGTTTTTCTTCTATTGTTGTTTTGTTTCAGTATACTCCTTTTTGTAACAAAGCAAATTGTCTTCATATAAGTAATATTTTGCTTCCAGAGAAAACAGTGCCATAGATTAATTTAGTTCCAATTTATAATAAATAATTTCTGTTTTACATTAAAATAAAGGGCAAGACATTTTTTGTGCTATATCAAGAAAATATTCTCTTGGTGAATAGGAAAGCAAAAATTATTTTACTTCAAAGCAATTTGCCTTGATCTAAGACAATTTTTTTATCGTGTATACTTTCGCGAAAGAAGAGTTTTTGTAAGAGGCTGCAAACTGTACGATAAGGGAATGCAGTTACCTAAATCATACTAGCGGATTTCTAAATCGTAACACAAGCCTTTTTTGAGAGTTAGTAAATATAAAGAAGTATAAACACTTGGATTATAAATTAAACGATCTACAACTACAAATACTCACATGCGATCTTTACAAAGAAGCAATATTTTTAATTATAAAAAATAAAAACAAAAGTTTAATAATAATAGAATCGCAGTGGTTTGATTTAGGCAACGGCAAGATTTTGTTGACGTTACGGTAGATTTTTGAGCTTAGAGAAATATATATATATGTATAGCTAAATATCCCCAGTCTGAAAACCGAATAAATAAAACAGCACTTTGCAGCGCCAGGAGTGGCGTTCGATAATTTAACAAGCCGTAACCCAGAATCGGCTTCCGTCGTTTACGGCCTTGGTCGAGGTAAAACTTTACAACTTGCAGCATGCTGGAAAAGTGTTCCCTCGTATACGATCTGTGGAGATCTGTAAAAATATGGCTAAAATGGAAAAAACTTCTATTTCCGGAATTCAAAGAACGAGTTTTTACTTGATTTGGTAGACTAAAAATTTTAGATTTTAATGTTTTGGCTTTTGCTTGAAGACCTCTATGACGCGAAAATTATTGCTCCCAAATCGGAAGATATGTTAGAAATATTAAAATTTTTAGTTTAGAATATCTTAAATCCAGTGGCGTGTCGTATAGAGGCCCAGGGGGGGGGCAAACGCCCCCACGCCCCTCTGCGCTTGGCGCCCCTGGCGTCTTTTGATAAAAAAATAGAATTAATAGTGATATTATTTTAAAAAAAGGTTTGTAATTTATGTGACTCCCATACCTATATTTGCGCCCCTTAAGGTCTTCGCCCCCCCCCCTTCGCCCTTTTATCCACGACACGCTACTGCTTAAATCGTTATTTTTAAGTTTATGAAAGAACTAACTAACATACTATTTTTGTTTAGATAAAAGACCTGTCAAAAAAAATTATAAAATTCAAAATGTTTAATTTAAAAAAAACTCTGCCAATATATGGGCCTCTAAGCTCACACTAGGTACTATAGTTATAGTGTACGTGTAAGCTAATATAACTAAAAACTGAAATATATTTTATTTAACTCCAGACTAAATTACCTTTTGTTTGATACCACACAAGCCATGTTTTGACTTAAACTCAAATTTTTGAAATCTACCCCCACCCTTAAAAAAAAACAAAAAACTAAAATGTATTTTGTTAAACTCCGGACTCAATTACCTTTCGTTTGATATCACACACGCCATATTTTCACTTAAACTCTAATTTTTAAAATATACCCCCACCCTTTTTTTTTAAATAATCTAAAATGTATTTTGTTTAACTGCAGACTCAATTACCTTTCGTTTGATATCACACACGCCATATTTTCACATAAACTCTAATTTTTGAAATCTACCCCCACCCTTTTATTTGGTTTCTGTTGGGTGGATTTTGTTCATTTTTAAATGGGAATATCTCGACCCAGGACCCAGCCACGGTACCAAATTTCATTAAAATCGGTCAAGCGGTTTTTGAGTTATGCGCGTTGGTCTTTACAGACATACAGACAGACATACAGACAGACAGACAGACAGACGGCGCGACAAAAAAGTTTCAAAATCTTCTGAAACGCAAAGATATATAAAAAATTTCGAAATCCGAGCAACTTTTTTTTTCTCGAAAAAATTAGGATCACCAAAGCTCACACTACTATAGTATAGTATATGTGTGAGCTAAAATATATGTTTCTTGAAAAAACTGGAAAACGCAATGTTCGATTGTTTTTTTGATTTGACTATCTTAAAGAGCGGCAAAAATTCTACTAGTTTGCAAAATTTAGCATTTCTCTATCTTTAATAATAACAAAGTTAGCAATGGTGAACACTTAACTTGAAACACCCTGTATATATGTCAGTACGAAAATACCTGTTGGTACCTATTCTTTCTTGTAGATTGACCAAGCATTACAAGCTTCAGAAGATTTTTTAAAATAAGTTTGCAATAGTGCAAAATTTTTGTGGGTCACCGTGTCATTATTTATATAGTCCTTGCTAGAGGCCCTCGATACATTTGACACTAACAAGTGTCAAATGTATCGAGGGCCTCTAGTCCTTGCCATAGGCAGGTACACTTTTGTGACATTTCTTCTTTGTTTATCCAGGGCTATCAAAATGGACGGGCCACGATCCTCCACTTTGTTGACGTCACATCCGGGGCTGATTTTTTTTTGATGGTCACGTTACGACACAGCTGATTGTCTTTAAAATTTTGAAGTTGGAATGACGGTTCATGGATATTTGATTTTTTGTTAAATAAAGCCGTTTTTGAGATTGTTTTTACTTTATTCTGGCAGAACAATTTTTTTTAAATGTATAGTAAGCCCTAATTTTTCATAGCCGCTTCATTAGCTCACACAAAAATTAAGTTTAAAGCAGAAGCGAATGTGACAATCACATATGACAATGTCAAATACATGTCAAATATAACAGTTTATGTGGTACATGGCGGGTAATTTGAATTCAAAATAAGGAATGCTAAATCTTGAAGATTTTAACCTTTTAATCATGTTGCTTCCTTACAAACCTTTGGTGGAATATCGGGATGGTGTCTGAGAATACTTCACTGAAATTTTGCGGAAATCTGTAGTGCCATTTTGAAAATATCATAAAAAAACGTCTGACCTCCCATAAGACCCAATGTAAAATTCAGCCCCGGGAGAACAGCTGATTTTTTCAGGGTCGTGGCCTCTATTTTTGTGTTGGCCTTGGTTTATCATGTGCATAATGACAGTAACAAGAAAAATTCTGAAAAACGGCATGTCTTTGAGTTGTTTTTATCTGTGTGTTTTTTTTTTGTCAAAGTACAGTCAGTATCTTTTTATTTAAGTCAATGACAGTTTTGCCTTTAATTTTATACCAACATGTCATATTTAATTTTTCAAATATTTCTCGTTAGGAAATATGTTTATATCATGTCAAAGTCAGAAAACTGTAACTGCGTATGGCAAGGACTATAGTTACCTTTTGATTTTTGTGGGTACCTTATAGGTGGTGACCTAAGTAAGTCTCAAAGTAGCCATTTCAGACCTGTAAACTTAATGTCCTAGCTATATTTTATTAAACTAAAAAAAAGACTAGACTAGACATTTAAGTTTGAGTATGTTTTTAAATGAAAATTCGTATCAAACTTTACCTTTTTAGATTCTAACTCAAAGCTTCGAATTAATTCAAGAAGAGGTCTTTTCCATACAATATAATGCGTTTTCGTCCGTGTTTTGCCAGGACTAGCCCCATCTCACTTTGAAATTAATTTTCGAGCATGAGGCTCAGTCTGCAAATAGAAATGGAACCAAAACGTCAAACACATGCTTCAGCACAGCCCCCTCTATACCAAGCCTGATCCTACTTTAAACTGCAACACTTTCGAAGGCTGACATTTCCATTATTTTCTTGATAGCCTAGGTTTTTCTTATGGTCACTTTAATCAAAATTTTAGATCTGTCAGCCTTTGACGATATTGCGCTCCAAAGTAGGATCAGGCTTATTATAGAGGGGGCTGCGGCTGCAGTGATTTTGAGGTTTTTCAGCGATTTAGGTCAGCTATCCATTTTGAGATAAAGAAATAAAGTCATATAGTGGGTTTTTTTATAATGGTGGTTCGTCATTGGCATTTTCTCATTTAAACTAATTAAAATATGTCATGACGTAACTGCCAAAATAAAAAAAATAAACTATACCTATCAAAGCCTTTGTATATATTTTACAACTCTTCTTTATAAAATGATAAAAATATTTATGAGGTTACCCTGTCATATTTTAAAGTGAAGAGTCTGAAATACCCGTTTGGTTTTGATTCACCAAATTGTAAGTTTTGATCACAACGATTCTTGACCACAGCTCGTATTTTTAACGGTCCGTGCGGTGCGTGCAGGTGAGTGCCGATTTGAAGGGGGGGGGGGGTTAACGTGATAATTAGCCCCCTAGAAAAAAATATATGCACTTTTTGTTAATAAATAAAGGGCTTAACGTATAACTACCCCCCTCCCCCCCTAGATTTAGGCCCAGACCCGTGCTTGTTAGTGCATCATAATATTTCCTCTTACATTTTATCTGTGAGCAAGTGAGAAGATACTTACTAAGCCGCAGTGTCCATGAAGCGTAATATCCGCGCGGATTTATTTTTTCTTGTGCTCTGATTTGTTGATAGAAAAATTTCAGCCAATCAAAGCCTGAGCCATGCTTTGGACAGCAGGCTCAAAAAAGCAGTAAAAAAGCATAATGCCGAAAACAATCTGCGTAAGTGATATGGCATCAATGTAATGAAACGGGCAATGTTAGAAAGAGTTTTAGCTAGGCATACTGAATTTGCAATGAATGATTTTTCATTTGACTTGACATTTTACCTCGATTGCATAAGCGGTATGAAAATGCTAAATACAAGTATCTCTCTAAAACTGCCAAGTTATTTATGTAAACAAAGTATGTAAATCTTCAGTGAATTTTAGTTAAAAACTTATATATTTTGGTTTTTGTGAATAATCATTTGTGAAAATTATTGTTACTATTATTTTGTCTTTAAACTACTTTTTACCGCAATAACATATTTTTGTTTTCTTTGGTAGCGTGTAGTTAACTTAGGTAAGATTATTGTTTGTAATCTGTTATTGGGCTGTAAGTCTGTTGATTGCAAATAAATAAATAAATACACCTATAAAAAACACTGGGATTCTACGTTTGTCTGGTAACAGAAAAAACTCAAATATATTATAGACTGTTAATTCACCTATCTTTAAAAGATTTTTGGTATAGAGGGTGTTTTTCTTTAAGTGACAGAGGCTTTATCGGTTATTTATCGTACGTTTAAGTTTAAACCTCAAACACTTTGATTTTGCTTGCAAAGAGGACACTTTTTGGCTATATTGAAATTTTCGTAGCACACACCATCTTCGAGGGCTAAACTACACGATAGAAAAACGTTTTTAGTGTGCATTTCTAAGAAGAAATATAAAAGATCCCTAGACCCTTCGACTTACTTTTTATCGAAGAAATAGTTTGCAGTCACTTTTATTTCTTATTTATTTTATTTTCTTGTTCCAAATTTAGAAGCAAATATCTTAAAAACAAACTAATATATTTAAAAAAAATTGACGCAGTTGTAAGAGAGGTAACGTTTGAAGAAGGTAGGTGCTACAAAAATTTCAAGATGGCCAAAAAGTGTCCTCTGGCAAGCAAAATCGTGTACGCGATAAATGCCGAAAAAGCCCCTGTTACATTAACATAAACAGCATGTATAATAAATAGCTTATTATCTTTTTTTTCTACAGCGATAAGGAGTCGTGGCGCCTCGTGAGGTAGTGCCATAGTGCCAGGGCACTACACTACTTTTCTGCAAAAACACGTTTTTACTTTATTTTATGCATTTCTTTTAAGTTTAATAATTATGTGAAATTGGGTAATCCTGAGTAATTTTATGGATCACTCACTCCGACTCGAAGCGATGCGATGAACGGGGCACTAAAACGCAAGGCAGCGTAGAACACACTGGCCAATAAGTACACGGTAAAAAATTTTGTCTACAATGAAAACACGTCACTTTCTTGAATAAATTATTTTACCTTAAAACAATTTGTTTTGATTTAAAATATTACTATTTAGTTTAACGCAGCGTATAATCTTGAAATGAGACGTTATTTTTCTTCTTTACTTGTTTTGTTTAAGTATACTTCATTTTGAAACAAAGCAAATTGTCTTTATATAAGTAATATTTTGCTTCAAGGGAAAACGGTGCCTTAGATTAATTCAGTTCCAATTTAAAATAAAACAATTTCTGTTTCACATTAAAATAAAAGGCAAGACATTTTTTGTGCTATATCAAGAAAATATTCTCTTGGTAAATAGGAAAGCACAAACTATTTTACTTTAAAACAATTTGCTTTAAGACAATTTCTTTTACCGTGCATGGCCCACTTTTCTGTTGGCTCCTTCGAACATAGATAGATTTTATAAGCAGCCTATATTGGCGATAATTTTTAATAGTTTACCTTTGCTTACATTAAAGCTTGTCTTAATTTTTAAATAGAATAAAAAACAAGGTTCGTCTGCGTGCATCTGTGCACCCAATATTGTCATACAAAAAAAACTATCAATCCAGGTGTTCACTATTTATTGTGTTAATGACTTGAAACTAAGCATAAATACTGAACATGAGGTCGATCGATCAAAAATTGCCGATTCCAGGGAAACGTGCTTTAACCATTTTCCTTATCCACATATTTTTTAGGCAATATATCTTGCCAGCAATGCAATGGCTGTAAACAGCTAATATACTTTACAAGGAGAGTAAGAAGCGCCTCAAGATTTACAGTCCATTTCATAATTTTTGAGATAACTTGTTGACAGTTATCAACTGGTTATTATAAGAATAACATAGGCCAATGACAAAAAAGTTGTCTCAAAAATTATGGAATGAACTGTATAATGTTTTTACAAAGATCCTATACTTGAACTTATCACGCTTTCAACCTTCACCAGTATCACTAAATTTTAATTAAGATTAGGGCTACTAAACTGAGTTTTGATTATAGGATGAGGGCTCCTAACAGTGGCGGTTCTCACATAAGTGCACATGTGCACGTGCATTCCCAAATTTTACTTACGCTTTACTAAAACCAAATTTTATTTCGCATTCTAGTTACGAAATGTACAAAGAGAGGACGATATGTCCCTATAAAATTTTACAGTACATAGAATCTGGGCCTTCGGTTGTGCTCTTTCTTATTTATTTATAAAAACTATAATAACAGATAACTAATATCTAACTAAATTTCTTATTTTTTAATTATTTGCTCTGAATTATATAATATAATGGCCCCTTGAAGACCCAAAAAGTTGGTAGTGGCACTCAAAAATAATTTTCGCCATCCCAACCGCAATTTTTTTTGGGTGTGCACCCCCAAAGTTTTACACCATACGTCGCCACTGGCCCCTAAATGTCAATTTGTAACAATTTTCCGTTTATTCCTTACCTCTAGCTAAAGTTTTAAAGTAGTTTTGAATTTCACAAGATAATTGTGTTATAGAACTTTGGTATTTTACCTATGGTATATAAACTATAGAAATAGGATTAAAATAGATTTTGGTAAAATACTTATTTTCGTTAAAAACATTTTTACTTGCTTAGATATTTAAAAAATACTCTGCCAATATATGGGCCCCTAAGCTCACACTAGGTACTATAGTTATAGTGTACGTGTGAGCTAATATAACTAAAAACTGAAATATATTTTTTATACGACTGTCTTGTAAAAGGAGGTTTTGCGCACGGAGAACACGATCTGAAAATGGCACTTTGCGCACGCTGTGTGCAAAACGTTTTGCACACGCTTATGTCATTTTTGCGCACGCCTATTTCATTTCTGCATACGGGTCTCCCGTCATTGTGATTTTTGTTGTTGTCACCCATCAATATAAGTTGGCTTAGTTCCGTAGCAACCGTCACTGCTCGTATGTTTTGTTGAATAGATACGTCAAAAAATTATTGAATTTTTAAAGTTTTGTAAAAATGTCGGAAATAAAAACAATTTAAATTAAAATTTGATTTTTCTTTCTTTATTAGCAGTCGTATAAAAAATATTGTAAAAAACTCGTTTGAAAACCTCTTTGCACACTCCCTCGACTTGTAAACCAAACTGTCTCGATCGTGTGCAAAGAGTCGTTTTCAAACCTTGTTGTTTAAATAACTATTATTCAACTCCAGACTAAATTACCTTTTGTTTGATACCACACAAGCCATGTTTTGACTTAAACTCAAATTTTTGAAATCTACCCCCACCTGTAAAAAAAACAAAAACTATAATGTATTTTGTTAAACTCCGGACTCAATTACCTTTCGTTTGATATCACACACGCCATATTTTCACTTAAACACTAATTTTTGAAATATACCCCCACCCTTTTTTTAAAATAAATGAAAATGTTTTTTTTTTAACTCCAGACTCAATTACCTTTCGTTTGATATCACACACGTCATATTTTCACATAAAATCTAATTTTTAACTCTACCCCCACCCTTTTACTTATTTTGTGTTCGGTGGATTTTGTTCATTTTTGAATGGGACCATCTCGACCCAAGACCCAGCCTAGGTACCAAATTTCGTTAAAATCGGCCAAGCGGTTTTTGAGTTATGCGCGTTGGTCGTTACAGACATACAGACAGACAGACAGACAGACAGACAGACAGACAGACAGACAGACAGACAGACAGACAGACAGACAGACAGACAGACAGACAGACAGACAGACAGACAGACAGACAGACAGACAGACAGACAGACAGACAGACAGACAGACAGACAGACAGACAGACAGACAGACAGACAGACAGACAGACAGACAGACAGACAGACAGACAGACAGACAGACAGACAGACAGACAGACAGACAGACAGACAGACAGACAGACAGACAGACAGACAGACAGACAGACAGACAGACAGACAGACAGACAGACAGACAGACAGACAGACAGACAGACAGACAGACAGACAGACAGACAGACAGACAGACAGACAGACAGACAGACAGACAGACAGACAGACAGACAGACAGACAGACAGACAGACAGACAGACAGACAGACAGACAGACAGACAGACAGACAGACAGACAGACAGACAGACAGACAGACAGACAGACAGACAGACAGACAGACAGACAGACAGACAGACAGACAGACAGACAGACAGACAGACAGACAGACAGACAGACAGACAGACAGACAGACAGACAGACAGACAGACAGACAGACAGACAGACAGACAGACAGACAGACAGACAGACAGACAGACAGACAGACAGACAGACAGACAGACAGACAGACAGACAGACAGACAGACAGACAGACAGACAGACAGACAGACAGACAGACAGACAGACAGACAGACAGACAGACAGACAGACAGACAGACAGACAGACAGACAGACAGACAGACAGACAGACAGACAGACAGACAGACAGACAGACAGACAGACAGACAGACAGACAGACAGACAGACAGACAGACAGACAGACAGACAGACAGACAGACAGACAGACAGACAGACAGACAGACAGACAGACAGACAGACAGACAGACAGACAGACAGACAGACAGACAGACAGACAGACAGACAGACAGACAGACAGACAGACAGACAGACAGACAGACAGACAGACAGACAGACAGACAGACAGACAGACAGACAGACAGACAGACAGACAGACAGACAGACAGACAGACAGACAGACAGACAGACAGACAGACAGACAGACAGACAGACAGACAGACAGACAGACAGACAGACAGACAGACAGACAGACAGACAGACAGACAGACAGACAGACAGACAGACAGACAGACAGACAGACAGACAGACAGACAGACAGACAGACAGACAGACAGACAGACAGACAGACAGACAGACAGACAGACAGACAGACAGACAGACAGACAGACAGACAGACAGACAGACAGACAGACAGACAGACAGACAGACAGACAGACAGACAGACAGACAGACAGACAGACAGACAGACAGACAGACAGACAGACAGACAGACAGACAGACAGACAGACAGACAGACAGACAGACAGACAGACAGACAGACAGACAGACAGACAGACAGACAGACAGACAGACAGACAGACAGACAGACAGACAGACAGACAGACAGACAGACAGACAGACAGACAGACAGACAGACAGACAGACAGACAGACAGACAGACAGACAGACAGACAGACAGACAGACAGACAGACAGACAGACAGACAGACAGACAGACAGACAGACAGACAGACAGACAGACAGACAGACAGACAGACAGACAGACAGACAGACAGACAGACAGACAGACAGACAGACAGACAGACAGACAGACAGACAGACAGACAGACAGACAGACAGACAGACAGACAGACAGACAGACAGACAGACAGACAGACAGACAGACAGACAGACAGACAGACAGACAGACAGACAGACAGACAGACAGACAGACAGACAGACAGACAGACAGACAGACAGACAGACAGACAGACAGACAGACAGACAGACAGACAGACAGACAGACAGACAGACAGACAGACAGACAGACAGACAGACAGACAGACAGACAGACAGACAGACAGACAGACAGACAGACAGACAGACAGACAGACAGACAGACAGACAGACAGACAGACAGACAGACAGACAGACAGACAGACAGACAGACAGACAGACAGACAGACAGACAGACAGACAGACAGACAGACAGACAGACAGACAGACAGACAGACAGACAGACAGACAGACAGACAGACAGACAGACAGACAGACAGACAGACAGACAGACAGACAGACAGACAGACAGACAGACAGACAGACAGACAGACAGACAGACAGACAGACAGACAGACAGACAGACAGACAGACAGACAGACAGACAGACAGACAGACAGACAGACAGACAGACAGACAGACAGACAGACAGACAGACAGACAGACAGACAGACAGACAGACAGACAGACAGACAGACAGACAGACAGACAGACAGACAGACAGACAGACAGACAGACAGACAGACAGACAGACAGACAGACAGACAGACAGACAGACAGACAGACAGACAGACAGACAGACAGACAGACAGACAGACAGACAGACAGACAGACAGACAGACAGACAGACAGACAGACAGACAGACAGACAGACAGACAGACAGACAGACAGACAGACAGACAGACAGACAGACAGACAGACAGACAGACAGACAGACAGACAGACAGACAGACAGACAGACAGACAGACAGACAGACAGACAGACAGACAGACAGACAGACAGACAGACAGACAGACAGACAGACAGACAGACAGACAGACAGACAGACAGACAGACAGACAGACAGACAGACAGACAGACAGACAGACAGACAGACAGACAGACAGACAGACAGACAGACAGGGGGGCGTCGCCGAAGTCAAGCTATCGGATCGAGTGATCCCCCCAGAAGTGGCTAGGCTTCCTACCTTTCGGTTTACGCCGTTGTTACTCGCCATTTATTTGCGTTTTGTGTTTATTGTCCGTCTTTCACTCTTACGTCATCCACACTATCATCTCAGTCATACCCCGTGTCCTACCTATTTGTGATTTGTGTCCATTTAAGCCCTAATTTTTCCTATGTTTTTGTTTGCTAGCCAATTAAACCTTTTGTGTACCTTTCTACTTAAAATTAATGTTAAGTAATTTACATTAAAGTATATTTACATCTAATTTTATTGCTTTAACCTACTTTTATTAGCTTTATAGATTTTTTTTTGTCTTTTTTTTTATTATTATTTTTTTTGCATTCTTTTTCTATACTTTTTTAACAGTCTGTTTACATTTTTTACAGCCTGGTATCCTGCTTTAAATTTTTTTTTTTTAAATAATCAACCTAATCCTATTTACGAGTCTAAAAATTACTTTGTAAACGGTGCTTAACTATATCTAGGTCAAATCCTAAACTAAGTTTCTAAAAATAAAGTTTATTTAAATTATCCACTTCTTTATTATTTTTTTTTTCACAAATATCCTGCTTTTTATTTTGCTGTCACATTTTACAAGTTCTTGCTTTTTTTTTAGTTTATTGAATGTTCTGCCCACAAATTTGCCTTTCTGACATTGTTTTGACATATTTTTCCCCCAACTCTCAATGCAATCGCTAAGTTACCAAATTCGTCGCGAATCTCCTGTCTTATTGCAACCCTAAACGCATGTTCGCATGTTTCACGAATATGCAATGGAGTCTCGTTTTCGCCGAGTCTACAGTCGCACACTGCTGGGTTTTCATTTAAGTTGAATCTCCTTGTATACGCGCGCATATTGCCATGTCCAGTAAGTAACTGTGTGGCCTTAAAGGTAAGGGGGATTCTATCAAAACCAACTACTGTGCAGTTCCCATAGAACACCCTTCCCGTCTCCACGTTTTCCCAATAAACCTGCCAGTCATGCTTTAAAGATTCCCATCTCTCCCGTTGTCTTTGTTGTTTTGATTTAAAAAAATAAATGTCATGTTCTTGGTCTATGTCTTGTAGTTCTAATGCTCTTAATGCAGCCCGATGTGCTTTTTTATTTCCTTCTTCTCTGTTCTGCCCGTACCCTCTTATCCAAGTTATGTTTGTGGTCCATCCTAGTGAATGTCTTTCTTCTATATTTTTTAAAATGTGTCCTACTATTTTAGTTTTGATTGTATTGTTCTTGATTGCTCTTACAACTTCCAGTTTGTCAGTACGTATGTCAATATTAGATTTTCTCTCCAGTGTGCTCTTCTTTATGGCAACTAGTACTGCCACCAGTTCCGCTGTGTGTAAGTTGGGATGATTGGTTCTAATCTGTATATCGTCTCCATTCCACAAATGTATGCCAATTCCTGTACTTTCGTTTTGCAATACTGTGCTGTAGGTATACAAATGTACATTGTTTTCATTGATCTGACCCTGTCTAAAAACTTTTCGGGTTGTAGGATGTGGTTTGTCGGTTGTATTAAGGCGTGATCTGTCAAAGTATGTTCGTTGTGTTGTCCATTCAAAATTCCGTCTATCAGCCTCAAGCCACCACGGTGGTATACCTGCTGCGACTTGGAGCGCTGCTGTTGATGTTGTAGCGTATGCTCTATTTACAAGAAATAGCAGTGGTCTAAGAGCTGCATCTAGCTGTGTCTTTACCTGATGCGTTTTTGCCTTGCTACCCCATATTTCACTTCCGTACAGTGCGGCGGGTTTAAAGACTCGATCTATTATAGTCTTAAATATGTTTTTGTCGTGTCCGTAGTTTTTTGAAATCTGTCCAATTATGCTCTTTGCT